>JASAUF010000304.1:600000-1172500 GCA_030180095.1 Magnolia changhungtana | reverse complement strand
AACATGCCAACGGCCCAAAAATCAGGTCGGTCTGCTCATCCGAGGGCCACACGTGTATGAGAAACATTAGTTAGAGATACGACCAACGGTTTACATTTGATGTACACGTGAAGCCCACCTGGTGCGTGAACCAGTCTGATTTTATTTTTTTTGTTTTTGCTTTTTTTAATGAAGAGCATTTTCACAGTGGACCCACGTGATGAATGGCCCAGATCTTTATATATATATATATATATATATATATATATATATATATATATATATATATATATATATATATATATGGGAAAAGGTACTATGCGCTCCAGCGTAAAGCGGTCGTCCGTGAGGTCGAGCTGGGTGGGCCCCACCGTGATGCCTTTCGAAAATCAACACCGTCCACCAGATGCACCATTCCATAGTGGGCCTGGACAGCCCAAAATTAGGTCAATCCGTGACTCTGGTGGGCCACACCATCTACAACCATAAGTATACATGCCAAAAACATATAAAAGCACTAGTGGGACCCACCTAAGTTTTCCATACACCTGAAACTTGGTCTGAACCCTCATTCAAGTGGGGTACACATAATGGATGGGTTGGATTTGCAAAAAACATCTCGGTGGGCCATCAAAAATGGTTATGAGTGTTTTAATGGTGCACGGCCCCTCTGCACTTCTGTATGTAGTGTGGCCCACTAAAGTCACGAATTTACCTGATTTTTGGCCGTACAGGCCCACTATGGAATGGTGCATCTGGTGGACGGTGTTGATGTTCGAAAGGAATCACGGTGGGGCCCACCCAACTCGACCTCACGGACGACCGCTTTACGCTCGAGCGCATAGTACCTTTTCCCTATATATATATATATATATTGAATTCAATTAAACAAGGCCACACATTTGAAGGATGCTCCGTATCCGGTTTTCATGTGTGGGTATGATGTTCAGGTGTGCTAGAGTTTACTTGGCTCAAAGTTTAATTGAAATGTTGGTAGTCCTAACCCTATTAACTATCAATTAAGCTCGGTGTTTAGGTGATTTATGAAAGGATAAGGGTTAGCCCTTCTGAATGGATTCTTTTTACCTTGTGATAATACATATGCGTTTATGGACTTAAGGGCTTGTTCTTTTACCAGTACTTTCAGCTCGATATTTCTTTAAGGGATATGAATGTATAAATAAATAAAAACAAGTTAAACAATGCCGATTGTATTAATATTTAAATGTATGACCCATTACAATCAACAATGTTTCAAAAACTAAAAAAAAATAAACAAAAAGAAAGATAAATACCTAATTCTCTTATTAAAACAGACGATCGAGGCAAGTGGTCTGTAGGACGTGATCGAATGGGATCGGCTAAATCAGAACTTAGTTGATCATGATCATATAACGTAAGCTTGTGGATATTTAATCTACTCCTACGGTACTAACTATAACGTGAGCTGCAAGGCAGTAGCGATCTATGTTAGAACTAATTTAGGCTATGTTAAGATAAATTGTAAAGTAAATAGATGTGTTTGACGTAGGGGCCTGTAAGACCCGTATCCTACATCGTACCATTCTGTAGGTTCCCGCGGTCTTCCCGGTCGAATTCCGGCAACCTTCGACTCTTAACCGGCAATTGCGCGTGACCCTGCGTCATCCGCCGTCGACCCGAGTTGACTTAAATTGAGACTAGTACCTTAGCGACCGCATCGTTGCCGCGGTTCTGATGCCGCGACTCAGGCGCCGATCCGATACTCTGGCCAGTAGATGTGGGCTAGCGTTCGGTGCGAGGAAAATGCCGCGCGTGCGAATTTCAAGAGAATCTCTACGAGATGTCACATCAATCATCCATCAATCAATCCCATCAAGGGTCAAGTACACATCACCTTTCACCAATTTCCAAGCAAACCCTAAGTTAAAAAGTCTCTTACAAACCCATACATTTTTTACACTAAAAACAACAAAAGTCAAAAAGTTTTTACACCCCTATCACTCACCACATCCATCACTCCATCACCCATCACTCTCTCTCCCTTTACAAGTCTCTCTCTCATTTCCAAAAGACACCCCTAAGCAAGAGAAATCCCCATACGTCAAAGCCCTCCCATGGAGAGAAAAATGCATGTGTGAGGCCCACCTTTCCATCTCAAGATCTCACATCCTAGCCATCCATTTCTCATCTTCACCCATCAAAGAGGAGCATAAGGATACCGGCGTTCCATCGGACCAAGAGGAAGCCGGTGGGTGATCCTAGATTTTGTTCTTTTCATTCATTTTGTTGATTTAAGGGTCCATATATGTGGGATCCACCTTGATGTATGTTGTATGCAAGAGGGGCCCATAGTGGCGGGGCCCCTCCATCCTCACCGATCTCTCCCTCTCTTCCTTTTCCTTTATGTATGATGACTTGTGGCCCACTTGATGTATGTATCTCATCCACACCACCCAAATAGTGAGCCACCTTGGCCTTTTTGTTTTGGTATGGGCCATCCAAATGGTGGGCCACTCGGATGAAAGGGGAAACACAAATAGCGGCTTGATCCAAAGTCAGGTGGCCACGTCCCTGTGGGACTCACCATGATGCGTGCGCTGTACCCACACTATCTAGTGTCCAGGGACGCTGGACGTGTGTGAAGTGAAGGGTGGGCTGCCAGGGGTGGCTAGCAGTGAGGTGAATTGACGGTGGGTCCATGGGACCCACTCCCGTCCTCCACCCCTCCAATGGGCCACACCATGACATATGTGCTATATCCTAACCGTCCACCGTATTGGACGGTGAACCATGTCCATGTGGGGCCCACTTCCATGCCCAAATCCATAGCCCACTGGCAGGCTGCGTGGATATACCTCGTTTCAACGGTGGCCCCCATGGCTCACATGGTAGACAGAGTGAAAGATACCTCGTTCCAACACTTGGGGTCTCGGTACGCCCCCCCTAGTGAGGGTGGCCGTACGTGGGACCCACCCAAGATTTGGGTGCGGCTGAAACTGGTCTGACCCTCCATTCAAGTGGGACACCCATGATGGGTGGGCTGGATTTGTGGACCCCATCTCGGTGGGCCCAATAAATGGTTATGAATGTTTTTAATGGAGGGTAGCCCTCCCAACTGTAATATTTGGTATGGCCCACACAAGTCATGGACTGACTTGATTTTTGAGACCTAGGCCCACGCTGGAACGGTGCATCTGACTGATGGGGTGAATGCTTGGCAAACATCAACGGTGGGGCCCACACAGCTCGACTTCAGGGGAGCTGGACGCCAACTCGAGCTCACTGTACCTCTCCCCTTATATATATATATGTGGTGGGCCCTACGTGGGACCCACCTCTATTGTGTTAGAGTAGAAAAAAAAGAAAAAAAAAAAAAAAAAGAAAAGGAAAAAAGAAAGAAAAAGTGAAAGGAGGAGAGAGCAGCTACGTGTTCTCTCTCTCTCTATTTCTCTCTCTCTACACCTCTCTCTCTATCTATCTCTCTCTATTTCTCTCTCTCTACACCTCTCTCTCTAGCTCTCTCTCACTCTCTCTCTGACGCTCTCTCTATCTCTCTCTAGCTTTCTCTCACTCTCTCTCTGACGCTCTCTATCTCTCTCTCTCTAAGGTTTCTCTCACTCTCTCTTTGACGCTCTCTTTATCTCTCTCTCTAGCTCTCTCTCACTATCTCTGACTCTCTCTCTCTAGCTCTCTCTCTCTCTCTCTATCTCTCTCTATCTTTCTCTCTATCTCTCTCTATCTCTCTCTCTCTCTTAATCATCCTAACCAGTCCCTGGTGCTGTGTTTGTGCATCCAAGCGGTCCATATGGTGAGGCCCACCTGTTTGTATTGTTAGGCCCAGATCCGAGGACCATTTGGTGCATACGAGGCTCAAGTAGCTAGGCCCATTTGTTGTATATATATGGCCCACATGAGAAGCCCATCGGTACGGCCTATTTGATTGCATGTGGCCCATTTGTGCTCTAAATGGGCCCACTTGATTTGATTCGGCCCATTCGAAATGGCCCATTGATTGAGGTTCTGCCAGGATGTATGTGTTGATGTTTCTTTTAACGGTCATACCTTGGGAGCAATGTTGGTTTGACGTCCACATTGATGGGCAATGATGGTTAGATGTCCTCATTGTGACCTTCCCTTAGGCCTTGTTAGGCCATTCCCTTCATGGGTTAACCCAAATAAGTGGGCCCCATTCGCCGTATGTGATTGATCGATTTTGATTATCGGTCAGTACCGATTGTCGAGACCGACGTCGATTTTTTACCCTGATTATCGGTGCCGATTATCGATACTGATATCGGTGCTAATTGTCGAGACCGACGCCAACTTTTGACCCTGATTATCGGTGCCGATTACCGATACTGATATCGGTGCCGACTGTCAAGGCCGACGCCGATTATCAACTCTAATTAGCCGTGTCGATTACCGATGCTCGAGGCCGACGCTGATTATTGATACTGGGTACAAGCATGTGACAACATGATATCATAATACATGTCCATACGCATCATCTGCATGCTTGTGATGAGATGAGTGATTGATTATAGCACCTGCCTTTGAGTAGATCGTTTATGGGCTCCCTGATAGGCGGAGTTGCCCTACATGAGCGCGCGATACGCGCAAGATTGCTGCATGATTGGATTGTGTGATTTATGCATCTTGCATCGTGTGACATGTGTACTATACGCCATAGTGACATCAGGGCCATAACCGCCACAGGCATATCGTGATTGGCAAAATTGGATACCGAAAATTGTGTTCTGCATGGGGTGCTATAAATATTCCTGGGTGAAAGTCCTTAAACCTTTATGGTACCAAGAGGTTGCTCTAACGTCTAGACCGAGTGGGTGCATGAACGCCGAGTGCCAATTACCAGACGACAGCATTTTTCACTGTGTCATGGTCGGTTGGAAGGGGGTGCGGCCTTACCTGCCAGAGAGGAGGGGGCAATGCTAGGCTGAGTTTGACCAGCTCGAGGAATGGGTCCACAATTGACGAGCCGAGCCCGATATTGGCAGGCGGGTAGTGAGGTTTCTTCCACTTACCTTATTGCGCGTGATGGGGCGACAATCTGGATTAGAGTGTACTAGACCCCGGTGATATCCCAACTTTGAGCTGTATTGATATGTGGATGTAGATGAGGACTTGTATGCTTGAGTTGCATCTCGCATTGTATGGCCTTGGTATGGCCGACATCATTCATGCCTTGCATCGCATAGCCTTGGTACAGCTAGTAGTATTCATGGATTCATCAGCATGTTCGCATTACTGATTCTCGCATAACCGCATTACCACTCTTGCGCACACACTTTCACCACCCTCTAAGCTTTCTATAAGCTTATGCACGACCGTTGCGTGCAGGTGACATTGGACAGCAGCAGCGCTGAGGCTGGAGAGCATAACAGATCATTTTGGAGCTTTTGTCTATCATCATTGTATTTCCCTTTACGCTCATTGTACTTGTAAAATTTTTTTTATCATAGTGGAAATGTGATGGAGTTCTTAGTTGTTGTTTGTGGGTTATGCCTTTGGTTATACTTATTACGAATAAAACTGATGTTAAAAATCCTTCTAGTAGCATCCCAGGATCGGAACCTAGCTGTAACGCCCTGAAAATCGGGGGTCGAGCATAAACTCAACTCCCGAGTTCCAGAACATCACTTATGCAACAAAATGAATGATGATTGAATGTTGACTGTATTTGTGCATTGAACATGAGTGAGATTAAGCCAAAACAGAATATCATACTCCAGAGACAATAAATTAGCAAGCGGAAGACTGTGATAGATAGATAAAATATATAAACTGTGGTGAGTCTCCAGAGTGTGATAAAGTTACCAGCTTAAATAATTACAAGTAAATTATACCAAGTTGTGTAGTATGATCTAGTCAACATCCCTATAGCCCCGACAATCAAGGTACGGCTCTCACGAAGCCGCCAGAAAACAGCATATACGAGAAAGCATTCCCGTCGTCATAGAAGTCCGGCTCCGCCTCATCTGAAATTCAACAAATCTGGTTGGTGTGTACAACACCGTCCCGTAACGTGGGAGTGAGTGATCAACTCAGTGGAACAGTAAAGCATAGGTTAACATGTTATCAATTCAATCAAGCAGTAATGATAAAGCAGTACAAATTAAACAATTCTAACTACTCTTATTAAGTGCGAGAATGAAATGACATGATGCTGTATGCCCTTGCCAAACCACCCTCATGCGACATCATCTTACGTTCGCGAATGCTCAACTCCCTCAGTGCGCCACATCTACTAAGCACATACGGTGCGATGATGATCATGATTACCGAGTTATTATTAGTCCATTTCAAACAAGCCAGTATTGGGAAACTAAGGTACCTCCTTGTATCATTCCCAAACATGATCCATTCTAGGGTCGTCACCCTAGTTAATCTCATACGATATTATGGTTTGAGAGGCGTAGTGAAGACATCACAAAGGGCTCGTCACCCGTCAGCACGGATACAGATCTCACCGTATGCGGCTCAATTGCTGACCGTCAGCTCGAGTATAGGTCTCACCGTACTCGGCTCAATCACTAGCCGTCACCGAATACGTCTCACCGTACTCGGCTCAACTCATACTCAGGGCACTGTGTGAAAGACTCTGTCGCCAATCACAGACCTTGGAGTATACTCGAAGATACTATAGAGGACTCGTGCCCGTCAACACGAGTACAGGTCTCACCGTACTCGGCTCTCGCCGTAAGTATCGACAGCTCGAATATAGTGTCTCATACCACCATAATCGGCTCACGAGTCTGTTGCTCACCGGGTCACTACGGGGAGGCACGTGGCCCGGCCAGTAGGCCGACAAATCGACCACGGTGTCCCATACCACCATGCCCGGCTCATGAGTCTTAGCGGATCGAGGTACCATGGTTAAAAGAGATTTCACTGGTAAGTTTGGTACCCTAGGTTCAAGCAGTAGGAACCAAACATGGTGAACATACATAAGACAGATCGGGTTACTTGACGAGCTCGGCTAGCTCGAGCGCACAACAAGTTGAACGACATGAAGTGCATAAGCACTTCGTGTGGTCAACCACTATCGCTAACCGAAGTACGACTCGGGTTCGTCGAACACATCTCACGTGGTAAATGAATCGCAGCCACGAATTCAATTCTGGTACCGATTGTCTGGACTATAATCATAGCCCCAAACATGATAACTTGCAGATAGATAAAGCAGTAATGGATCAAGATTCCACTCATACAATCAAGGTATGGTATTATCCGTTTAGGGCTGTTGCACGCACTCGTTGCTCCGCTCCCCCATCACCCATGACGGATCATACAATGTAAATATAAATTTAAACATATGCATTACATAGTTATAATCATAAAGCAGTTGAGCATGTTATGAATCACAACACAAGCATGAGTTTATACATGTTCAATTCCTAATCACACAACAATCCAAGGAGATCATACACATAGTTAAAAGAGGTTGAGAATCATATCTCAACACCCTTATACATTACAATTTGCTAACTACTACTCATTCAGACATTTCAAGAAACACTTAAACAAACATGCATCAACATACATGACATAAGTCGATCACATAGGCATTAGGCCAAATCCTTTCATTAGGGAGTTGCCCCAATCATAACACGCGTACACCCACGACGGATAGTCATGGCAAGCAGGAATCCAAGTTCCATATTCATTCAGTCATTTCCACAAACACATGGGCCACACATTTTAGCATATATGGTGTCTATTGGCCGTGGCGTGATTTAGGGCAAATCCTTTCATCAAAAGGGTATCGCCAATACAACAATCATGAATCCATGACAATTAGCCATGGCGAGCACGAATGAGGATTCTATACTCATTCAGTCATTTTCACAAACACTTAGAATACACTATTACAACATACATGGTGTATGTTAGTAAAACATGTATTAGGGCTATCCCTTAGCCAAGTGGGTATTTTATCCATGTATAATATATTACTACAGCAAATAATCATGATAAATTCATCTCCCAATATTTATACGTATACAGTATTTTCTAGAATACGCATTTTCAACATACATAATGTATACAGGCAAACATGTATTACGGCGATTTCCTTCGCCAAGCAAATGTCTTATACGCACATAATATATTTATACGACAATTAATCATGACAAACACATCACTAAAATATACATGTATACGGTACTTCTTACAATACCGTATTTCTACATACATAGTGTTTATTAGTAAACATGTATTTAGGCGAATCCTTTCGCCAGATAAGTATTTTATCCATACGTCATATATCCATACGTCAAATAAACATGTTAAACAAATTTTTAAAAAAAATACGTATACGGTATTTTATACGAATACCTAGAGTATGTGAATTTCCAAATTCTACAATTCTAATCGAAACAGAAAACGGAAAGCATTTTGTACATGTGCAATTGCATGCAGATCATGAATCTATCATTATCTGACATTGAAAGCGTTGAAAACCATAACCTATACACCTAAAGTCCGCACCTTGTGTTGTAGAATCGTAACTGAGTCGATAGGTTCGTTAAGCTTCCGTCTACGGGAGTTTGGCAACCTAGAGAATGAAATAGGTTAGCTATTTCCTAACCTACAACTGTCTAATCCCCCAAACAGGTTAGGGTTAGGGTTTATTACCTAGAAATGACACCGAATCGTCACGGAAAGCGGCAAGAATGAGGTGGTTAAGCACCGATAGCAGCAGGGTAGAGCGGCGAGGAAATCTTCCCACAACTCCCACACTTTCTCTTTCTTTTCCCTCTCTCAAATCTCAAATTCGTATGGCTGCCATGAGAGAGGGTTTAAGGTCCTTATATAGTCTCAAAATTCCCCAAAACAGACTCCAGGTCAAAGTATACTTATGTTATAACTAAAGCGGACCTGTTTCAGCTCAACGGAGGACTTCTGGCGGGCCTCCTTGAGCCAAAGGTTGGACTTAAGCTCACTAACGCTGGATCTACGTTCTATTAAGTTTTCATTTCGGTCGGGATTCCAGATCAAGCATGGCGGACCAGTTTCAGTTCAACGGTCAGCGGATCTCGATCGGAGATTCCGAGTACATGTAAATGTGTATGAAAATTTTCCTGATCCGAGGAGTAATTTGGTCAGATTCTGACGGTCTGGTTGCTTAATACTGATCCGCAAACAAATGATGCCAGATCACTATTCCAGATATTTATTTTGTAAAGGGAATAGTGTTTTTCACACTCTCTTGCTCCGGACGCGATCGAATGGCCGTGGGACATTGTCTGGACTTGATTTCCGAGATGGTTGTTAAGCCCAACGAGGCGGTCCTAATTCCTTAACTTCGAGTTATTCAGACTTCCGACGTGCGGTCTAGATCTGATACGGAGTTTCAAGATGCTCCTGAGAGCAGCCGGGTAATGAGTTTGATCCTAGATTTTAAGGCAACCTAGTGTCAATGATTCTACAAGTTTTGGGTCTTGCAGATCGTATTTAAAGCGATTCAAATGGATTTCGTAGCTAATCTGGTTTCACACCTAGTTACTTTGTCTCATTTCTAAAGGATTTAGTCCTAAGTGATTTCTGGTCGAGGTGGTACTCAGGCCTTTGTAATTTGTATATAAAGTGATCCAAGTTATACTACTTAGCTAGTTTAAGATAGTGTCTAGGGTGAAAGTTCTTAGAAAAATTGGAAGATCAAGGTGATGAAGGGTGAGATTTGTGAAGGAAATGAGTTTAAAGGCGGCTTTAGACTTTGGGATTCAGTTCTGACAAGTTAATGAGGTATTAGGATCGACCCATTGCCTAAGGACGTCTAATCCCAGGTTGGCAAAAATCCGGGGCGTTACAATCTACCCCCCTTAAAACAAAATTTCGTCCCCGAAATTGCCTAAGGGTAATAAGGAAAGATTTCTATTATTTCATTTGCCTAAGACTTATTGATTTCGAGTTCCTACGCGTGGTAGGGTATATACTAGCCTGGTTCATTTTAGTCTACCCCCCTTAAAATTTTATTTTCTCCCTCAAGGCTCAAGGTTTATGTCCTGCTCCGTACATTGGAACAAGGTGTAATTTAGGACTTATCCTTGACATGAAATGGGATGCGATCTCCCACTACGTTGGTCTTCTTTTCATCAATGATGTGTATTATGGCATTGATACCTATGGTCATAGAAAGGAGTTAAAGATGAAGGGTATTGTGGTTGATTCGGGGTCAGGTGTGAGTTTGTGGCGAGATGCCTAATTCTACCAAGGAATTTTGTCGCGGTCCAGACTTATCCTATTTAATCATGTCTAGCTTAATAGGCAAGCTATCTTTTTATGTTCATAAACACAATACGTATGCCGACATGGCATGCGATTTGGGACCTAATTCTTAACTGTCTGTTGCCCATTTGGGCAATTCCTTAGGCCTAAAAGACACAGTCTCTACCAGCTATATACTCCTAACACTTTTCAAGGATAAAATTATAAACTTTTAGTTATAAATGGTTGGGCCAACACGGAAAGAAAATTGTGTAGTGGGTCTGAGCCGGATACATAGACCTTCTGCCTCGCGAAGACAGAAAATCGTCGTATCAGTCCTTAATCCTAGCTGATCCCGACCTTCTGCTTGATTAGAGCATAGGGTTCATTGGTCACTACCAGGATTGAGAATTCGATTCAAACCGCGAATACCTCGCTAATGTGTAGTTTATCTGCCCCGTGTTCCCAATTGTACTAAGTCCTTGAGAAGGCAATTCTGAGGGTGTATTGATTTGATCTAACATTTAAATCCAATGGATATATAAGTTTTCTATGAGCGTGAATAGTTTCTATGTCATACAACCTTCCTATGAGTTATTAAAGGAGCCTATGAGTATCAAGAGGATTTCAATAAAGGAACGGGGTCTCGCTCCTACCTAATCAAACCGACTCACTAAGTATATCACTCAATTATCTTAGCATTTTTTGTCGTTTATATTTCTTAGCCTAATCAATGCCATCTTAGGCTCAACTGATGAGTAGCGGTAATCCACCAGTTGTAATCTAAAGTCTATGCTTATACACCAGATGATTTTATATCATTTCTAATAAAAAAAATTGTTTGTTCATTTGGAATTGAGTTGCCCGAACATGAATGCAGTTACGCTTGGGCACTTCACCAATGCTCAAACCAACTAAGGGGGTTCTAGAGTTTACGTTCTCAATTGGTTGAATTTCCTATACTGTCAGGTCTATCGAAGCACTGCTCTAGGTCCAAACTCTATGGGCCTATCTATCAAACAACCATTTACTCCAAAAGCTTAAGCTGTCAGAGTGTGGTGGGTTAATGTATATCAAGGGACTTTATCACTTCAACATGATTTGGCCAGTGGTCCTAAGTTGTATTGAATGGGACTGCATTGCTAATCCTACCTCGGGATTGGGAGTGGCATGTTTGGTAGGAGGGTGGGTGGGGATTAAAATTAATGGTATAGGCTTTGGAAAATGAGCCTTGTGTGGGAAAGCGCGAGATGGGAGTTCTAAATCCCAGGGTAATGAACTTCTAAGTGTTATGGGAAAGGAAAATCTCAGAATTTACTTTTAATTGCGTACATTCTAAACATGATGTCTAATACATGGGATACACCCAATCTAGGGACCATACCTACACATAGATTTATTATTACTTTTACAATTCCATCCACCTAATCCCACTTAATGTAGTTGATTGAACGGGCCCCAAATGTCCCATCATTTGGAGATTGTGAAGGCCATAGAGAAGTGAAGAAAAGGAGAGAACAAGGGCTGATTTCTCTGTTCCCCACGGACTTGAGCCTCAACAGAGATTGCAAAGGCCCCAACTGACAGGGATTGAAGGAGGAAAAATGAATAGATGGATGGGTTGAGAGCTTACACGAATGTGAGCTTCGAATGGGAGGTGTGAGTGTCCAAATGAGGGAAACGACAAGGGTAGAAGGTAGGTGTGGTTATGATCGATGGAAGTGGGTGAATCATGGTTGAAAATAGTGGATTGAAAGATTGGAGGAAGGATTTGAGGGAAAAAATCGGAAATAGAAGGGGAGGGCGTTTGGAAGGGAAGATGTGAGAGAGAGGGGTGCTCCAGCCCCCAAAATCCCAAACACTTGCCAAAATGGCACATGCCAGGGGGTAGGGGAGGTCGGGCCGACCAACCCCAGCCCTGGCCCCACACCAGATGGGCCACCGGACCGCGGTCCGCCTTGGCCGGAACAGGGCCGCTGCGGTGGGGCCGTGTTCTCTGTGGTCCCAAGGTGCCAAATGCACCCTGGTTCGACCCTGGGTCCCATCGGATCTAAGTGGGGAGGCCCCCGAATCCGATTCGCTCCATTTCGAGTAGTTTCGGGATAATCGGATGTAACTTGCAATCCGGAATGAGTTATCTGATGTAAAATATATGAATTTGGGGTAGAACGAGCTAATGAAGCCAACCAACCCAGCTATATGCCGGGTTCTGCGCATACTGTGAATTGTGAAAAGCCTCCGATTGACAAATATTTCCTGTTTTAATTTCGTTTTACTAAAATAGTAATTTTTAGTTTCATTACTCTTCATCCATTGGGCTTTAGGAGTTGCGCTCATCGCGTAAAGAGCTTAGAATAATTAGGAGAATGGTTTGGTGAAGTCAAATAGGACACTTACTATTTTTGGCTGAAAGCCTTGCGCACTAGTAGACTTCACAACCTAGGAGTTTTAGTTGTAGTTTGTTTCTGACTTGGTATCCCTATTTAAAGGGTTATGAACTCATTTTTATTTTGACATTCATTAATCAATTTCGAATGTATTAGAATTTATTTCTATTTTCTGCTTTCTTCCTCATGGATTCGAGAAGTCTCTGCGAGGAGTCCAGAGAAGTTCCGAGGATTCGGAGTAGTTATCCTCATCACGCCTATCCCATATTCTACCGATTGTCAACGGTTGGGGTGAGGTGGATTGTAATCTAGAATTATCTATACACGGCCTAGGAACATTTTAAGGTCGACCCGTGCGACCAAGGGTTAACACGGACTCGATTTCGGCATTTATTTTCAGCGAACTTCGCCAATTGGTGAAGTCGGGATACCCATGACTGTTTCTACATTCCGTCGCTCCCTCCTAAGTCAGAGTGCGTCAGAGTGCGTCGTGTGACCATAACCCAGGTCCGGTTTAATCCAAATCATGCTCTGATACCAACTTGTAATGCCCTGAAAATCGGAGGTCGAGCATAAACTCAACTCCCGAGTTCCAGAACATCACTTATGCAACAAAATGAATGATGATTGAATGTTGACTGTATTTGCGCATTGAACATGAGTGAGATTAAGTCAAAACAGAATATCATACTCTAGAGACAATAAATTAGCAAGCGGAAGACTGTGATAGATAGATAAAATATATAAACTGTGGTGAGTCTCCAGAGTGTGATAAAGTTACCAGGTTAAATAATTACAAGTAAATTATACCAAGTTGTGTAGTATGATCTAGTCAACATCCCTGTAGCCCCGACAATCAAGGTACGGCTCTCACGAAGCCGCCAGAAAACAGCATATACGAGAAAGCAATCCCGTCGTCATAGAAGTCCGGCTCCGCCTCATCTGAAATTCAACAAATCTGGTTGGTGTGTACAACACCGTCCCGTAACATGGGAGTGAGTGATCAACTCAGTGGAACAGTAAAGCATAGGTTAACATGTTATCAATTCAATCAAGCAGTACTGATAAAGCAGTACAAATTAAACAATTCTAACTACTCTTATTAAGTGCGAGAATGAAATGACATGATGCTGTATGCCCTTGCCAAACCACCCTCATGCGACATCATCTTACGTTCGTGAATGCTTAACTCCCTCAGTGCGCCACATCTACTAAGCACATGCGGTGCGATGATGATCATGATTACCGAGTTATTATTAGTCCATTTCAAACAGCAGTATTGGGAAACTAAGGTACCTCCCTTGTATCATTCCCAAACATGATCCATTCTAGGGTCGTCAGTCCTAGTTAATCTCATACGATATTATGGTTTGAGAGGCGTAGCGAAGGCATCACAAAGGGCTCGTCACCCGTCAGCACGGATACAGATCTCACCGTATGCGGCTCAATTGCTGACCGTCAGCTCGAGTACAGGTCTCACCGTACTCGGCTCAATCACTAGCCGTCAGCTCGAATACAGGTCTCATCGTACTCGGCTCAACTCATACTCCAGTTGCTGTGAAAGACTCGTCGCCAATCACAGACCTTGGAGTATACTCGAAGATACTACAGAGGACTCGTCGCCCGTCAGCACGAGTACAGGTCTCACCAGACTCGGCTCTCGCCGTAAGTATCGACAGCTCGAATATAGTGTCCCATACCACCATAATCGGCTCACGAGTCTGGTTGCTCACTGGTCACTACGGAGAGGCACGTGGCCCCAGCGTAGGCTGACAACTCGACCACGGTGTCCCATACCACTATGCCCGGCTCATGAGTCTTAGCGGATCGAGGTACCATGGTTAAAAGGGATTTCACCGGTAAGTTTCGTACCCTAGGTTCAGGCAGTAGCGACCAAACATGGTGAACATACATAAGACAGATCGGGTTACTTGACGAGCTCGGCTAGCTCGAGTGCACAACAAGTTGAACGACATGAAGTGCATAAGCACTTCGCGTGGCCAACCACTATCGCCAACCGAAGTACGACTCGGGTTCGTCGAACACATCTCACGTGGCAAATGAATCGCACCACGAATTCACTTGGTGTACCGATTGTGCGGACTATAATCATAGCCCCAAACATGATAACTTGCAGATAGATAAAGCAGTAATGGATCAAGATTCCACTCATACAATCAAGGTATGGTATTATCCGTTTAGGTCTGCCAGGGCTGTTACACGCACTCGTTGCTCCGCTCCCCCATCACCCATGACGGATCATACAACGTAAATATAAATTTAAACATATGCATTACATAGTTAAAATCATAAAGCAGTTGAGCATGTTATGAATCACAACACAAGCATGAGTTTATATATGTTCAATTCCTAATCACACAACAATCCAAGGAGATCATACACATAGTTAAAAGAGGTTGAGAATCATATCTCAACACCCTTATACATTACAATTTGCTAACTACTACTCATTCAGACATTTCAAGAAACACTTAAACAAACACGCATCAACATACATGACATATGTCGATCACATAGGCATTAGGCCAAATCCTTTCATTAGGGAGTTGCCCCAATCATAACACGCGTACACCCACGACGGATAGTCATGGCAAGCAGGAATCCAAGTTCCATATTCATTCAGTCATTTCTACAAACACTTGGGCCACACATTTTAGCATATATGGTGTCTATTGGCCGTGGCGTGATTTAGGGCAAATCTTTTCGTCAAAAGGGTATCGCCAATACAACAATCATGAATCCATGACAATTAGTCATGGCGAGCACGAATGAGGATTCTATACTCATTCAGTCATTTTCACAAACACTTAGAATACACTATTACAACATACATGGTGTATGTTAGTAAAACATGTATTAGGGCTATCCCTTAGCCAAGTGGGTATTTTATCCATGTATAATATATTACTACGGCAAATAATCATGATAAATTCATCTCCCAATATTTATATGTATACAGTATTTTCTAGAATACGCATTTTCAACATACATAGTGTATACAGGCAAACATGTATTACGGCGATTCCCTTCGCCAAGCAAATGTCTTATACGCACATAATATATTTATACGACAATTAATCATGACAAACACATCACTAAAATATACATGTATACGGTACTTCTTACAATACCGTATTTCTACATACATAGTGTTTATTAGTAAACATGTATTTAGGCGAATCCTTTTGCCAAATAAGTATTTTATCCATACGTCATATATCCATACGTCAAATAAACATGTTAAACAAATTTTCAAAAAAAATACGTATACGGTATTTTATACGAATACCTAGAGTATGTGAATTTCCAAATTCTACAATTCTAATCGAAACAAAAAACGGAAAGCATTTTGTACATGTGCAATTGCATGCAGATCATGAATCTATCATTATCTGATATTGAAAGCGTTGAAAACCATAACCTATACACCTAAAGTCCGCACCTTGTGTTGTAGAATCGTAACTGAGTCGATAGGTTCGCTAAGCTTCCGTCTACGGGAGTTTGGCAACCTAGAGAATGAAATAGGTTAGCTATTTCCTAACCTACAACTGTCTAATCCCTCAAACAGGTTAGGGTTAGGGTTTATTACCTAGAAATGACGCCGAAATCGCCGGAAAAGCGGCAAGAATGAGGTGGTTAAGCACTGATAGCAGCAAGGTAGAGCGGCGAGGAGATCTTCCCACAACTCCCACACTTTCTCTTTCTTTTCCCTCTCTCAAATCTCAAATTCGTATGGCTGCCATGAGAGAGGGTTTAAGGTCCTTATATAGTCTCAGAATTCCCCAAAACAGACTCCAGGTCAAAGTATACTTATGTTATAACCAAAGCGGACCTGTTTCAGCTCAACGGAGGACTTCTGGCGGGCCTCCTTGAGCCAAAGGTTGGACTTAAGCTCACTAACGCTGGATCTACTTTCTATTAAGTTTTCATTTCGGTCGGGATTCCAGATCAAGCGTGGCGGACCAGTTTCAGTTCAACGGTCAGTGGATCTCGATCGGAGATTCCGAGTACATGTAAATGTGTATGAAATTTTTCCTGATCCGAGGGTGTAATTTGGTCAGATTCTGACGGTCTGGTTGCTTAATACTGATCCGCAAACAAATGATGCCAGATCACTATTCCAGATATTTATTTTGTAAAGGGAATAGTGTTTTTCACACTCTCTCGCTCCGGACGCGATCGAATGGCCGTGGGACATTGTCTGGACTTGATTTCTGAGATGGTTGTCAAGCCTAACGAGGCGGTCCTAATTCCTTAACTTCAAGTTATTCGGACTTCCGACGTGCGGTCTAGATCTGATACGGAGTTTCAAGATGCTCCCGAGAGCAGCCGGGTAATGAGTTTGATCCTAGATTTTAAGGCAACCTAGCGTCAATGATTCTACAAGTTTTGGGTCTTGCAGATCGTATTTAAAGCGATTCAAACGGATTTCGTAGCTAATCTGGTTTCACACCTAGTTACTTTGTCTCATTTCTAAAGGATTTAGTCCTAAGTGATTTCTGGTCGAGGTGGTACTCAGGCCTTTGTAATTTGTATATAAAGTGATCCAAGTTATACTACTTAGCTAGTTTAAGATAGTGTCTAGGGTGAAAGTTCTTAGAAAAATTGGAAGATCAAGGTGATGAAGGGTGAGATTTGTGAAGGAAATGAGTTTAAAGGCGGCTTTAGACTTTGGGATTCAGTTCTGACAAGTTAATGAGGTATTAGGATCGACCCATTGCCTAAGGACGTCTAATCCCAGGTTGGCAAAAATCCGGGGCGTTACACTAGCGAATGGGTGCCGGGAGCTGAGAATAGGGTTCTACGGAGGCTGTCGGTGCCAGATTTGGCGATCGAAAATTTTGTGAGCCCGGTCCCAGAGTTTGGGGCGTGATAGGGCCCAAGCTCTTTTTTAATTGCTCATTTTATAGCTCGTCGAGGCCAGAAAACCCTTGCTAGGTTTTCTTATTGATCTTTGATCTTTCACGTATTCGAGATATTTTTCAAATAGGAAAGTCTTAGGATGGATTCAAAACTGTTGGCTTTTCGGATCTTTTTTTTGTAGCCGATCCCTTTGATGGGAGATGTTTGTGACCCACTAAATGGATTTGAGATCAAGCCTAGGAATGTCAAGATTCCTCTAATGAAGAAAATGGGACCAAGATCATGGAACCTCAAGGGCTAATGCCAAACCTCAAACAAGTCAAGGCTACTCATTTGGTGGCCTACCTCAACTTTTAATCGAGGTGTTAGATGGTTCGGATGGTCTAGAATGTTGGTGGGATTTAACACCTGATATTGATTTGTTATCGAACCGGATCAGACCTACTTCTTCTGTTCTCTTGATTCCAATTGAACCACAACCACTAGATCAGGTCTTCAAGCTCCCCATTCTTTTTATTGTGATCTATGTAACCTTCTTAAATGCTACAAACTCTCCAAATGTCTCTAAGAAGATATCTCATTTTAGAAGAATTGTGAGAGACGACCTCACCAAGTGTATTATGGCCAGATATATGATAAGATTCGTTCTCTCGACGTGTCTCTTTTAGACATGTTGGGCACATTGCCTCATTAATTGGCACAACAAATGTGGCCACATGACATTCGTCAATTTCTTCTCCTAAAGGCAGACATAAAGCTCTGTGCCTTCGCATTAATAACCGAATGTGTAACATCAAAGGAAGATCAAATGGAGATACTCCCGAATGAGAGTATGATTTTTTTTAGTTCTAGCCTTGTAGTGTCAACACATGGCAGCCTTTGATTGGTCCATAACAGGGCATAAAAAATGGGTGTAAAAAATGCCCCCTTCACGTCCCTTCGTATCCAGAGATGCGATGAGACATTTGACGTTTAGGTTTCAACAGCTGTTCTGACTTGTGATACGTGACAACACATGGTTTATGTTCAACCATCGTACAAATTAATCCAAATGTCATATTTCACTTGGCATGATTACCAGCTTTAAATGCGAATGTGAATTGCGATGTTTCATTTTACTTTTATACGGTTGCATTTTCATTGCAATCATTCTTCTTGGTGTTCTTTTAGCAGTTTTGTTCTTTCTTCCTACTTTTCTTCGACCACTACTACCATGGCTTCTAGAAAATCTTCTCGAGATGTTAAACCCATACTTGGTTCAACTACAAAGGAAATCCCGACTCGCCTTGGAGACTCTATTTGTCCAAATGCTTTAACCATTGACTCTTCCTTATCTGCCTAGGGTCTCATGCTTGACCCTCCTTTCGTTCTCACTACTAACCTTGGGCCTCACTCTCTCTCTCTCTCTCCCCTTTCTTTCCTCTTTTTCTTGAAGAAAAACTTTTAATCTAAAGTCATTCATTATCATGGAGTTGATAGTTGGTTGTCGGTTCAAAACCTAGGCTTTAGCTTAACCCAACTCCCTACTATATACTCTAGCTTGAAAGAGTCTAATATGCATTTGTTTGTCTTTGGCAATGGATCAAAATTTTTTATTGTATTTAAGTTTCCTATTTCATTACTATCATACACTCTCCTTTGCTTGTTGCGGTTGTTTGCTTTGGGAGTCAGTCGAACAATACTTTTCATTTTTCCTGTGGGTTCATGAGTTTGACTATCCTTGATATATGTACAGTCATTAGGTTACTGACCGAGGGCGAACATGTCGAACCATCAAGTTCTTCATCTTTTAGTGACTTCAACAATCAGAATGGCGGCAGGGCTACTTACAATGCGTTCATTCAAGCAGAAATGGGTGAAGGTCCTGTTACCCATCAAGAGAACTATGTTTTCCTCCTATTGTGGCTCTATTGTTTTGTCTTCTATGTCAAGGTTAGCTAGATGACTAAGGAGTATAGTGCATTGGTTGAAACGTTAGCTTCTGGTTGGAAACTTGTGCTTGCTCCTTTCGTTCTCTCCCACATGTACCGCTCTCTTTTCTTGCATGCTAGTGAGAATCTGTATAGTTATGGGGGACACCTTTGGCTCCTCCAACTGTGGTTATGTGAGTACTTTCACTTTTTTCCTTTTTGCTGATGTTGAGACCCCTCCAGCTTGTTCTCCTACTTATAAGCACCGTCAGTTGGCCCATTTTCGCATTATAAACCGTCCATTTTGGGACTGCATGGAATTTTTTCTTATTGAACCGCGGATATTTCCTGATGCATGTTTCTTTCCACCCTATGAGATGTCTCATGGTCTTTGGTTTCGTCATAAGAGACATGGTCCTGTTGAGAATGAAGGTCTTCAACTTGCGTATGATCTATGGTCACATATTTTGATTGCTCAGGATCTTCCAAACAGAGGCACCTTCCTGGTACAAATCCTTAATGCAAAAACTAGGGTAGAATTTTATCCATCTTTTTAATATGCCCATCAGTTTATGTAGATTCAAGGTCTTACACTTTCCCTTGCCTTTTCTTCAAAAAATGAACATCCACTTTCGAGGGAGAAATTCCATTATATTAAGGAGATGGAACCTATTCAAGCTAACTTTAAGGAAGCGGTCCTTTACATTTCTTTTGCTCCTGGTCTTTCCTTCCATGCGTATGATTTTCCCTAGTTTCGAGATTAGTGGGGGAGCATATTGGAAGAGGTATCATTCTTCAGTTACAGATGAATGTACTTGCCTACTTCCACCACTTCCTTGGCAAGCAAAACCGGTAGTTTCCTCCGGTCAAGGTTCCATTCCTTGACTGGTTGTTTTAGGATGTGGCTTTATTACCACAATAGGCCAAAAATCTTGCCTACTTACCAGACCACCTCTTATCGGGCCGGCTTCCTCGCATTCGAGGGGTATCCTAGTCGCTAAGCTCATCCATCAGCATTCCAAGGCTCGATTAGTATAGGTATCCACCCTTTGGGTGATTTTTGAGGGTTAAATATTACATATTAGACCCCAATTATTACCTTATTTTACGAGCATGATACCGTTTAACGTCCTGCTTTAATCATGTTTGTGATGCAAGGTGTATTTAGGAGCCTGGATTGGAAAAAGGTACTAAAAGCATGGACTTAACGCTCTGAAGTCACCAAGGTAAGGAATAGACCCCAGGGGACCAAGATCGAGGAATTTACACGCCAGATATCCGAGAAAATCAAGCCATTCACGTTAAAGAGGCCTGAAAAGTGTCCTGAATGCAAGATCACAAGGTTCTCACCACCTGTTTGGCTCGAGACTGCATATATGGCCTGAGGACCCTAAATTAACCGTACACGTCAAATTTAGGTCATTAGATCCTTGTGAAAGTGGCTCAACGGACAGATCAGCCCATGAATATCTGATTCAGGGCCTACCCGAGATCTGGATATACTTCCAATTTGGTCTCAACCCCTTAAATGGGGAGATAAAATGAATGGATGGATTGGATTTCACAAAACCATCACGATGGACCCCACCTGAGATGGCGTGTGTACCATGCACAGGGGTACTCGATGTGCACCACACCGCAAGACCGGTCAAACCAACGTTTGACCCGTCTCTCCTGCAAAAATGGCAACTGTCGTGTTGGCTTCTGCTGCCGCGTAAATGAACGAACAACGTCCGTTTGAGGGAAGACGTGGGCCACCATCACGGCCTGTAGGGTTGATCTAGACCATTCATTCGAAGCTTAAAGGCTGTCTGAACAAGGCCTAGAGGAGGAAAATCCAAGGAATGGGCAGCCATGGAGGCCGAGAAAGAAAGAGAGAGATAGATTAGAGTTTATTTTTCTTTTATTTTTATATTTTTGTTTAAGGGAATTAGCCTAATCATGTTGGGTTAAACCTCTTAGCTAGGGCTAAGAGGTGAAGCTTGTGGCGTGATGGGAATACATTATAGGTTCGATTCATGTTTGAACTAATGTTTATGCTAGTTTGATTATAAGAAACGCCTCTAGTTTTTAATGGTTTGTTATGACTGAAATTACAATAGATCTGCGATGACTTGAGTATTTCCTTTTCATTATAGTGATTATGGAATTAGGAAGCCTTGTTGTTCACCATCATCTCCTGGGCATGGTTGGGTGATGGAACACTTTCCTAACATTCAAACATCTCTCAGATTGGCCGTGAATTAGTTTAATTCTGTTGTTTACTTTGTCTCATGGGCATGGTTTTGTGATAGAATCCATTCTAATTTGCATCTGTCTTATCTCTTGAAAACTAGATCGAAGAAAGTTCAGATTGTGCTTTAGTGATATATCTTCCAACTGGATGAAGATGGGACTCGAAGTCCATTTGAGTTCATGAATCAAGCGTAGATTTCCCTGATCTCTACAAGTAGATCCTCTGAATCCCTAGTTTCCTACCTTTAAATTCTACAAATTTTAATTTACTATTTCATCATTATTCCCTCATATTCACCTGATTTAGATTACATCTTATTCTAGTTCTAGTTCGAGTTGTTTCCAAATTACGTACAGGTTTCAGTCCTTGTGGATTCGACCACGGTCTTACCGAGATTATTACTACATCACAACCCTATAGTTGGGGTGTGAAAAAGTTTTTGGCGCCGTTGCCAAGGATTGACGGTTACGTTTTTTGAGATTATCTAGTTTTAAGATTAGTTTATGATTAGGATTTTTCTAACTTTAGGTTTAGGTTTTTCTGATTTTTAGAAACTAACATGTTTTCCTGTTTTGTAGGACCCTGCTATAGGCTTTCTAAATTGGTACTTTCTTTCTAATTTTTCTTCCTTTCTATTTCTAGATTAGGATTTGTTTTATAAAAACTTTCTAATTCTAGGGTTCCTTTAGAATCTAACCTTGTTTCCTTTTTATTTATTTTTATTTTTTTTATAATTAGAAATTTTTTAATTGTAGATTTTCTGTTTTAGAAACTAACCTAACTTTCCTATTTTGTAGGCTTCTAAGATAGAAACTTCTAATTCAGTAATTTCTTTCTAATTTCTCTATTAGGTTATACTTTCTATTTTTAATATCTCTTTTATTTTTAGAAATTAACTTACTTTCCTAATTTAGGACTTTTTATTTTCTTTTAGGAATTTCTTCCTTTTTAGAAACTAGTTTTTTTTTTTTTCTTTTTAGGAACTTTCTAATTTTAGACTTTCTTTTTTTTAGAAACTAACTTTCTAATTTTATTTTAGGAACTTTCTAACTTAAGACTTTTATAAACTAATTTCTTTTGTTTTCTTGTGCAGGACCTTAACATAGAACTCAAATTTGGTAACTTCTTTCTAACTTCTCCTCCCCTTACTTTCCATAATGTTGTAGGACCTTTTCTTTTATTTTTCTTAGGATTAGATTTAGAGTTAAGGTCTTACCATGTATATGCACGAGTGGGAACGTCAATATGCTGAGATAGCTTTTGAGTATGCGAAAAAGTGTGAAGGGATGTATGATGATTATGATAGCAATCAACCTATATCTCAGAATTTTCCTAAAACAATTATCGAGAATTGACCAGAGGATAATGCTCTATCAGTTAAGAAGTCCTTACGCGATCATATACGGGAGAACAATTACACCCCACAGACAGTACGTGAGTATTGGAGTTATCATAACTATGAGAGTGAGAATTATTATCACTCATCCGATAAAAAGAAAACAATGCATGATTACATTATGAGTGATAATAAGTATTACCAACCATCAGATTCTCTCACCTATGATCTGTATGACTATAACCAGTGGAAACATCAATGTTGAGAAGATGAACCAATAATATATCAGAGTGATAATTCTCTTGGGTCCTCTACCTTTGAAACCCAATCAGAAACAATCCAAGAGGATTCACTTCAGAAACTCATGAAAGCACAAAAGCAGTTCAATCAACTTGTCATACAATTATGTGAATTGTTCAAATCCTCAATTCCAATAATTTAGTCACACCTTATGAAAAAGGAAGAGGCTAGGTAACCCCAGCCTCATCCCAATTTAGAAGCACAATGTGAAGAAAGTGATTGTAACTCGCTTGTGGAAGAAACTGAAACTACAAATGAGGAGTTGGATTCCATTAATGAGCATATGGTTCAATTTTTCGATAAGTTGATCTCGATGACTGTCCAAAGGAATGATCAAAAGACGTGGGTGTCTTTCAAAAATAATGATAATGACACACTTCACTCACATGACACACTTACTTTCAATGATGAAGAAAATGTTAGTTTATTCGAACCTCAACCCAATCTAGGTTTAGAATGTGAGGAATGTGATCCCATCCCAAGTATATACTACACTAAATTGGACGATGATGAGTATTGAGATTCAATCTCAAGTTCGGTCCATATCAATGATCAAGCAGTTCAGGAAGTTGTCAACCATAATGATTTACTCCACCTATCTGACATGACCAATTTAAACGTGGAGAATAAACCACTTCCACCTAAACCTTCCAACCTTTGTGATGCATATTTGGACCACTCCCCCTAAATTGAATGATGATATGATTTGGGAGATGGACGATTTGCTTGATATGACTCTGGAATTTGAAACTACCGAGTTAAGGCCACAATTTGAGCTATACACTTTAGACGATTCAATGCCTCCATTGAGAAGCTTCAATGACCAGAGTCTTCACATCTTGTTCTAGTTCTAGTTATTTTCAGATTACGTATAGGTTCAGTCCCTGTGGATTCGACCTCGGTCTTACTGAGTTTATTACTACATCACAACCCTATACTTGGGGTGTGAACAGTGATTGGACACCTTGGACAACTCCTACCTTACCAGAGAAAGTTAATAAGGGAAAACAACCAATCGAACAGGTTTCTTCTTGGCCTGGTAAAAGCACTGCTAGAGTAGCCCATTCTTCAAGTGAGGTTTCTATTAGAAGACGGTCGAATGTTCTTAACCCTGCTCTAGAGGTTATCGAGCAACCACTTCTCCCTTTCACATTATCACATGTTGACGCGGTCAATTCTACCCCTGTTATTCGTTTGAATCCTTCAACCATCCGATCATTGGAGAGCTCGGCAACTTCTGCACCTTCGAGAGGTAATTATTGTCCTCTGGCTTTCTCTTACTTTCTTTTCCTGAACATTCTGCCTTTCTGAATTGCCGTCTTCATGATTGTAATATCAGTCGCAGGGAATGAAGAAGGAGAAAACCTTCTGCCCCTCTTCAAATCTCACCAAGTTGGGCCAAACACTATTGCGTCTACCCTACAGGCTTCTCCCATCATTGAGGATGCAAGAAATGTGGACTTTGCTAAAGGCAAAATCCAATGGAAGAACACAACTACTAGTCCACATGGTCAGTCAGGTTTCCCTGGATTGAGGGTTAACGAGTGCTCAATCACTTCTAGGACTGTTGAGTCGACTCTTGATTTTAGGAATCATGTAGCTAATACTCCAGTTGGGGGCATGAGTCAGCCTCTTACTGGCGAGGTCCCTTTGACTCCTGATAAGGGTAAATGCAAAGGACCCACACTAGCTGGATCTATTAATGAACCCGCTTCGGCGCCTATCGAAGAATCTACCTCGATTACGGTAATAAACATTGAAGGGGAAACACCTTCTTCCCCTGCTGGAGCAGTACATACGGTTGGCAGTCCTGGAGATGATATGTTTGCTAATTTGGGAAGAGAGCCTGAGGGCATTGATTTTCTCTCTACGAGCCATGCTACCGAAGAGACTTCACTTTCGAGGCAAACTTATAGGACTGATGTTCCTATCAAATCTTCTAATCTGAATGCTCCTGAATCGGGAGTGGTTGTGTTGGGGATCTCATCTCTAACAGCCTATGGACCTCACTTTGATGTTCCCTTTGCCGCTTCAGTTGGGGACAGGGATTGGACACATGACACCCTATCCATGTCATCCCCTCAGGTGGCCATATGAGATTTTACAGAGACCTCTGCTCTTGAGTCTTTTGCCCGTTTGGAGAGCTTAATGATGACCAGAGGGGTGTTGGATGGTCCTCCCATATTTCAGAGTATCGAGGGTCTAAAGTAGTTTGTTGATTGGTTCATTTAGCTTAATGTACCCGATCTGATTTCCTCAAGGGAGTTGGCCAGCATTCTGGATGCCCTCGGTGAGCTTCAATAGACACTTGGGAGTGATGCAGTATGGGGTCGTAAGTTGGCGCATGTGGAGGAAATATTGTCAACTTTATATGAGTACATGGTTGCTTAATATCGCTTGGACATTGTGACTAGTCACTTTGAACCAGATGGTGGAACTCTCCTTGTCCATAATGATGAATATTTGGCACTTAGCCGCAAGGAGGATGCTTTGCAAGGTAAGATGTACGAGATTAGCGAGAAGCTCCCAGAGCTCAATTAAGAGGTTGAAGAACTAGTAAGGAAGATGACAAGCTTGAAGATTGAAATCAAGATGATGGAGAATCATCGAGCTAGCCTAGGTTGCTGCTACAATCAGGATGTAATTAGAGGAAAGGAGGTGACTTCTCGAGAGAGGAAGGGAGATGGAGTAGCTAAACGCATTGGAGGTCAAGTCATCTACTTGGGAAATCAAGTAATTGGAAGCGTTATGCTTAGCAACCGAAGCCAGGAAATGACTTTCAAAGCATCAGAGGGCAGGATTCGGCCTCTGAGGAGGATCGATGATTCCCCTCTTTTTGTCCTTTTCTCGCACAATCCAAAAGATTTTTTTATATTATATAGGTGGAGGTGGTCGTAGGCCGATCCCTTAAAATTAATGTAGACAAGTGACAACCATCATTTTATAGGGTCGTTATAGTCATAATTGAATAGTTTTCTCTATCTGTTTGATTGCCTTCATTTATTGATGACTAAAAAATTGAGTACTCGTGGCCCGATTGTATTCGGTCAACCGTACATTATTGAACTGAAAACAAAAATAACCTAGACTATAAGATGCCCCATAGCTGGCCTTTAGAGTCATCCTGTCACTTCTTTTATTATGTTTTAGACTACCTTTAAATTGTCGTTGCGGCCAGCGCCTTCGACCTCCATTCCTTTCAAACTGCCTTCCTCGCGGGTTTTCCTCATGAGGCTTTTCCCTTGGTTTGTTTTAGGATAGTGTCTCTTAGTTGTTGTTTATTCTACGGGATCACCGGTCACAAGAAGATGGTAGCAACTTGCTGTTGGGCACTCTAGTCAATGCCTTTATTCTTTTACTAGGCATCCCTCTTCCTCTGAAAACATATCTTTTTAGCCTTAGATTACCCCACTAATGGCTATTTGTTTTGGCTCTGACCTTGGTTGTCGCTCGACAAACCATTCTTAATGAGATTCATGATGCGGCGAATGCCCTCCACATATTGTTTGTCTATGCAAACTTGTATCGGGCCAGTCGACAATTTTCCTCCGGGTGATCATCGGTCGAGACCAACATTAGGCTTCGCTCCAGCGGGATAGCCTCTAATTGGGGCCTTAGTCCTAGCAACTCATCCCCTTGTGTATTTAATTTGATACCCTTACATGTCTACTATCTGTCGGGAGTAATAGGGTCTCGGCCTTATGGTAGCTGTCCTTCTGATCGTAGGGAGATTGATGAGTAAACCACCTTTCCCCTGGTTGCCTCTAGTTCCAAAATTTTTGCCAAAGTTGGCATCCTGCAATAAACTGATTCCTTGATGCTTAGGTAGTTGCCAAGGTCCAAACATTCCATAACTCTTGAAGACCTGTGGCTTGCACTGTGCTTGGTGACGTACCTGGCTCTACCACCAAAATAATTTTTTTCGAGAATCATTGCAGATGAAGGTCTGAGGCTCAAAGTCAGATTCCCGAGCATCCTGATCGAAACGAACCTCAAGTGCATTGCTGCGATGTAGTAATAACTCGGTGAGACCGAGGTCGAACCCATAAGGACTTGTGCAATTTTTGGAATACTTTAGAACCAGAATTAGAACTAGAATTAAAACTAACTTATGGAATTTAATTTAAGAAGTAATGATGTAATTGAGAAGGAAATCAATAGAGGGAAAGCACTAGAGTGCCTAGGATCCATTTATAGTCATTCTTAATATTTAATTCACTTGATTCAATCATATAACTCAACTGGAATTGAAATCCTATTATATCTAGCTGGATAATAGAGCGGTTAAATCATCACTCATATACCAAAACATATTTGAACTTCAATTGAATTGGTTCCCACATAAAGCTTCAAAGTTTTGATCGTAGGGAATTCAAAGCATCTATCGTGCTCTTAGACTACAATAGATTGATGGATTTTACAAATTAATCCCTTACAAAATAGATTAATCTCTTAGTTTTCTTAAGGATCCAATGTGCTCAGAGTTGACAATAAATCAAAGTAAACTAAAATAAATCTTCATTCAAACTAATATCAACAATTGTTCAACAATCAACCTAATAATATGAATCAAATTAAACTAAGACATTAAAAAATAACTACAAGCTTCACATCTTAGCCTTACCTAAGATATTACCCAATCGTATACATGATTGAACTAAAACTCATAAGAAAAACATAAAAATCAAATAAGAACCAATGATTGGAGAAGAACTCTGTAGAAGCTCCAAAACTCCTTTATCTTTCTCTTCTACCCTAATTCATGTTTTGGAATGCTAGATTCATCCCTTTATATAGAAAAAAAAATTGCACTGAATTGGAACTAACTTCAAATTTACACACTTTTGTTACACTTCGATCGCATTGACTGTCACCTTTACTTATAGCTGAACATACATTCGGTCGCAGCTAAATTTTATCAAAATATATCTAAAGTTTCTGTCTTCCCCAAGTTGCACCGAACTCTCCTTCGGTGTCACCGAACATAGCTTTAGTCGCACCTAAGCGTTGGCCGAATTTCATCTGATAATCACAATTTCTTGTTGTACTGTTTTGTGCACATTCGATCGGACCGAACCAACATTAGGTGGGACCGAATAGTCTATTATTTCTGCTAATATACTTTCTAATTTTTTAGTCTTTTCTCTCTCTTTCGCACTTGATTTTCTTGGATATTTGGCACTTGAATTCTTTATTAATTACCTCCAAATATTCACTTAGTCATTCCTTGAGCATTAAATCTTCTTTTTAATTTTTCTTTTCATCTTAGCTCTCTAAATCACCTCGCATAGGAAAAATATACATAAATAGATTAATTAAACACATTTTTGGTTATCAAACCAATGTATAATAAAGGAAAATATACAATATTTTACTCTTAACACATCTAAGTTCTCAAGATCCTGACAAACCAACAGAGCCTTTCCTTTGTCATTTATCCCCTTTGAAGGGTTAGTCATGCTCTTGATAGACTCGCCCTTTCCAGATGGTGACGGGGTTAGGCTTGCAACCTTGTCAGTGATGGCAACTAACAATTCATTTGGAGTTACTTCAGTGAGAATTGGCAACTCTTTTGTTTGAGATGCCACCGGTTGGGTGCTCACACGTGGGCTATCCTATTTGGATGAGTACTAAAGTATTTAGGATGTTTCTCCTTAAGATGGTCGATTGTTGCAACGTCGGTTTGGATGTGTTAACGACAATTGTCTTGGGGGTGGATGCGACATCAACTCCCATCACCTATCGTTCCATCTTTGAAAATTTGAGCAAACCTTTATCAATGTTTTCCTGTACTAGGTTCTAAACACAACATAGTTCTTAGTGGAATGCTTCCTAGTGTCATGCCACTTACAATATACTCTGTTTTTTAGATCCTCATCCGATGAAAGTTTTTAATGCATAGGGAAAGGTGTCAAATATTTCATCAACCTTGGAGATGTCAAATGTAAACAACCTGGAGGCCTCGAGCATAACCCTTTTTGAGGTTATGACGACCAAGGCCATGCACTCGACCTTTTTTAGGGTTGAACATTCCCAATGTTATGTACCGATTATCTTAGCCACAACCACCTCGTAAAAAACTTCATAGTCCTCACTCGGCTATGTAGGTACTATATTTTTCATAGCCAACTCACAGTTTAAGTCACGATAAAACGTACCCTTGGATGCAGTCATTCATTATTGCTCCTCTCTAAGGATCCACTAGAACCTAGTGGCCCTGGTTGACAACTCAAATAGGTCTTTAAAGTACATGTCTTCGAACTTCTTGTGAAGCTTGAAACTCATGCCTTATAAGGCCAACATGGCAAACTCAACCTCAAGAATAATAACTTGGCAGCAGTTTCTTGTACCCCTGATGTAACGTCCTGAATTTCGAGGGTCAAGCAAAGCTCTACTCCCGAGATCCACCACATCACTTATGCAATATGGATAATGATGTTCAGATTTTGCTCATATTAATGAGTTAAACATGAGTGGGATTATACTAAAACAACATATCTTACTCCAGATATAATTAAATTAAGCAAGCGGAAGTCTGAAACATATATATTTAAACATGTAAGTGTTTCACAATCTCCAGAGTATGAGTATGTAACTGGGCTGAACATATACATGTATTGTTTCAAAATAAATAAAATGTGAAAAAGTAGATGTGCCCAACTAATCCAAATATCCCTGTAGTCCATGCGCATCGGTACGAGGTCTACATAGACCCGCCCGAGAGCTGAAAGTAGGAGAACTCCTCCTCCTCATCCATAAAGTCCTGCTCCATCGCATAGACTTCATCAACACCTGCATCTAAACTAGAGTCTGGTTGGTGTTTTAAAACACCATCCCAGAGTGGGAATGAGTGGCCAACTCAGTGGTACTATAAGGCAAAAGTTAACATGTTATCAAGTCAATAAGCAGTAATGATAAAAAAACATAACAATAACTTCCTAACTACTCTTGTTAATGCAGGAATGGAGTGCAAGTAATGATGTATGCCCTCGTATCAAAGCTTCCTCACAAGTGACTCCGACAACCTATTTCGCATATGACATCACTACCTCCGATGTAACTTCATCACCTTTAAAGCACATCCTAACTAATGCAGTGCGATGCATGGTCATGTTAGCCAAGTAATTAATTAAGCTTATTTATATAGCAGATTTGGGAAGCCAGGGTATCTCCCTTTATATCATTGACCCGAACTGAAGGATCCCTCTAGGTTCGTCACTCATAGTCAAGCACATACAATAGGCAAGTTTTAGGGTCATCACTGTCAATGAAAAGCAGTCGATAGGCAAATTCAAAAGTTTATACTCGTGGTCACTATAGGAAGGCTCGTCACCTCAGCGTAGGCCGACAGCACGAACATGGTGTCCCATATCACCATGCCCGGCTCACGAGTCTTAGTTGCTCACTGGTCACTACGGGGAGGCTCGTCACCCCAGTGTAGACCGATAGCTCGAACACGGTGTCCCATACCACCATGCCCAGCTCATGAGTCTTAGTGGATCGTGGTACCGTGGTTAAAGTGGGTCTTTACATTGGTGTGGGGTACCTTAGATTCAAACAGTAGTGTCCATACATGGTAAACACACAATAGGTCAATCGGTTGGTTAGGCAAGTTCGATTGGTATGGGCACACGCTGACTTAATCGACATGGAGCGCATAAGCACCCCTTGTGGCTTAACCACTATCGACAATCGTTGTACTACCTATATTTGTCAAATTTTTCCAATGTGGCGTGACTAATTTGGCCACCCGAATAGGGACTGTTACCGATTTCCTGGGCTACGTTGTAGCTCCAATCTTACTTAGATGCAACAAATAAATACATCTGATAATCATTTCAGCATTTAACAAACAATCCAAGTAAATTCCTCATTTGAGCATTTCATCAAACACATTAATCATGTTACTAAACACTTGCATTTTTATCCATAAATTGCGTAGAGGCAAATATGATTACATGAAAGAAGCTACACATATGTATAAGGCAATAAAGAATCCTATCTTAATACTTACAATAAATACAAATCATCAACAATTTCTCATTCAAACAATTCATCAAACACTTAGACTACACTTCACCAAATACATAGACTAATTTAGTTACAACATATATTTTAGCAATTCCATATACGAAGAGATCAACATGCATATGATAATGATTAATCCTAGATCAGTAATCATGGTAAGCACAAATCATATTCACATGCTCATTCAAACATTTCAACAAACACATGGAATGCATCCTTTACTCATCACAGTTCATGTGTACATTTCGTACAAAAATCGGCGTATCTAAGACAATACGACAACAATCAAGTCAGACATAAATCATTCACTGACATTAAAAGCATTGATAACCATAACCTAAGCTTTTATAGTCTGCACGTTTCGTCGGGATGCTCGATTCGGACTTGATCCAAACTTTATGTTCCCGAAAACAGAACGTTGGGCACCTAAATGACGAAATAGGTTAGCTAGTTTGGCAAACAATCAACCTGGTTCTCTACAACGACATTAGGGTTAGGTTTTCTTACCTAAAATTATAGCCGAAACAGGTTGTGTAGCGTAATGGGATGGAGATTTGGTGCGTGGAGTCGTGGGAGAGGATTCCTGCAACAATCTCCCAAGATCTCTCTTCTCTCTTTCCTCTTTTATCTTCTTTTCTCTCTCTCTCTCTCTCTCTCTCTCTCTCTCTCTCCCTTAGGGTTTTGAAAAAATTCCTATATGAGAGAGGTGGGGTGAAATAAGAGCTATCTATAAGCCCAGAAGTGATGCACGTGGCCCCAGGGCCACTATATAAATAGGTTATACTCTTTGGGCAGCTATTTTTGACAAACAGGGCTCATAGGGGGTCCACTACTCACCTACGTCATAGGGTACGTTCCCTGACGATGGATCTATGACAAAACATGATTTAGATGCAATCGGATAAGCCGATCGACCGTGTAGGACTTACGTCAGATCAATGGTCATACTTACTCAATCGGGGCCACAGTTATACGAATACGTGTAGGGAAATTTTCTTTCCTCACGGGTGAAGTTTGGTCAGAAACTGATAGTCTGAAATCCTCAATTTCGCATGAGAGTGAACGACCCAATTCACTTAAGTTTCATTTCATTTTCTAAAGATATTCACGTTTCTCACGTACTTCACTCATGGCTCATGTTGTACATTTCTGGACACTATCTGGGCTTGATTCTCGTGATGATTGTCAAGCCCAATAGGATGGACATAGTCCTATAGTTTGGCGATCATCGGACCCTTGACATACGGTCTAGGTCCGATACGGAGTTCCAATGTACTCCCGAGAGTGACAGGCTCTTGGGATTTCTCCTAGGTCTTTAAGTGACGTTGAGTCAATGGTATTAATGGTTTTAGGCCTTCTCATTTGTGGAAGTGGTGGCCTGAGCTTAATCTACTGATTATTTAATTTTGTACTTAACTAATTTTCGCCTAAATTATTCAACAGGATGCGATCTTTGGGTAGTCCTGCTTGAGGTGGTACTCAGGTCCTTATATGAATTTTTTCCAGACGTTACAATCTATCCCCCTTAAAGAAAAATTTTGTCCCCAAAATTAGTACCTTTTCGTACTCCTCGAGGATCTATGGGTAGTTCTTACGAACTTCAGCTTTCGTTTCCCGAGTAGCCTCCTCCTCAGTGTGGTGTATCCATAACACTTTCACGAGTGAGATAACTTTGCTAATAACACTTATTCCTTCCTATCTAGAACACGCGTGGGCCATAATATATAAGTAGCATCTTCCCTTAGCTGCACTTGCTCCCACTGAATAATATGGGTAGGGTCAGGAACATATTTCTTTAACATCGATACATGAAATACATTGTGCACGCCTATGAGTGGTGTGGGCAAGGCGAGACGGTATGCTACCACACCCACTCGATATAAAATCTGGAACGGGCCAATGAATCTCGGCATGAGTTTCCCTTTCTTGCCAAAATGAAGTACTCCTTTCATTGGAGAAACTTTAAGGAACACATGGTCCTCGACTTCAAATTCCAACTGTCTCCGTCTCGTATCAGCGTAACTCTTCTGCCTACTCTGGGCCATAAGGAGTCGACGTCTGATAATATTGATCTTTTCTAAGGTTGCCTGAACCAAATCTGGGCCAACCAAGCTGTTCTCACCAACTTCTGCCCAACAATGTGGAGCTCGACATGGGCGCCCATACAAAGCTTCGTAGGGAGCCATGCCAATGCTTGCTTGGAAGTTGTTGTTATAAGCAAACTCGGCATAAGGGAGACAATCATCGCAGCTATCCTTAAAGTCAAGTACACACACTTGTAACATGTTCTCGAGTATTTGATTTACCCGCTCCGTCTGCCCATCGGTCTGAGGGTGGAACGCGGTACTAAATTTCAATTTCACTCCCATTGCTTCTTGGATTCGAGTCCAGAAAAGAGACGTAATTGTGTGTCTCGGTATGACACAATCTCTATATGAACTCCATGCAGTCGTACTATCTCCTAGATGTAAAGCTTGACTAGATCATCTGCCTAATTAGAAACTCTAATCGAGAGGAAATAGGCTGATTTCATCAATCGGTCCACAATTACCCAAATGGAGTCATGCCCCTTTCTCGTCTTTGGTAACCCGAAAATGAAATCCATAGATATGAAATCCCACTTCCACTAAGCTATGGGCATGGACTGAAGTAAACCAGGGGGTCGGCGATGTTCAGCCTTGACTTGCTGGCACGTGAGACATCGGGATACAAAGTCTGCTATTTGGGCCTTCATGTTGTCTCATCAGTACGAACGCTTCACATCTCGATACATCTTTGTACTACCCGGGTGCATTGCTAACTTTGAGCGGCCTCCAGAACTTCTCTCCTCAAGTCATGGAGGTTCGGGACTCATAGGCGGCCACGATACCGCAAACCTCCATCTAAGCCAATCATCTATTCTAATTCTTCATTATCGCTTGCACGCTCTCTCATTTTCACCAACAGCTCATATTCTTTCTGGGCCATAATGATTCAGTCATCAATAAACTGTTGTACGTGGAAGTGTGCGACGCTCTCCAATGGTTTCTCCACTGTCAGCTTCTGTTCGAAATCTCGCACAAACTCCACATATTCCACTCTTCTATCATTAGCGGGGCTGTAAATTTTATAGTTTTCTTACGGCTCAATGTATCGCCCACAAGGTTGGCCTTGCTAGGATGGTAGGAGACTTCAAACTTGAAATCTTTCAAAGTCTCTATCCAACGGCGTTGCCTCATATTCAGGTCCCTCTAGGTAAAGATATACTTTAGGCTTTTATGGTCGAAATAGAGCTTGAACTCCTCTCCGTAGAGGTAATGTCTTCAAAGCTTTAATGCGAAAATGACTATTGCCAACTCCAGGTCGCAAGCGGGGTAGTTTTCTTCATGTTTCCTCAACTATCGTGAGGCATAGGCGATCACCCTATCCTTTTGCATAAGTACACACCCCAAATCGACTCGAGAGGCGTTGGTGTAAATAGTATATTTGACCCCTTGCTCTGGCAGTACTAGCATGGGCGCAAACGTTAACTTCTCCTTTAATTCTTGAAAGGCTGTCTCTACTTTCTCATTCCAAACAAACTTAAAATCTTTCCGAGTAAGTTGAGATAACGGTCGGGCTATCTTGGAGAAATCTTTAATGAATCAGCGATAATAGCCGGTAAGCTTGAGGAAACTCCGCACTTCTGTAACTGAGCCGGACTGCTTCCAGTCTTGTACCGTGATTACCTTGGCAAGGTCCACGGTGATTCCTTCCTTGGAAACCATGTGTCATAAGAACTTGACTTCTTCCTTCCAGAAGTCGCATTTTTGGTACTGTGCAAACAATTGATTCTACCTAAGAGTATCAAGGACTGATCGCATGTGTTCTTCATGATCTTTTCGACTCTTTAAGTATATCAAAATGTCGTCTATGAATACGATGACGAATCGGTAAAGATACGGCCGAAATACCTAGTTCATGCAATCCATGAATACGGCCGGTGCATTTGTAAGTCCAAACGGCATCACGAGGAATTCGTAGTGCCTGAAGCTGGTCCTGAAAGTTGTTTTCTGTATGTCTTCATTCCTGATGCGCAACTAATGATACCCGAACTGTAAGTCTATCTTAAAAAAATACTGAGCCCCCTTCAACTGATCAAACAGGTCATCTATCTTGGGCAGAGGATACTCGTTCTTTACCATGACGTGATTTAGCCTGCGATAATCTATATACAACCGCAATGATCCATCCTTCTTTTTCACAAACAATATAAGTGCTCCCCAAGGAGATACGCTTGGCCGTATAAAACTCGAGTCTAATAAATCATCAATCTGCTTCCTTAATTCCTCCATTTCACATGGAGGTATGCTGTACGTTGGTAAGGAGATAGGCGTCGTGCCTGGCACAAGGTCGATGGTAAAGTCAATCTCGCGTTGAGGAGGTAGTCCAGGGATCGTCCTGAGCACGTCCGTGAAATCTTGGACTACTGGCGTGTCCCTAAGTGATGGACCATCGCAATCTTACTCAGATGTAGCAAATAAACACATGTGATAGTCATTTTAGCATTTAACAAACAATCCAAGTAAATTCCTCATTTGAGCATTTCATTAAACACATTGATCATGTTACCAAACACTTACATTTTTATCTATAAATTGATAGAGGCAAATATGATTACATGAAAAAAGCTACACATATGTATAAGGCAATAAAGAATCCTATCTTAATACTCGTAATAAATATAAATCATCAACAATTTCTCATTCGGACAATTCATCAAACACTTAGACTACACTTCACCAAATACATAGACTAAGTTAGTTACAACATATATTTTAGCAATTCCTTATATGGAGAGATCAACGTGCATATGACAATTATTAATCCTAGATCAATAATCATGGTAAGCACAAACCATATTTACATGCTCATTCGAACATTTCAACAAACACATGGAATACATCCTTTACTTATCACAGTTCATGTGTACATTTCGTACAGAAATCGGCGTATCTAAGACAATACAGCAATAATCAAGTCAGATATAAATCATTCGCTGACATTGAAAGCATTGATAACCATAACTTAAGCGTTTATAGTCCACACCTTTCCTCGGGATGCTCGATTTGGACTCGGTCCAAACTCTATGTTCCCGAAAATGGAACGCCGGGCACCTAAATGACGAAATAGGTTAGCTAGTTTGGAGAACAATCAACCTGGATCTCTACAATGACATTAGAGTTAGGTTTTCTTACCCAAAATCATAGCTGAAACAAGTTGTGTAGCATAACGGGACGGAGATTCAGTGCGTGGAGTCGTGGGAGAGGATTCCTGCAACGATCTCCCAAGATCTCTCTTCTCTCTTTCCTCTTTTCTCTTCTTTTCTCTCTCTCTCCCTTAGGATTTTGAAGAAATTCGTATATGAGAGAGGTGGGGTGAAATAAGGGCTATTTATAAGCCCAGAAGTGATGCACATGGTCCCACGGCTACTATATGCATAGGTTATACCCTTTGGGCAGCTATTTTGGACAAACATGGCTCACAGGGGGCCCACTACTTACCTACGTCATAGGGTACGTTCCCTGATAATGGATCTATGCCAGGACATGATTTCGGTGCGATCGAATAAGCCGATCGGTTATGGAGGACCTGCGTTAAATCAACGGTCATACTTACTCAATCGGGGCCACAGTTATACAGATACGTGCAGGGAAATTTTCTTTCCCCACAGGTAAAGTTTGGTCAGAAACTGACAGTCTGAAATCCTCAATTTTGCATGAGAGTGAACGGCCCAATTCACTTAAGTTCATTTCATTTTCTAAAGATATTCGCGTTTCTCACACACTTCACTCATGGCTCATGTTGTACGTTTCTGTACACTATCTGAGCTTGATTCCCGGCATAGTTGTCAAGCCCAGTAGGATGGACATAGTCCTATAGTTTCGCGGTCATTGGACCCGACGTGCAGTATAGGTTTGATACGAAGTTCCAATGTACTCCCGAGAGTGACAAGCTCTTGGAATTTTTCCTAGGCCTTTAAGTGACGTTGAGTCAGTGGTATTAATGGTTTTAGGCCTTCTCATTTGTGGAAGTGGTGGCCCGAGCTTAATCCACCAATTATTTAGTTTTGTACTTAACTAATTTTCGCCTAAATTATTCGACAGGATGCGATCCTTGGGTAGTCCTGCCTGAGGTGGTACTCGGGTCCTTATACGGATTTTTCCAAGACGTTACACCTGAATTGGGAAATAAATTGTTCGGTTGACTCCTATAGCAATTGCCTTAACTTGGAAAGGTTGTCCATGAATACTTCAGCTCGATACGATGGAACTGCATGTGAAATTGCACTTCCATCTCAGCCAGGTCTGGACTGAGTTAGTAAGTAGGTTTATGTATCAGGTGAAAGCAACTTATATTAAAGACTTCCCGAATAACCTAAGTTTTAGGAAGTTATTGTGGGATGCCTCACCATATTACATGGCGAAGTGGCCAATATGTTCAATGGTGGAGGTCTCATTGCCTTCCGAAAATAAGGTGAACTAGGGGAACTTGAAACCTCTATGAAACTCAAAATTTCGGTCTACCTATTTAGGGTATGGTTTTCTATAGGTTGACCAAACCATTCGTCGGCCATTTGACTACACTCCATACTCTTAGATGAGCTCTATAATATCGTCTCGACTAAGTGGTTGTTATGGGCCTGGTAGATTTTCCTTGACAGGGTATTTATGCGATTGCTTAGGGTTTGGCACATGTGTCACATGAGGAAGGGCCACTAGGTAAAGTGCGGCCATAAGTTACCTCCTGGGTGCCTTTACCCTTTGGTACCTGTTATGGACGAGAGGCATAGTCATTGATTGCCGCATTAGCACCTCAATTTTCTATTGTCCTTGGTAGAGCGGAGTCACAGCCGATGGTTGCCCCCTAGGCGCCTCAGCCCTATGATATCCTTAATAGATTACCAACATTACTTGGGGTTGCCCCCTTGGTAATCGGCCCTCTCGACTCCCCCATGGTTGACCGAGCCACCCATGGGTTGTGCTCCGAGCGATTAACCCATGTGGCCATAAGATGATGGCTGGACATCCGGCTTCCCCCTTGAGTTACTTACATCGGTCAAGTATTGACTCCTTGAAGGGTAATAACTCTATCAGTCTGGGTAATCTAACTAGTTATAAAACCAACCGTCTCGGTCATTCCTTGTCACCAATGAAGGTAGTGAAGGGTGACCTTACAGTTCGATCTGACTAGCTCTGGTTGGGATCTTAATGGATCACTCTTTCTCATGTCCACCGGGGTGAAGTAAAGGAGAGTGTTTATTAATGGCTTCAAGTCTCGAAATAGGACTTTGGACCGATTTCTCACGTATCTCAAGTTATGACCTACATAGTCTGGTGACATATTGCATGCATCTGGTGAACTAGTTGAAAAATGTAGCAAAGTCATTAGAGATTTGCTCGGAAGATGATCCTGCTTCAATGTCGAAAATGGGCTCATAATGCTCGTGCCACAACTTTAAAATTGTACAACCAAGTGCAGGTAGCAATGTAGTAAAGTACTCGGTGAATCCGAGGTCGATCCATAAGGACTAGAGAATTAAAAACACTAATTAGAGAGAAAGAAGAAATTTGTTTTTACTCTAACAATTCAAAGTGAATGAAACAATAACATGAGAAATCTAAGACTTCAGAGATCCTCTTTTAATGAATCCACAATATTTGATTCATTGATCCAAACATATAACTAAATTGGAATCAAATAAGGATTTGTTCCAATCGAAAGATGAAATAATTAAATCAAATTTCTAATTCTAAACAAAGTATAGATTTTAATTGATTAATCTAATCACAAAAAACTAAGTAATTGATTACAGGGAATTCCAAGCATCTAATGTACCCAGAGTTAATAGTAAATCAGGGAATTTTATAGATCCATAACTTTCACTAAACTAATAATCAATTCAATCAATTAAAAATTTATCATTCAAACCACTATCATTAAATCAGAAGTAAACCGAACATTAAGAATCTATCAAAATCTTCACACCTTAGCTTTAGCTAAGAGATTAACCACACATCATTCTATGGGAGACTAATCTCAAACTTAATAAAATAAATAAATAAATAATAAACAATAAATAAATATTAAAAAAAAACTGTTGTAGAAGGTGAAGAAGAAGAAGAGAACAATAAAGAAGAAAGAGTGAGATCTTCGATCCTTGCTTGGTCCTCTTTGTGATTAACCTTAATCGCACTTTAAACGGGTTTATATAGAGACTACCACCTGGATTATAAACAAAACCTGCACTTACGCAACTATGTGTGTACTGTTGATCTGACTATTGATCGAATCAACAACAATCGATAAATCATTGATCGAATTGATAATCCTGTCGATCGAATCGAAAGTGTCCAAAAACATTCGGTGAGCAAATTAGAATTTTTAGGAATATTTCATTCGAATCGACATTCTTGTCGATCAATCAAAAATTCTTCTTTTGACACTTGGGTTAAAGGCGTGAGATCGACGATCTCTATCGTGGAAAATGGCCAATTATTTTATCTTCATAATTTGATTTCTTTAGTGTTGAGAAGTGGAGCCACATGCGCGGATTTCGTGTCACAAGTCCTTTTACAACTGAGATACAGAAAAGAGTTTCGCGGATTTCGTGTCTCAAGTCCTTTTGCAACTAGGATGTGGAAAGGAGTTTCGCGGATTTCATGTCGCAAGTCCTTTCGCAACTGGGATGCGGAAAGAGAAGTTGTCAAAACTATAAATTAGGGTCCCTAGGGCTATTCTAGGGTTAAGGTGAATATTGGGAAATATTTTAAAGGTGTGAGCAAGGGATTTTCTCTGTACTTTCAAGGGAGAGGTTAGTGTGTTGCCTTGTAATCTTCGTTCTTCATAGTGGAAGTTTGCATCCGTGGTTTTTTTACCCTAGATTAGGGTTTTTCCACGTATATCTTGTCTTGTGGTTTGTTTTGGATTACTTTGATCTATTTTTAGTTTATATTTCTTCCTGTTTATCATTTGTGGGTGAGGCCTAAGATTAGATCTAGGCTCACTATGTTGTTGGCGTGCTGCACAACAACTGGTATCAGAGCTATTAGTTTAGTTCTATTGGGAGCGATGACAGAAGAAGATAAAACTAGAATTGAGAAGTTTGATGGTTCAAACTTTACCTTTTGGAAGATGCAGATGGAGAATTATCTGTATCAGAAGGACCTCTATGTTCCTCTAGGAGGAAAAGAGAAGAAACCAGAAAAGATGACAGATGATTAATAGTTTTTACTGGATAGGAAGGCTTTAGGAACAATACGACTCTCTTTGTCTAAGAGCGTCGCCTTCATATATCCAAGGTGAAAACTATAAAAGAATTAATAGAAGCCCTAGCCACCATGTATGAAAAGCCCTCAACATCCAACAAGGTTCATCTTCTGAAACAACTATTCAACATGAAGATGTCAGATGGCGGGAGCGTGGCTGAACATCTAAACGAGTTCAATACAATCACGAGCCAATTGGAATCCGTTGGCATTGTTTTTGAGGATGAGGTCAGAGCATTATTGATCTTATCTAGTTTACCAGACAGTTGGGATGGTTTGGTGATTGCTGTGAGCAATTCTTCAGGGTCAACAAAGCTGAAATTTAATGATGTGGCTGGTCTAATTCTCAGCGAAGAATCTAAAAGAAAGGCATCAGGAGTTTTAGGGGATTCAGGGAATGCTCTAAACGTTGAAGGAAGAGGAAGATCGCTGAACAAAGGAGGCAATAAACACGGGCATTCTAAGTCAAGGAAGAAGTCCAAGGGACCGAAAGACAAAGACGGGTGTTAGTATTGTGGCAAGAAGGGGCACATGAAATGTGATTGCAGGGCGCTTAAGAAATAAGAAGGAAACTCTCAAGGTGGGAAAGATTCAGTGAATCTATCTGAGGAGAGTGACACAGAGGCGTTGATCTTGTTTCTTGATGCGAGGAATGAGTCTTAGGTTATAGACTCGGGTGCTTGGTTTCATGCCACTTCATGCAAGGGAGTTCTCAAATTATGTGTCGGTGACTTTGGGAGAGTATACATGGGTGATAATGAGCCGTGCAGTATTGTTGGAAAAGGAGATGTTCAGATAAGTCAAAAAGACGGAACAACTTTGAAATTGAAGGATGTCAGACATGTACCGAGTTTGAAAGGTAACTTGATTTCAGTGGGGCAGTTGGCCGATACCGGTTATGTGACGACATTCACCAGTGATTCCTGAAAAATCACAAAAGGTGCCTTGGTGATATCTAGAGGTAAAAAGGAAGGTACTTTGTACGTGACTTCAGGATCATATTGTTCACTCGCAGTCGCATCAACTGGAGTGAATGGGCAGTTATGGCATCAGAGGTTGGGACATATGAGTGAAAAGGGAATGAAAATATTATTGTCAAAAGGGAAGCTACCAGGGCTAAAGTCTATTAACTTGAAATTCTACGAGGACTGCGTGTATGGCAAGCAGAAGAGGGTAAGTTTCAAGAAGATGAGACACACTCCAAAGACGCATATGTTGGAGCTTGTACACACTGATGTGTGGGGACCGACACAGGTATCATCTCTTGGTGGCTCACTTTATTTTGTTTCCTTTATTGATGATGCTAGTGTTCACTCCCCAAGTATAGGGTTGTGATGTAGTAATAACTCGATAAGACCGAGGTCGAATCCATAGGAACTGAAACCTGTACGTTATTTGAAAATAACCAGATCTAGAACTAGGCTAAGATGAAGTCTAAACCAATTATGATTTGAGGAATAATGGTGAAATAATAATCTAAAACTTAGGAAAAATCAGAGAAGGAAAACTAGGGATTCAGAGGATCCACTTGTAGAGATCAGGGAGATCTTATGCCTGTATCACGAATTATGAAAATTTACTGAACTGCCATTGATATAGTTTTCAAAAGATGAAAGGTATATGAATTAGAATGGATTCCATCACCAAACCATGCCCAGGAGACAAAGCAAACAACAGAATTAAACTAATTATCAACCAATCAACAGTGTATGAAGGCTAGGAAGGGTACCGACATCCAACCATTCCCAGGAGACGATGGTGAACAACAGGGCTTCCTGACGTCATAAACATAAAGAAGAAAAGAACATGCTCAAAGCCATCGCAGACCCATTGTAATTTCAGTCACAACAGACCATTAACGACTAAAAACATTCCCTTAATAAAACTCAAATCAACATCAGTTCAGTCTAAATAAAGGCACAAGCAAAGAGGCATCCCATCATGCTACAAGCTTCACCTCTTAGCCCTAGCTAAGAGGTTTAGCCACACATAGACATGGTGGACTCAAATCTCTTAAAAAAATAAATTAAAAGCAAAGAAAAAAATACAACTCTACTCCCTTTCTCTCTCTCTTCACCCACGTTCCAGCCAAACTTCCACCTGTTCTCCAAGCCCAGCCGTAAATAATTTTCTCTCCCTCCTCTTCTCTTGTTTTATAGGCAGCAAGGGACTGTGGAAGCAAGAGTCTGTGACTGCTCGGGAGAAGTCGGTGTGAACGTGCATAACACGCAAGTCGGATTACACAACCGACTCTGTTTCGCAGCCTGCGCTGGCAGCGTTAAAACTCTTCTCTTTTTTGCTTTATTTCCAAAAGGGCAACATCCTCTGGGATGTTTTTGACCGACCTACATGATAGACGGTCTGGATCACCAATAGGATCACGGACAGCGGCCCACAATCGTCCGAAAATTCTGGATTTTCCGGACACTATAATAGAGATCGTGGATCTCTTCCGCTGTGAAGTCGATGGGTCCCATTCCACTGTTTTCCTGCAAAATCCACACCGTCCACTGGATGCAGGATGAAAATTCAGTCAGAGGAGAAAGCCTGTTTTGGACTGTTTCTGACGCGGCCCACTTGAATTCCTCACTGCCATCCATCTTCTATCTTGGACGATCAAAACCCGATCTTCGCTGTATTCTGAAAAAGCACCATCTAGGCGTTGGTAAGAGGGACCATGTGAGACTGATGGACGGCCCGGATCGGCGATTTGGGTGACGCTGGTGGCTCATAAACGCTCGTCCGATGCTCGTTCTCGGACGCTGGAAACAGAAGTTTCCGTTTTTGTTTTTTTTTTTAATTTTAAAATCAGTCAGTGGAATCCATATTGCTTTCGTATTAAGAAATCCACCCCGTCCATAAGATCCGTGACAAGATTTCAGTGCCGGATGGATGATTTGGTTGATCGTTGAAGTGGCCCACTTGCTTGATGTCACGACCGTCTAATCTTCGTTTGAACGGCTGGATTCCGATCATCGCTACTTCTTTGAATTCTGACACCTAGGTGATGGTCACAGTCCCCCTCAAGATATGATGAACGGCTTAGATCATCGATTTGCACAATTGGTGGGGCCCACAATGCAAAAATGGATGGACAACGTCCGTCCGTTGCTCTTGGCGTGAAATGGGTCGGGTCAGCAACGCTGACCGACCTGCTCTGTTTCGGTGAACGGCGAGTGCACCGTCGCTGTGCACTCCACTGATGTAAATCAGGCCCCACCTTGATGCATATGTGAAATCCGTTCCGTCCATCCATTTTGTTACCTCATTTAAGGCGTTGAGTCCAACATTGAAGCATATCCAGAGATCATGTGGGCCCCACTTAAGGTTTAAAGGGGCTGATCTGTCCGTTGGGCCACTTCCAGAGGGATCCAATGGTTGAAAATTGACGTGTACGGTTCATTCGTGGTCCTCAGGCCATGTATGAAGTTTGGAGTTGATCAGAGGGTGATAACTTGTAATCTTGCGTTCTGGAAGGCTTTCAGGCCTCTTTAACGTGAACGGCTTGATTTCCTCGGATCTTTAGCCTGTAAGTCCGTCGATCTTAGTCCCCTGGAGTCCGTCGCTTGCTCTGGTGACTTCGGAGCGTCAAATCCACACTTTTAGTGTCAGTTTTTAGTCAACGCTCCTGATTGCATCCTGCAACAAAACATAATTAAAATACTCCATTAAGCATTATTGTGTATGTAAAATCTGGCACTAATCGAGGTCTGATATGCAATATTTGACCCTCAACAGCTAGTAGAAAACTGTGGATTTATTTCTTAAAGCACAAATCTGATGTATTTGATGTATTTAAGAAGTGAAAAGTTATGGTAGAAAATGAAACATGTAAAATAGTAAAATGTCTCAGATCTGATAATGGGGGAGAGTATTGTGACAAGAGGTTTGAGGAGTATTGTGCAGCAAGTGGAATCAAACATAAAAAAATGATTCCAGGTACACCGCATCAGAATGGTGTGGCTGAGCGTATTAACAGGGCCATCCTTAAGCGCGCCAGGAGCATGAGGTTACATGCAGGGTTGCCCAAGACATTTTGAGCAGATGCTGTGAATACCGCCACATATCTCATCAATAGAAGTCCCTCAGCACCATTGGATGGTGGGCTACCAGAAGAAGTGTGGACTGGGAAAGAAGTGAATCTTGCACATCTCAGAGTGTTCGGTTGCACTTCATATGTTTACATTGATGCAGAGCATAAAAATAAGCTGGATGCGAAGTCCAGGAGGTGCACCTTTATAGGCTACGGGCAGCATGATTTTGGCTACAAGTTTTGGGATGTAAAAAATAGAAAAATTATCAGAAGCAAAGACGTAGTCTTCAATGAAAAAGTGATGCATAAAGACAGTGTGCAGGAAAATAAGGCCGAAGAAAAGGAATTCGTAGAGTTGGAAGAGTTACCGGACACGGGTGTTACTACGTCACAGGATGATCATGCACAGGAGCATTATGAGGCAGAGCCACATACACCGGTTGTGAGGAGGTCTACTCAGGAGAGGAGACCCACGGTCCGATATTCACCCTCCTTATATTATCTACTGCTGACAGATAATGGTGAGCCAGAGTGTTTTGAAGAGGCATTACAGTCAGATACACCGGTTAAGTGGGAGTAGGCCATGGATGAGGAGATGGACTCTCTTGATTCTAATCGTACATGGGAGTTAGTCACTCTACCTAAGGGTAAGATAGCTCTTTATAACAAGTGGGTTTACAGATTGAAGGAGGAGCACGATGGTTCGAAACGGTACAAGGCTAGACTGGTTGTGAAAGGGTTTCAACAAAAAGCAGATATCGATTTCACTGAAATATTTTCACCTGTGGTGAAAATGTCTACAATTCGCATGGTCTTGAGTATAGTGGCTACAGAGGACTTACATCTACAACAACTAGATGTTAAGACAGTCTTTCTTCATGGGGACCTTGAAGAAGAGATATATATGCATCAGCTGACAGGATACGTAGCACCAGGAAAGGAGAACAAGGTGTGCAGACTGAAGAAGAGTTTATATGGCCTGAAGCAAGCCCCGAGGCAGTGGTACAAGAAGTTCGACAGTTTCATGTCAGAAAACAGCTTTAGGAGATGTCATGCAGACCACTGTTATTACTTGAAGAAGTTTGATATGTCATACATCATTCTTCTTCTGTACGTTGATGATATGCTTGTGGCCGGTTCAAGCATGAACGACATCTCAGATCTCAAAAGATAACTATCTAGAGAATTTTCCATGAAGGATTTAGGAGCTGCAAAACAAATCCTAGGCATGAGGATAAAGCGTGACAGGAAAAATAAGAAACTAGTTTTGTCACAGGCAGAGTACATAGCCAAGGTACTTGACCTATTCAATATAAGAGGTGCTAAAATGGTTAGCACTCCATTAGCCAACCACTTCAAGCTATCTAAGGAGCAAGGGGCAAAGACGCAGGGGGAACAGGACTACATGGCTAAAGTTCCATACGCGTCAGCTATTAGGAGTCTCATGTATGTTATGGTGAGCACGAGGCCAGACATTACTCAAGCAGTGGGAGTTATTAGCAGGTTCATGAACAACTCCGGGAAGGAACATTGGGAAGCTGTGAAGTGGATCCTTAGATATTTGGTAGGTACTAAGGATGTAGGGTTGTGCTATGGTGGATCAGAAATCAAGCTACAAGGCTACGTGGATTCAGATTTGGCAGGAGATATTGACGGCAGGAGAAGCACTACAGGTTATGTCTTTACTCTGGGTAGTCTTTAATGTCGGGTGGTCTCTTAGTTACGTAAGATAATATCCATCGGTCAAGACGAAGGGAATATGTTGCGGCTACAGAAGCATGCAAGGAGATGGTGTGGATGTAAGGTTTCATGGAAGAGTTGGGTAAGAAGCAAGCAGATTGCAAACTGTACAAAGGATGGTCGAGTGCAATACACTTGGCCAAGAATTCAGCCTTTCATTCAAGGACCAAGCATATTGCCATCAGATATCACTTCATACGTTCATTACTGGAAGATGGATCGATTACTCTGGAGAAGATTCATACAAGTGAGAATCCTATGGATATGTTGACCAAGGCGGTCACACGAGAGAAGCTGAAGCTCTGTTCAGCTTTGATTGGTATTCAGGCTTGAAGACGGGGAGGTGGTGCACTTCGGATGAAGAAGACAAAGGTTTATGGCGATGTGTCTCCAAGTGGGAGATTGTTGAGAAGTGGAGCCACATGCACAGATTTCATATCGCAAGTCCTTTCGCAACTGGGATACAGAAAGGAGTTTTTTGGATTTCGTGTCGCAAGTCCTTTCGCAACTGGGATGTGGAAAGGAGTTTTGCGGATTTCATGTCGCAAGTCCTTTCGCAACTGGGATGCAGAAAAGGAAGTTGCTAAAACTATAAATTGGGGTCCTTAGGGCTATTCTAAGGTTAAGGTGAATATTGGGAAATATTTCTAAGGTATGGGCAAGGGATTTCCTTTGTACTTTCAAGGGAGAGGTTAGTATATTGCCTTGTAATTTTCGTTCTTCATAGTGGAAGTTTGCATCCGTGATTTTTTACCCTAGATTGGGGTTTTTCCATGTATATCTTGTCTTGTGGTTTTTTTTGGATTGCTTTGATCTGTTCCTAGTTTATATTTCTTCATGTTTATCGTTTGTGGGTGAGGCCTGAGATTGGATCTAGGCTCACTGCGTTGTTGGCATGCTGCGCAACATTTAGGACTCTAACATGCTTGATCTTGATCTCTTTTAGGTTTTAATCTTCATGAATGACTTGGATCATCTTAGCTTCTAACAATCTTCTACACAATGAAATTTTATTTAATGAGGGCGAATTCATCATTGATATGCAGGAAGAACTTTTAAGACTTGCATGGATGCATTCTAATATCCCATATTTATCAGAAAACATGTATTACACAATAATAAAAGAAAATACATCTTTTTTACGTAAAACAAACAAATTTTCATGGAAAACTAATGATAATGCTCTTAGAAATAAGGATAATTATGAAAAATTAAGCAATTATCAGCTGGCCCAAATCCTATTGCTCTTTCCTAGCATCAGCCACAGAACTAGCCTATTTTCTTTATTTAGGAGGCATCTTATTATATTGAGAAACATACAAAGTTACTAGGTCCCATTGGGCGTGCCAAAAGAGTGTTATCGTCAATTCAATCAAATAAGGCCACAAGTGTGAACGAGGGCCCATATCCAGTTTTCGTATGTGGGTGTGATGCGCGGGCATACCAAAGTCTACTCGACTCAAGGTTTGACTGAACTACTGGTGTTCCCTCACATTGAGACAAACAAATTAGGGATTGTACACATGATCCAATTATCCTCTCAACCACCAGTTGCGCTTAGCATTAAGGCGATTTGTGAAAGGGTATGGGTTAGCCCTTCCGAATGGATTCTTTTTGCCCTGTGACAATAGACATGTATCTATGGATTTAAAGACTTGTTCTTTCACCAGTACTTTCAGTTTAATATTTTTAAAAGGGATAAGAATATACAGATAAAAAAAAGAAGACTAAATAATGTCAATTTTATTAATATTTGAATGTATGACCCATTACAATCAATAATATTTTAAACAATTAAAGAAATAAATAAAAAAAGAAAGATAAATACCTGATTCGCCTATTGAAACAGACGATCGAGGTGGGTGGTTAGCAAGATGTGATTGAATGAGTATGATTAGCTAAATCAGAACTTAGTTGATCACGATCCTACAACTTAAGGTTGTAAATATTTAATCTACTCCTACAGTACTATAGCAAGAGCCACTAGGTAGTAGCGATCTATGCTAGAACTAGGTTAGGCTATACTAAGATAAATTGTGAAGCAGATAGGTGTGTTTGGAGTGGGACCTCGAGCTCTTCTTCTCCTTTTATAGCTTGTTGAGGCAACAAAACCCTTGTTGGGTTTTGTTGTTAATCCTGGATCCTTCTCATATTTGGAATGTTTTCCGGATAAGAAAGTCTCTGGATAGATCCGAAACCACTGGCTTCTTAGATCTTTTTTTCATAGATGATCCCTTTGATGGGAGATGTTTGTAGCCCACTAAATAGATTTGAGATCAGTCCTGGGAATGTCAGATCCCTTTGATATAGAAAACTAGCCCAAGATTAGGGAACCTCAAGGGCCGGTCCCAAACCTCAAATTGGTCATATCCACCCATCTAGTGGCCCACCTCCTCCACTTCTAATTGAGGTGTTGGACAGTCTAGTTTGTCTAAAATGTTAGCGGGATTTGACACCTAATATTGATCTGTTAACGAACCAGATTATATCTAGTTCTCTCATTCTCTTGATCCCAATCGAACCATGACCACAGGATCAGGTCCTCAAGCTCTTCCATTCTTTTGATTGCAATCAATGTGAAACTTGAAACTTGATCTAGTTAATGTGTTTGTCTCTCCTGATTTGAGACCAATCCATAGCCGAATTCACTCGGATGTTTATATAATCTTCAAATATTCAAAACCTTCTCTAATGTTACAAACTCTTTGAATGTCTTTGGGAAGATCTCCTATTTTGGAAGAATTGTGAGAGACGATCTTACCGAGTGTATCATAGGAAAATACGTGATAACATCCTTTCTCTCAGTATGTCTCTTATAAATGTGCTAGGCACGTTGCTTCATTAATTAGCATGACAAATGTGGCCACATGGCATTCATCGATTCATTTTCCTAAAGGCTGGCATAAGGGTTCGTACCTCCACATTAATAATAGAATGTGTAATGTTGAGGGAAGATCAAATGAAGATACTCTCAGGAGATAATATGATTTCTATCCATTCCAGTCTCATAGTGTCAATACATGGCAACCTTTAATTTATCCACGTCAGGGCACCAAAAAAGGGTGTAAACAATATTCACATTGTCCATCCATATTTTCATATCATTTTAGCATATGATTAAAAAATAAATAAATTAGGTAGATCCAAATCTCAAGTGAACAACACCATTGAAAACAAGTTATAGCCATGTGGTGTCAACACATGGTAGCCTTTAATTGGTCCACGTTAGGGTGCCGAAAATGAGTATAAACAATATTCACACTGCCCATCCATTTTTTCTTATAATTTTAGGACATGATCCGAAGATTAAGCTCAGGTGGACCACACCATTACAAACAATGGTGAATGACCTTTAAAAGTTTCTTGTGGGCAACATAAGTTTTATAAAGATGAGTAAATGGCTACCACCAAAAGTTTTTAATGGTCATTGCCCACTGTTCCAACGGTGTCGTACACCTAAAATTTGGATATGGTTGGGAACATGTCTTAAATTGCGCTAAAACAGACCAACAGTGTGGATATACAACACATCATTAAGGTGGGAGCCACGGCTAGGGTAACACCCATTGAGGCCAGGTAACACCTAATCCGCTCCAAGTCACCATGCATATCCATAGCGTTCTGACTTGGCAGGATTTGATTGGGCCATTTATGAGGATATAATCATGGCCCTATATATATATATATATATATATATATATATATATATATATATATATATATATATATGCATTGTATATCCATATTATCCATCCATTTTTACAGCTCCTTTTAGGGCATGAGCTCAAAAATGAAGCAGATGCAAATCTCATGTGGACCACACCAAATGATATAATGATGATTGAACGCCCACCATTAAAAACTTTCTAAGATCGACTTAAATATTTATTTGTCATCTAACTTGTTGATAAGGTCCTAAAAGCCTAGGTGAAGGGAAAACACAAATATCAACTTGATCCAAAATTTTAAATCCTATCACCATTTATTTTATTTTATTTTTGGTTTGGTTCACTCTAGATTTGGATCTACTTTATTTTTTAACCTAAACATTAAAATAATTAAGCTGAAAAAGAAAAAGAAAAAGAGATGGATAGAGTGGCTATACAACACAAACATGAAGGTGAGGTCCATGGTCATGGTCTAACAGTGCACCTAATGACTAGAAATGCAGATTCCCCATTGCCTGTAACTGATGGCAGGCTGTGCAGGGGCCACAGCATGAGCTAAAAAATGAAATAGGTCTAAAGCTTAAGGGCGTGTTTGGATTTACGTTTTGGTTGTATTGTATTGTATCTAGTACTATTCACGTATACGGTGGACGATATTTAGAATACATCCAGCGGAGACGTGCCACTAACCAATGTTTGGATAGGACGTATTACTCTAGCATGTATACAATTTCATGCTAGATCAATGTTTGAAAACGATCGAATAATGGCACACGATATATATACGTGCGTGTAAGGAAGCCCATCTACGGCCGTCTCATGTGCAGAGTGAGATATATGTGTGAGATCAAAGCCATCCATCAGATCAGTCCCGTCATATAGGTGCCTTTGAAAAAAAATTCAGGCCTGTCCAATGATCATTTGAGCTACAGTTTATGAAGCCAATGGATGGCATAAAAGAAGAGTTATTCTAAGCCATGATCTTGTTTCTTGTATTCTGGATTGTTAGACAGTGAAATAGCTTAATTTTGATTCAGGAGCATCGACATGGTAGTTCCCACCTGGTGGACGGCTTGGATCTCAAACAAATGCGACGTGCTTGCACATGGGGTGGCATGTAGATGGGCAATCATATACGTGCGTGTCTTCTTCTCAAATACAAAAACTCCAACAGCGTCTTCACTGCATCGTACATTTTTGTGTAGTGGGACCCACTCACTATTCCATTGAATGATCTGAGCCATTCATTCACTTCAGAGGGTGGGCATTACCCTGACCTAGGTGTCCTTTCATTTCTATACAAACTATTACATAATCTCGACTGTTAAACATGAAATGGATGGCGGAGTAAACACCCTCATGGGCCACGCTGATTTCACTCCAAAAGCACTCCCTTCCAGATGGTTTTTCGTCCTAAATCCAATGGACGGAGCGGATTTTCCAAGAAGCTTCAATAAGTGGGCCACCAAACTTCATAGAGTCGACGTACATCGACTCTGTTGCGAAACAGAGGTTCCGTCTTTTCGTTGTAGGTCACCATCATGCAGTGAAAGATGGATCTGAACCGTTCATCAGGTAGAGGAAGAAAAACCCATCAAAAACATATTGACCTTTCATGGCCATGTACTTCCTCATGATCGCTACAATGATCAAAAGAAGACCGTTCGGCAGCTGTTTCATCTTGATTGTCTCAGTGGGCCACATCATCGGATGATTAAAGCTCACCATTCATGGTTTAAATCTCGAGAGGAAGATGATGGACGGTGTGGATTTGTCAAAAGATGGCCATACTGGGCATTACCAGCAACACAGTGAAAGAAGAAAATGCTCGTGGTTCTCGGGGCTGGACGCTGAATAGCCGTCCGCAGGTATAATCCTATCGACGATGCAAAGTGGTTCTTGGACGTACTTGTGCACATGGAATGCGTCGCCCGCCGTTCGTTTATAAACGAGGGATATGTCCCATCAACCCCACTAATACAATACTATACACTCGAAACCGTGAATCCAAACACGCCCTAAGTAGACTACACCACAGAAAACAAGAGAGATAATAACACACTCCTTATGAAACCTTTCTATGGCCATGTGATGTTTGATCCAAAAATTTTGTGGCCCTAAGATTGAGCGGCTGGTAATGAGAATTATTTTCTGTGGTGTGGTACACTTAAGATTTTAATGTAATCAAAGATGCACATAAAATACATCCATCACGGTGGCTCATATCATCACTCGTATAACAGATTTAGTAGATGTCCATGAAGCGAACTGCTCCTACCGGTAAACTCCATGGGGCCCACTGTGAATGTATGTGTCTTATCTACACCATCCATTCCTTTTTTTTCATCTCATTTTAAGGCATGCACCCAAAATGAAAGCTAATCCAAAGCTCAAGTGGACCACACCACATGAAATAGTATAAGCACGCCACCTGTTTGAAACCTTCGTAGGGCTCATAGGGATGTTTATTTGTCATCAACCTGTTAATATGTTAATAAGTTCGTGCAGACATGGATAAAAGAAAAACACGAATATCAGCATGATTGACTTTTGTGGTCTTCAAAAAGTTTTCAATGGTAGATATTCAATTTATATTGTTTCTTGTGGTGTGTTCCACTTGAGCTTTAGATATGCTTTAAGTTTAGTCTTGTGTGTTAAACTATATGCGGAATTGCCGAAGGACCTTGTTGTGCATTGGATATGGAGATCAAAAAGAATAAATGGTTTACCTTGCTGTGATGCCATCGATGTGAAAACGGAATGTTGAGGTCTTCCTTTCCTTACATCCTTTAGAGAAGACACGATTGGCTTGAACTTCGGTTCATGGTGTTAGATTGGAGACCCAGCCCTATTAATATAGGTTAGAGGAATGAGGAGTTTGAAACCCATCAAAACTCCTGTCCCTGAAAGGCTCCACACGAATTTGTAATCCCAGTTCTTCTGAAACACTGTGTGCTTTACAGCACTCCACCCCTCACACAAATTTCTGAATGTATCACAACTTAGTAGGGCCTGTTGGTACACTCGATCACATTATCCGACCCTTACGACAATCTAGACCGTCGATCAATAAGGCCCACCTTATAGAGTTCTTACATGGTGCCCTAAAATGAGCTGGTAAAATGGATGGATAGCATGGATAAGGCACAAAAAATCATGATGGGCCTCACAGGCTTTACTCAGTATACTTGCATATGTGGCAGCATTTGATTAGGCCACGTGCTTTTAGAGAGAGGCTAGCTGGCAGGGCAGGAGCAGATTGGACTCGGTTAGGCTAGTGACCACCCCACCATGATGTATATGTTTCATCCAGCTGTCCTGCTATTTTATGTACTTATTTTAGGGCATGACCCTATAAATGATGTTGATGATAATCTCGGGTGGACTACACCATAGGAAACAATGTTAATTGAACTTCCACCATTAAAAACTTCCTAAGGCCTACTGTAATGTTGATGTCATCCCATCAGTTGATAAGGTCACACAAACCTAGATGAAAGAAAAACACAAATATCTACTTAATCTAAAACTTCTGTGCCAAAAAGTTTTTTACAAAAAGTGTTTAATCCCCACTGTTTCCTATTGTGTGGTCCACTTAAGATTTGAATCTACATTATTTTTAGAGTCACGCCCTAAAATGAGCTAAACAAAATGGATGGACAGTGTGAATAAAACACATATCATGGTGGGGTCCATAGAACTTGACAGCAGCTAGCTGGCTGGTGTTGGGTCCCTAGCCAAATTGTCCCAGTAGAGTAGGTGTGGGTCCAGCATAAGCCAAGATGGTGCGGCCCACCTTGATGTATGTATTTTGTGGTCCATCCATTTTGCAAGATGAAGAGATCCAAATCTCAAGTGGACCATATCATAGGAAAAAGTGGTGATTGAACATTAAAAATTTCCCGTGGATCATAAAAGTTTTGGATCAAGCTGTTTTTTCCCTTCATTTAAATTTACATGACCTTATCAACAAGTTAGATGAAAAATAAGCATTATGGAAATATTAAGGTGGGCCCTATATGACATTATCATCATATTAGAGGCAAATAAACATTATGGAAACATTATGGTGGGCCTTTACATGTTTTTAATTTATGTGACCTTATCATCATGTTAGATGGCAAATAAACATTATGGAAACATTGCAGTGGGCTCTAGGAGGATTTTAGTTTGTGTCCTTATCATCAAGTTAGATGGGAGGAGAGGCGTCCAATAACCAGTGTTTCCGACAGTGTGTTTCACTTGATATTTGGATCTTTTTATTTTTTGGTTCATGCCATAAAACGATCTCGTAAAATAGATGGATAGCGTGGATATAAAATCCATACATCAAGGTGGACCCCGCGGTAAGGGCTGCACCATCTTGGGTGAGGCCGGGCTGCACCTATCATAACCTTGGGCTGTTGGTTGGGTACTCCTCCGGCCTCCTTGATGTCTTTCAAGTACAAACGAGTGAGATTTGATTGGATGATATGCCCTCCAAATAAAGATAGGGTTGGTAGAGTGAGTGCTCATGAAGCAACTTTCAAGTACAAGGGAGTGGGATTTGATTGGATTATATGCCCTCCAAATAAAGATAGGGTTGGTAAAGTGAGTGCTCATGAAGCAACTTCTCAACCTGTTGTGTAGTTTAACTAACTGATTCTCATCCAATCAAATCCTGCCATGTCCAATTTTCAAAAATACCCTGCATGGGCCTTAGGCAAAGCATGCATGAAAGTTAGTAGGTTGAATATAACTTGACTGGGGCCATCTTTGATGTCGGCTTACAGTCCCGTGTACTGATGTTTGTACCAATAGGGTACTACGAATCCCTAGTCATTGAATATAGGCCATCATCTTTGACAATGGCACGTGACCTAATCAAATGTTGCAACATCGGGTCAATATAGACATCCTTGTTGGCAAGATCAACATGCAATTGGTTTGGCCATCTCTGGTAGCGGTACATAGCTCAATCAAACTCCCTACCCACGCAATCTGCTTATGTTCAAACCGGTGACCATGGTCCAATAGGAACCAGTTCGGTGAGGCTGGAAAAACTGAGTTTGTTGAGACTTTGATGTGGCAGGATTTGATTGGGTCATATGCCTCTATTATAAATCTGACCATGCAAACCATTCAGTTGTTAACCGTCGGTTGAAGTTCAATGTTAGTTCCAGTTGCGGGCCCCACTACGATATGTGTTTTAGCCATGCCGTCAGTCCAATTTTTTCCACTAATTTTACGGCATGAGCCCAAAATGAATAAGGTCCAAATCTCAGATGGACGACACCATATGAAACGGTGGTGATTGAAAGCCCACCATTAAAAACTTCTTGTGGGGCACAAAAGTTTTGGATCCAAATCTTATGTATGTTTTCCCTTCATACTGATTTGTGTGACCTAATCAATAGGTTGGATGGCAAATAAACATTAAAGTGTTAGGAAGTTTCTAACGGTGGACATTCAATCACCACTGTTTCTATGCTCTAGTCCACCTGAGATTTCGATCTACCTTAATTTTTGGGCTCAAGCCCTGAAATAAAAGGGCAAAATAGATGGACCACCTTGATGTACGAGGACAAAATGCATGCATCATCATGGTGGGACCCACCTTGATGTACGTGCCTTGCATCCACACTCCGTTTTGACTGCTTATGCCAGGGCATGATAAAAAAAATGAAGCGGATGCAAATCTCAAGTGAACCATACTGCAAGGAAATGGTGGCTATTGACCGTTAAAATCTTTTTTATTGGCCACAAAATTTTTGATCAAGATGATATTTGTGTGGTCCCTTCATCCAGGTCTTTGTGACCTTATCAACAGGTGGGATGGAAAATAAACATTCTGCCCCCAATAAGCTTTTAATGGTAGTTGTTCAATCACCAGTTTTCTGTAAGGTGGTCACCTGAGATTTGGATGTGCTTCAAGTTTTGGAATCACGTCTTAAGAGAGAATTCAAAATGAATGGACGGCATGGATGTCAGGTACATACATCACAATGGACTCCACAGTCAGAGATCTACAGTATCTTCCGAACTTGATTACATTTGATAAGGTGCGGCTCCCCCGATCCTCACATCTAGGGGTGTACACGAATCAAGCTAGCTCGGTTAGCCCGCTGGACTCGACTCAAAAAAGCTCGATTCGAGTTGGCTCAAAGCTGAGTTTGAGCTGAGTCAAGCTGATTTTTTTAGCTCGAAAATGAGTTCGAGCCGAGTTCGAGCTGCCCCAGCTTAACTCAACTTAGATCGAACCTAGCTTGAATCGAACTCGGATCGAACTAGTTCGGTGACTCGATTACTTTGATATTGATGTTGCTCACCAAGTGTTTGATGAAATGACTTAATGAAGTAAGGCCGGTGGCAAGGAAGAAGAGCTGGGCATTTCAGATCCGATCCGATGGATCCGACTCGATTAGATCCGATCCGAACCAATTTGAACCGATCCGACGGTCTGGATCGGTGCGGATCGGGTAGCTCCATCCAGATCCAAATTCTTTTCGAATCAAATTCAGATTAGGCCTAATCTAACCCAATTCGGACCTATTCTAACAATCAAATTTCAAAACAATATCAAAAAAAAAAAAAACATCTCAGTAATCAATCTCTCGCACCCAAATCACATTAATTTAGAGCTGAAATATATATATATATATATATATATATATATATATATATATATATATATATATAAAATTAATCAAATATCAAAAGAACCCGAACAGATGACGACAACGAAACGATACTCCCATCAATCTACAGCAATAGCTGAGAGAGAGAGAGAGAGAGAGAGAGAGAGAGAGAGAGAGAGAGAGAGAGAGAGAGAGAGAGAGATCGTTGTACCAATGGAGCATCGACAGCTCGACTGGGTTTCCTTTCTCCATTTTGGGCGGAAAGCAAAAGAGAAAAAGACCCTGGAAAGGAGGAGAGAGAGAGAAGGAAAAATATTGAAAACAGAGCTTACTTTGTTGCTTTTCTGGTATGATACTCCCGCTCCGTATGACACTTGATACAGAGGCACTCCAATAGTGCACACGTGATATGTAATAACTCAAATTTGGACCTATCCGAACCTAGCTCAATTGGAAAACTGAGTCGGGCACGGATCGGATCAAACAATTCACATTTCGGATCGGTCCAACTCAAGTGGCCCCAGACTCGGTAATGGATCGGTTCGATTCGAGTCAGACCACTAGGATTTCGGATTGGATTGGGTTGGCCCGAATCCGGTCCGATCCGATCCGATGCCCAACTCTACAAGGAACGTATGTATATGAAACAAATACCTTTTTTTTTTTTCCCTTAATTTTTACATTTCTTGGAAGGTGTTTGATAAAATACTTGTAAAATCATTGCTGCTGTTTTACATATAATGAGATTTTGAAGGTGCAATCCGCATGTTTGTGAAAATGTTGCACAGGCGAACTCAACTCGATCTTGGCTTGAACTTGACTTAAATTGGCCTGAGTTATTGACTGAACCGAGCCGAGCTAGCCAATCAGGCTCGAGGATCAAGCCAAGCCAAGCTCGAGATACAACTCGGTTGGACTCCATGTACAACCCTACTCACATCCCCGGAGGTGGGTGAATCCCTGACTGTGGGCCATCTTGAAGCATGTGTCTTACAACCCCTGCCGTCCGTCCATTTCTCCAGCGAGTTCAAAAATACAGCAAATCCAAATCTGAGGTGGACCACCTACAGAAACAGCGGTGATTGCTATTAAAAACTTCCGGGACGACAAAAGCTTTTCATGAAGCTGATATGTGTGCGTTCCCTTCATTTGGATATGAAGTATTTTTGGGCTCAAGCCCTTAAATTGAGTTGGAGAAACGGACAAGGGCGTGGATGTAAGAAAAAAACATCAGGATGGCCCCCACAGGAATAGCAGGGGATCCACGGAAAGCCCCGATCAAAAGAAAGTAGTTCGGTCGAGTACGACGTGACACGTGGGCTAGCGCAATCAAATCTCGCAACGTACGGACTCAAAGGATCGGACGCCTAGGAAACGGATTGGCTACTCCCCTGCCACCAGCCATGGGCTGGTGGTCGGTGCTCTGTGGGCCCATCATGATTTATGTGTTTCATCCATTCCGTCCATCTATTTCTATAGTTCATTTTATGATAATACGAAAAAATGAGATATATATCAATCTCAAGTGGGCCACATTACAGGAAACAGTGTTGAATGAACGTTGACCATTAAAAACGCTCTGGGGGAATAAAAGTTTTGGATCAAGCTGATATTTATTGTTTCCCTTCATCGAGGTCTTTATGACCTAATCAACACATTGAATGTCAAATAAAAAGTACAGTGGGCCTTAGGAGGATTTTTCCTATGGTGTGGCCCACCTAAGATTTTCGTCCCTATAATTTTTTGTACGAAGCCCTAAAATGATCGGTAAAAATGGATGAACGGAATGGATAAAACACATACATCATGGTGGGGCCCACAGAGCACCGACCATCAGCCACGAGCATGGTGTCAGGGGGAGCAGCCAATTCGTCTCCGGACGCCTATTGCTGCGTCAGCGTCACCCTGTCAACGAAGTTCTACAAGCTATGCGGGGCCACCGTGATGTTTGTGAGAAATACACTCTGTCCATTCATTTTACCAGATCATTTTAGAATTGAGGCCAAAAAAGTGTCAGATTGACAACTCAAGTGGGCCACATGACGGGAACAGTGAGGATTGAACGTCCACCGTTGAAACACTCCTGGTGCCACAAAAGTTTTGGATCAGGCTAATTAGTTTTGTGTTTTCACTTCATCCCAGTACGAATGACCTTATGAACGGTTTGGATGACATATAATTATATCACGGTGGACCCCAGTGAGGATCCAACATTTGGCATTTCCCTACCCACTTTTTCCTTGTCGTGGCCCCCTTTGAGTTTTGGATCTGCCTCATTTTTGCCTCCTATCCTAATATGATCCGGAAAAACGGATGGACGGAGTGGATTTCTCACAAACATCACGGGGGGCCCCACCTAACTTCCGACCGCAGGAACTTCATGTGCGAGAGCGTGTCGCAGGCAATCCCGCGTCCCACCGAATCGAGTTGTCCAAAAGTCGTATTGGTTTGACCATCAAGTTGACTTTTGTCCATGGAAGCCAAGTGTCATACACGTGGCTGCACGGTACAACCAAGAACGGCCGTTAGGTGGATCCAACCGTTGGATGGTTCCAAACGATGTAAAATTTCTAATCATTACATGTGGATTTCAACGCGGATAGGTGACCTTGCTCCAATGAAGGTCGGCCAATTGGATGGTCAGGATCATTCGATGTCTATGATTTTCATGTGGCCCATTGAAAGATCAGGACCACTCACCTAAGAACTCACTGCATGGTTTTAAAAAATGTTTTTGATAGTAGATGTTAAAATCACTGCACTTGATTTTATAAAATAACAGAAATCAAACAAAGGCCCCTTCTCTGAGTGAAGGTTAACTAGGTGAGTGACTCAGTTCAAATCGCCACTGGTAGATTCAAGTGACTTTTCTGGTGACTCAGGTTGAAATCTTGTCGATTCGAATTGACTCAGCTGAGTGCCGACTCGAGCCAGTGAGCTTTAGCTATTCTAACTCGAAGGCAGGTCATGTACATGCCCCACTTCTCCCATCATGGCATATTGGCACTAGATCCAATCCATTCATCAGAAAGACACCACTATCTAGATGCTACAGCCTAAGAATCAGGTTGGCCGACTAGTTAGGTGGGTCACAGTATATGAAACAAATGCTGTCTCAAATTATTATTTTTTAAAAGGCTAAAGTTTTCTTAACCGTTGAATTATTTCCTATCAGATCCGGTCTGGACATTTGAACCGTTGGTAATCTAGCCTGGCTGAGATCAAGATCATTGATCCATCAGGTTCAATCCTAGACTATGTAAAAATCGTTTTTCTGGGTTCAACAAGACAGCTCAAGTCCAGAAAGTGATGCCTGTTTTGGGTTCATGTCTGGGTTGGCTCAGAACTCTTATTTTAAGTTCATCCATGGGCTTAACCTGACTTGGCCCAGGTCCAGCTCGATGACATCCTTTCAAATGACATTTCTAAACAATCTTTCAAAAACCAAACTGGGTTCGGTCCATATTGGTCCAACCAGCAGATCAAATGGTCCAACCTAATATAATGACACATCACATGATATACATGCTTGTAGTACAACTGTTTGGATGGTTGCTTCCTGAGCAAACAGGTCAAACCGACCCGAAATTACTTCTAAAATTACCTGTAATTGTGGTCGGTTTTTGTACAAATGGGCGATCTTCGACACGATTTCATTTGTTGCAGATTACAATTGTCCAGCATTTGTCACTGGATGGGGCTCACATGGCTCAATGATCATATGATCCAAACAGTCCACTTACTGGACCCTACATGGATGAGCCATAGTCCAAAATCACACCAAGTGACTATCTAGACCATAAGGTTGCTTGCATTTAATAGGCAGTAGAAATAAATACGGTCCGACATACGTCGCTGACTAAGATCTCCTGTCCCCCATTGACAATCATCCAACCACCCATCCATGTGGGTCCCATACAGTGACATTCTGGATGAATGTTATTCACAACTTGCACAAAATGAATTCCCTTAGAATAACAATGGCTCACACAGTAACTTCGTGCCGAAATCTCAACACCTGCAACTTGACAAAAATGTCGTATCAGGGAGCGTTTGGATGCATAATCTACAAATTATTAGATTGATAAATTTGCCCCAGATACATACAATGCATCACATGTCTCTTAGCAAGTTAGCACAAAACAGTTAGGATTTCATGGCCCAATTGAAAGCCAAATCAGATGATCACAAAACACAAGTGTACATTTATGTGCGCCCCAGCGGATTCATGACCCATGATCCATCATCATTGGCATCCATGCGTAACGACCACACATCCACACGCCTTCCCTATAAACACTTGAATCGATTAACAAGAACATGAGCATCCGTGAATGTACATTCCCCCCAAGCAAATTTCAGTGGCTATCATCTCCCTGGGGACATCCATCTACATCAATGTGATGAATCGATGGTGGCATTCCTGTACATCATACAACGTTCCTTATAAACACCAACCTTGAAATGTACATCGCTCATCGGCATCCGCATCCATCCATCATAACGTTCCTCAAACTGCTGCTAAACAATAATCACCCTCGCACAACTAATACACACCATTGAATTATTAATGACACATCTCTCTCAATACTTCATCGACCAACTCCCCCACAATCATCCGCTCCAACTCTCTTCCAATTGCATCAACTTCATAATGCATCGTACCTAACCAAGGCACCCGTGCCATGTCGTCAGCAGCCATGTCATCAAGTGATTGACATTGATTCTCCAGAGTATATATATAAACGTGCATCATCCTCCATACATCATCCAACAATTTCTTCCCAAGTGGCATCGCCATGGTTGAGCCCAGGACTCCTCTCATGAATCTAGACTTGCTTACAGGAGATGCTAGTATAGTTGATATTACTTCATTTAACAAATCAAATAACACTTTGTGGCCCACCTTGCTCTCATCATTGCCTTTGGCAGCTCCTTCACCCTCCTTGACACGTCTCATGTAAGCTGCTTCTACTTCCTCAAACACACAGCTATCAATTGGCTCTGCTAGTGTAGATGAACCATCATACAAGCCGGAAACAACGAGGATATCTCTTATATAAACTTGTGCTTGGCACTCTAAGCCTACTATTTCAACCTCCAAAGGATCCTCTTCGATTGCTGCTTCTTGGGATGCATCCGACTGAAGCTTATTTAACTGTTTCTTCAGTTCTGTGAAGTAATGAACAGAAAACAGTGTCAAATGCATGGTCCTAGTATCGACCTGTACAAACATTATTCACTCAGAAGGGAATTTAGAGATAAAAGGATGGAAATTTATCATTTCACTCGTTGACAAGGTTTATGCTCTAGTTCTTTTATAGATTGAAATAATGTGCTTTTGTGAGTATCTTAGCTACTTGATTGAATTAGGAAATTTTGATAGATAACTAGTAAAATAGAAAATGAGTTTCAACTCATGCCACACCCATAAGTTTGTATAGAAGGACAAGAAAAAAGGGTAAGTTATGTTTTAGGAGGAAGAGCAAGATATAGTTGTTGAGAACAGTTCGGTCCTCTAGAATATGGTTTTTGCGGCCATGTCACAAGCAGATCATGGTTTGTAAATTGGTTTCGGCGTACCATATTGGTCCTCTAAAATGAGGTTATTGCGGCCATGTCACAAGCAGATCATGGTTTTTGGGCTGTTTTGGGCTGACACAGCCCTATCTTTCATGTATGATAACAGTAAGTATGGGGCGATAGATACCAGTTTCAGACAATTTGTCAAACCGTGACACAGATGTCCTTGGAGATTAACACCAGGTATGATCCCCATGTGCATTAAAGCATAAATACATCTAATATTTAGAGAAAACCTTAATTTTTCCTTTTTCTCATTTCTGGATTATCAATATACCATCTCCTTGATTTGCAGCTAACATTTAAGATACTGAAGGGCATTTTGAGGTAAAATCTGAGCTGCTGGTTGGACAACAGCCATATTTTCAGATTCCTGAAATACCCTTAACTTTCTTTTAGAAGATCTTTCCATGTCCTTGGAATATTCAGTGTTGGGTGCCCTCTGAAAATTAATTGCAGGAGCAAAAATGTCCAATACCTACTCGCATTTTAAATATGGTATAGATAGCTTCAATGTACAATAGCCTTTTTGGATTTTATTTTTTTCTTTCTTTCTTTCTTTGTTTCTTCTATATTTTACCCATATGAGCTATGAAGTAATAATTGTACAATATCTTCTACTATCATCCTACATCACATGAAATATAGGAATCATCTAGAAAATCTAGACAAAAATAATTTTTGGAGTAAATTTGATATTGGTAGACATCACAAGTGTCCAATCTTTGATTGGAGAGTTGTCAGGTAGGGAACCAATGGCTGACAACCAATCAGATGTTGCGCACTACCAGGGGTGTTTCTCCACCCTTACAACCATAATCAATGGTTGAATAGTTGTGATCTTGAAACTCACCTAAACTTGATGTGGTCAACTTTCCTCATATACATGCATGCATGCATGTATAGCTCAGCCCCATACATGCAGCCACATGTGCCAACATGCGTACAGTACCACTCTTTAGGTCAGCTATTGAAAGGCCTGGATGGGTGGGCCCATTAGATCTGATAGTATCTACACGATTCTAGGGACCTTTATAAAGATTAGAATGGATGACCCCCATCCAGCAATCTGCCTAACTACTACGGGAGTGGAAAGGAGCTAACCACCCCCCAAATCCATGGCAAAGATGGCCACCGGACAATATCAAAGGTTTAGATCATCTAGAGGTAGCCTAATGGACAATCAAATATTCTCTCCTTGTTCATCATCATCTAAGCCTTATCCCAATTAATTAAAGTCAGCTAGATAAACCATGTTCCGCCATTCTACTCTATCAAGGGACAGACCTTCAGTTACACCATAAGTAACCAAGTCCTTTCTTACTACCTCCATCCACATCCTTTTGGGCCTTCCCCCTACCCTTTTAGAGCTCTCAACTTGTACCAACTCACTCCTTCTAATTAGCGCAATTCTTGGTCTACGTTGCACATGACCAATTATCTAATTCTACTTTCCCTCATCTTATTACCTATTGGTACTACTAAGTTTCCTTGAATTCATTCATTTCTAATTCCATCCTTCCTCATCTTGCTAATGATCCATTTCAACATCCTCATTTCAGCAACACAACCTCTGAACAAGCTGTTCATTAACTACCCAACATTATGCCCCATAAAACATGGCTGGTCTTATTGCTATCCTATAAAATTTATCTTTTAGTTTGAGTGGTACACAACGATCACATAAAATTCCAAAGGCACATCTCCATTTCTTCCACTCAGCTTGAATTCTGTAAGCAACATACTTTCAATATCTCCACTTTCATGAATCATTGACCTGAGGTATCAAAAGTAGTCATTATGGGAAACTTCTCGATCAGCAATTTTAACCAATTCCTCATTTTCACTCCTATTATCACTTGCACTCCATACACTCAATTTTAATCTTTGACTAATTTTAAATCCTTTAGATTCTAAAGCATCCCTCCATAAATCTAGCTTTGTGTTTATGCCCTCTCTCGTCTTGTAAATCAAACTATGCCATCTGGAAACAATATACACCATGGAATCCCTTCCTACAAATGCCTCGTTAACTTGTCTATAACCAATGCGAGAGTTATTCCCTCCTCATTCCTCTTGATTCTCTCTGGCGATTTACTCGAATGTATGCTTTCATTGAGGGAATGGCTCTCTTTTTATAAAGGTAAGAGCCTAGAGGATTAGAAATTTGGATACGATGGGGGCTTATCCATGTCACATCCGAACTTTCTACCTTATCACAATCCTCTTCATTCGAATTTGAATTCAAATTGAAACTTCGAGAGAAAGTTGAAAAATGGATATTCACCTGGATAAATTCCAAGAAAAATTGTGGGACCCACCCACTAATGGTCACCTACAAATGGGCCCCACTAGCCCATATCCAACAACTCCCACACAATTATGTTGTGGGAGGGGTATAATGTAGATTGTCCATCTAGCTCATCTCATAAGTAATAATAATCAAAACTAAAAGACATTGATCAACAGAATTAGAGACGTGCGACCAATTGAAACATTGTCTTTTCACAGGTGTTTGGGTACCAAGTGACCACTTGACTAACACTCAATAACCCAAGTTTTGTTAGGCGTATCTTAGTCTGCATGACCACATTGAATGGAGTTGACTCTTGATCTGGAGAACTCGATCAATGTATGCACTTATCCAACTTATTGAGTTTATTTAGAAAAACTCAGTTTTTTGCAAGCATATGTTTCAACCCCTTTTAAAATAATAGCATAATATATATATGCACTTCGAAAGAATGTTATTTGCAAGATCTATCAAAGCTTGATATCATCGGCACATAAGTCTGTGCACATTAATAGTTTTAAAAACTTGATGTAGCTTTCACGGGATCTTCCCCACACAGATTTGTAATGTGGAATCAATCAAGCAATTGACCCAAGTCACTCCCAATCTCAGTACCTTTGTCACCGTACACTAAAGTAGCAGCATTCAATCTCATCCTCTTACACGAGGGTAGCTAAGGACACAAAAAACGCCTATGGGACTGGCTACTCAAATATTTCATATGTCAAGTTTACTATATGCAAGTCATCACATGTGAGGTATGACTCATCCATTCCTTCATGACCTAACTTTAATATCAGGCCATAACATTCATCGAGTAGTTATACAATGGAATGTGATTACAGGATTTTGACTTTCTAAATCTTATCTTCAATTTTTGGGATTGATGGCAGATACGATATCTCACATTTGGTCTCCTCATCCTACATTCTTTACAATAGAGGCAGTTCACACCTCAATGCGCGAACATCACCCCTATTGGACATCTCTTGTACATTTAGGGTTCATCTGCAATGCAAGTGGGTGATTGCCTGCCTACAAAGGGGATCACCTAAACTCGTGACCATAAGACTAACGTTGTTGATTTACATATCTACTAATGAATGTGCACAACACATGAGAAAAGTGTGTTATGAACTTAAATAGATAACCATTACATCACCAATAGAAGGAAAAAACAAAACTATAAAACTCAAGCCCTTCTCAATCTCTTCTTCTTGACGAAAGCCTAAAAAAGATCTCTAGGAATGGGTTTCATCAGGAGATCTACCAACATCTCTATCAAGGATGTAATAAAGGATTACTCTCTTACATTTTATTTGATCCCAATCATAGAGATATTTACAATTAATATGTTGAAATTTCTTATGGTGTTCGGGATCCTTTGACATATCAATGGCAGAGGTGTTATTTATCCTTAGCAAAAACATACTTGCAATCACTTGATAAACAGTGATTCTTTAAGAACATGTTAGATCCAAACACTCAACCAATTACGACATATCATGTGTATACTCAACTACACCTGAGATAACGCAATATAGGTTCAACAACTTGACAATGAGACTATCATGGGTTATTCTGGTATTTAGTGCATGCACCCAGTGTTTTAAGTATCAGCAATATTGTCTGATATATTCCACGATATATCTTGTATCCCACCTGTGCGACACAAAATACACAAGTAGTGGGATATATCCAACATGTTCGATCCGATGAGCATTTTCGATTTTCGGTCTTTTTTTTTTTGTAAATCATGTTAAATCAGTGTCAAATTGTTACAAATTCATAATTTTTCATGTTTTGTATGAAAAATAATGGATTGGTAGCTTTGATTTCGAGATTTGGAGGAGATGGGCTGAGTTGCGGAAAATTTTAAAAAATCAAAATTTCCTAATTTCTCGCAAATCGGTTGCAATGTTTGTGCCCAAACATAAAATCAAACATGTATGTAACCTGATCTAGTAATTCTTCTTTTGCTTTTGAATATATTGCTTATGTTTCCACATGTCTTCTTACATTTATAAATTATATAAATAGACTTTGAATATATTTGCATCAATTTAGTAAGACAACACATAAATTAGGAACCCATATAAAGAAAACCTATTACGTGCACTTGTTTTCTATAATGTTTTGATTTATAAGTGTGTGTTGATGTCTTTCTTTTTAACAATCGCTGAAGTTCAATAGAAAAAAATCGACCAATTTCCCAATGTTTCCCCATGTTTCCATCTACAACGATACATTACACGATACAACCGATATATCCCATGTGATAACTGATACATATACGTATCCCAAGAGTGCTATACATAATGTGATACCAATATTTCAAACACTGCCTGCACCAACTAAATAAGTAGGCCTAGAGTACGGCATAGCGTATGTAGGGTCACCTATTGTAATTACATAAGGTATGGGGGACATCGCCGATTTCTCAACATTAGTATGGGAATATGACTTCTTATCCAAATTGGTAATATACTCCATGGGATTTCGATAGGTTTGGAGTTTTACATCTTGAATCATTCTTAGTCATTCCTGAGAACATCTTAGATCAATTCCTAATGACATTCACACTTAGAATAACATTGCCATCAACAACCCCATATTATTACCAATTAAAAAGATGCAATCTTCATATAGGAAACTATATCAAGAGAAATCTACATGACCACTTTTCTATACACAATAATCTTCACCACTCGTGCATTTGAAGATGGTGATGGCCATGTGGAACCTCATGTACCGAGAGAGCACTATAGCCTGCACATTATTCATCCACACAGTTTCGATTTTCACATATCTAAGGGCTATTGCATGTGATTCTTCCTTATATGGACCACTATTCAGGAATGCAATCTACAGATTCATCTGATACAGTTCTTAAAATTTTCGATATTGGACAATATTATGCGAATCAAGGAGAACTTCACATCAGGCAAAAAGATCTACTCATAGTCAATGCCTTCGATTTGTGGGAAACCTCTGGCTACCAGGTGTTCCTTATATTTGTCCATTGTATCAATTGCCTTTCTCTTCGCTCGATGATTGGACAACATATGTACAAGTTCCTAGACTTTATTTTTCTTTAGGGCTCAATTTCCTCATCTATTACAGTTACTAAGGGCGTGTTTGATTTTCGGTGAAATGGTAAATCGCGCGTAAAAAAGTAATAATTATTTCCCTCCGAAGTTGCCGCACCCTTCCTCGTAACTGATTTGACAGCGTACTTTTTGGAGGTAAAAATGGCAAATATTGTAAAACATTTGTGGGTCCCACCATGATGCATATCATATATCCACACCGTTCATCCATTATGTCAGATAAATTTATGATATAAGCCAAAAAATGAGGCATATCCAATGCTCAAGTGGACCACGCCATAGAAAAATGTGAATTAAATACTTACCGTTAAAAACTTCCTAGAGCCATTGTTTCTTTTGGTACGAGCCAGTTGAGTGTTGGATCTAACTCATTTTTCTTCTCATATCTGAAAATGTTGTGATAAAACGGATGAACGGAACAGATATATCACATACATCAAGATGGGGTTCTAAAATGGCCACTGTTACTTTTGAACCGGTTCCCAAGAAGTGAAATCCCCGTAAATATTCAAACAAGCGAAACGGTAATAATCACCCGTTTCCAGGGTATTTACCTTTTCCCCGTGAAACGATGAAAATCAAACAGGCCCTTAATCAGCCAAATCTAGGACAACAATTTATCTTGAAAACATCCAAGTTCATCATTATCGACCTCTATGTAAAAGAGCACCTTCAGGATTTTATCCCTTTTCAACATAATTCAGAAACTTCAAGAGGAACACTGCCACTATCTCCCACTTCCTTGAGATTGTTGGAGGCTATTAGAAGTTCTACCTTAACTTTTTATCTCTTTTAGCTAGGGTATTTATCTTCGACGAAGGTCACCTATTGAGATCCATCCTCCATGGTCAACATAACCTATAGCATGCAGTGGGTCCCTCAACCACTTTGGGAAATGATTCTTTAATTGCTTTTCTAGACACGTTTCTCATAAAATGATAAGTCCACTTTCATCAAGAATCCCATAACCAATCATAGGTTAATCACATTGGTTCTTGCCAATTTAGGCTAAACTTAAATGTCTTTTAGCAGACTTAGAATACAAGTACCAGTTATAATATTTAAAATATTTATAAAAACCCTTCAAAATCTGCAAATCTGAAATCTAGTTTTCTCATTCACAAATGAGGTACTTAAGTCTTATGGATACTCTAGTCCAAGAAAAGCAAATAATAGAAAAACATTTCTCAACAAACTAAGTGCCAGCTTATGACCTATGCTCAAAGAGTGATATGAAGGATCAATGTTTGCTCGAGGCACTTCTACAGGTGATAAACACCAACTTCAAGCACGTCTTCAGCATCATCGTTCCAACATACAGAAAGCAGCTACTTACAGCCACAGTTTGAAACTCCTTGAATCCTTTGCAATTTCAAGACAAATGCTTAGTTGAGCCTGAGTTTAAGATTTATTCTGAAGATTTGAAATCTCAGAGATCTCAGAGAAGGTCATGAACAAGGCAAATTGTGATAGGCGAATTACCATTTTGCTCTCAGAGCACTAGCACGCATAATGAGTAGGTTCTCCACAAACGAAACAGATGATACCACATGTTTTCTATTGTTCTATGCCTTTACACTTCTCGGGATTTAGTGTCCATATTCTATGCATCCTACTTGAATTTCTCGTAACCTCTAACCTTCCATGAGCGTTCTGCTTGCGAGTTTCAGTTGCAGGGGCCTTTACATCTCTTGACTGAACAACATTCATTTCAATCAACCATACCAAGTGACCACCAAAGTCTCTGAACGTAGTGACTGAATCATTATGATGTGAGATCTTCTTAATGAGGGCCCTAGACTCGGAAAGGAATGGTACATTGCAATAATATTTTGATTTTCCATCAAGGTACACCTGTTGTTCGGAAGGACGCTTATCATCTACTCCATCTTATGGATAGGATCCTTGATGGTGCATTCAATAGACATCCTATACTCAAACTCCATTTCCATTGCCATAATCCATGCATTTATTTTTTTTATTTTTTTTTTGAAAAGTGACGAAATATTATAGAACGAAGGGAGGATTACCAAAAAAAAAAGGGAGATGGCCTGCTGAGATAGCGGGCCAAAATGCCTAAGAAAACGAAAACGAAAGAAAATTACAGCAGCTGCTATTCAGCACTAGAGAGGCCCATTCCACAATAAGAAAATGGATTCTTTTGATAAGGTGACCAACATCATGAGATTCCCCTTTGAAACATCTCCCGTTATGCTCTTCCCAGACCGCCCACCAAACAGCCGCTAGAGCCATTCTCCAAACAATATTTTTCTGCTTACCAAAGTCTGCTCTATGCCAGGCAAAAAGCAAACTATCTGAAAGTGATGCCTGTTTTGGGTTCATGTCTGGGTAATCTAGCCTGGCTCAGATCAAGATCATTGATCCATCAGGTTCAATCCTAGACGGTAAAAATCATTTTTCTAGGTTCAACAAGACAGCTCAAGTCCAGAAAGTGATGCCTGTTTTGGGTTCATGTCTGGGTTGGCTCAGAACTCTTATTTTAAGTCCATCCATGGGCTTAACCTGACCTGGCCCACGTCCAGCTCGATGACATCCTTTCAAATGACATTTCTAAACAATCTTTCAAAAACCAAACTGGGTTCGGTCCATATTGGTCCAACCACCAGATCAAATGGTCCAACCTAATACAATGACACATCACATGATATACATGCTTGTAGTACAACTGTTTGGATGGTAGACTCTTGGCAGTTTCAACACCAGGTCAAGGGTTCAAGTACCCATAGGTGGTGAAATTCCACTAAGGCGTGAGTGTATGGGCGTGTGTGCGTGCGTTTAAAAAAAAAAAAAAAAAAAAAAACTGTTTGGATGGTTGCTTCCTGAGCAAACAGGTCAAACTGACCCGAAATTACTTCTAAAATTACCTGTAATTGTGGTCGGTTTTTGTACAAATGGGCGATCTTCGACACGATTTCATTTGTTGCAGCTTACAATTGTCCAGCATTTGTCACTGGATGGGGCTCACATGGCTCAATGATCATATGATCCAAACAGTCCACTTACTGGACCATACATGGATGAGCCATAGTCCAAAATCACACCAAGTGACCATCTTGACCATAAGGTTGCTTGCATTTAATAGGCAGTAGAAATAAATACAGTCCGACATGCGTCGCCGGCTAAGATCTCCTGTCCCCCATTGACAATCATCCAACCACCCATCCATGTAGGTCCCATACAGTGACATTCTGGATGAATGTTATTCACAACTTGCACAAAATGAATTCCCTTAGAATAACAATGGCTCACACAGTAACTTCATGCCGAAATCTCAACACCTGCAACTTGACAAAAATGTCGTATCAGGGAGCGTTTGGATGCATAATCTACAAATTATTAGATTGATAAATTTGCCCCAGATACATACAATGCATCGCATGTCTCTTAGCAAGTTAGCACAAAACAGTTAGGATTTCATGGCCCAATTGAAAGCCAAATCAAATGATCACAAAACACCTGTGTACATTTATGTGCGCCCCAGCGGATTCATGACCCATGATCCATCATCATTGGCATCCATGCGTAACGACCACACATCCACACGCCTTCCCTATAAACACTTGCATCGATGAACAAGAACATGAGCATCCGTGAATGTACATTCCCCCCAAGCAAATTTCAGTGGCTATCATTTCCCTGGGGACATCCATCTACATCAATGTGATGAATCGATGGCGGCATTCCTGTACATCATACAACGTTCCTTATAAACACCAACCTTGAAATGTACATCGCTCATCGGCATCCACATCCATCCATCATAACGTTCCTCAAACTGCTGCTAAACAATAATCACCCTCGCACAACTAATACACACCATTGAATTATTAATGACACATCTCTCTCAATACTTCATCGACCAACTCCCCCACAATCATCCGCTCCAACTCTCTTCCAATTGCATCGACTTCATAATGCATCGTACCTAACCAAGGCACCCGTGCCATGTCGTCAGCAGCCATGTCATCAAGTGATTGACATTGATTCTCCAGAGTATATATATAAACGTGCATCATCCTCCATACATCATCCAACAATTTCTTCCCAAGTGGCATCGCCATGGTTGAGCCCAGGACTCCTCTCATGAATCTAGACTTGCTTACAGGAGATGCGAGTATAGTTGATATTACTTCATTTAACAAATCAAATAACACTTTGTGGCCCACCTTGCTCTCATCATTGCCTTTGGCAGCTCCTTCACCCTCCTTGACACGTCTCATGTAAGCTGCTTCTACTTCCTCAAACACACAGCTATCGATTGGCTCTGCTAGTGTAGATGAACCATCATACAAGCCGGAAACAACGAGGATATCTCTTATATAAACTTGTGCTTGGCACTCTAAACCTACTGTTTCAACCTCCAAAGGATCCTCTTCAATTGCTGCTTCTTGGGATGCATCCGACTGAAGCTCATTTAACTGTTTCTTCAGTTCTGTGAAGTAATGAACAGAAAAAAGTGTCAAATGCATGGTCCTAGTATCGACCTGTACAAACATTATTCACTCAGAAGGGAATTTAGAGATAAAAGGATGGAAATTTATCATTTCACTCGTTGACAAGGTTTATGCTCTAGTTCTTTTGTAGATTGAAATGATGTGCTTTTGTGAGTATCTTAGCTACTTGATTGAATTAGGAAATTTTGATAGATAACTAGTAAAATAGAAAATGAGTTTCAACTCATGCCACACCCATAAGTTTGTATAGAAGGACAAGAAAAAAGGGTAAGTTATGTTTTAGGAGGAAGAGCAAGATATAGTTGTTGAGAACAGTTCGGTCCTCTAGAATATGGTTTTTGCGGCCATATCACAAGCAGATCATGGTTTGTAAATTGGTTTTGGTGTACCATATTGGTCCTCTAAAATGAGGTTATTGCGGCCATGTCGCAAGCAGATCATGGTTTTTGGGCTGTTTTGGGCTGACACAGCCCTATCGTTCATGTATGATAACAGTAAGTATGGGGCGATAGATACCAGTTTCAGACAATTTGTCAAACCGTGACACAGATGTCCTTGGAGATTAACACCAGATATGATCCCCATGTACATTAAAGCATAAATACATCTAATATTTAAAGAAAACCTTAATTTTTCCTTTTTCTCATTTCTGGATTATCAATATACCATCTCCTTGATTTGCAGTTAACATTTAAGATACTGAAGGGCATTTTGAGGTAAAATCTGAGCTGCTGGTTGGACAACAGCCATATTTTCAGATTCCTGAAATACCCTTAACTTTCTTTTAGAAGATCTTTCCATGTCCTTGGAATATTCAGTGTTGGGTGCCCTCTGAAAATTAATTGCAGGAGCAAAAATGTCCAGTACCTACTCGCATTATAAATATGGTATAGATAGCTTCAATGTACAATAACCTTTTTGGATTTTTTTTTTCTTTCTTTCTTTCTTTCTTCTATATTTTACCCATATGAGCTATGAAGTAATAATTGTACAATATCTTCTACTATCATCCTACATCACATGAAATATAGGAATCATCTAGAAAATCTAGATGACAATAATTTTTGGAGTAAATTTGATAATGGTAGACATCACAAGTGTCCAATCTTTTGATTGGAGAGTTGTCAGGTAGGGAACCAATGGCTGACAACCAATCAGATGTTGCGCACTACTAGGAGGGTTTCTCCACCCTTACAACCATAATAAATGGTTGAATAGTTGTGATCTTGAAACTCACTTAAACTTGATGTGGTCAACTTTCCTCATATACATGCGTGCATGCATGTATAGCTCAGCCCCATACATGCAGCCACATTTGCCAACATGCGTACAGTACCACTCTTTAGGTCAGCTATTGAAAGGCCCGGATGGGTGGGCCCATTAGATCTGATAGTATCTACACGATTCTAGGGACCTTTATAAAGATTAGAATGGATGAACCCCGTCCAGCAATCTGCCTAACTACTATGGGAGTGGAAAGGAGCTAACCACCCCCCAAATCCATGGCAAAGATGGCCACCGGACAATATCAACGGTTTAGTTCATCTAGAGGTAGCCTAATGGACAATCAAATATTCTCTCCTTATTCATCATCATCTAAGCCTTATCCCAATTAATTAAAGTCAACTAGATAAACCATGTTCCGCCATTCTACTCTATCAAGGGACAGACCTTCAGTTACACCAAAAGTAACCAAGTCCTTTCGAACTACCTCCATCCACATCCTTTTGGGCCTTCCCCCTGCCCTTTTAGAGCTCTCAACTTGTACCAACTTACTCCTTCTAATTAGCGCAGTTCTTGGTCTTCGTTGCACATGACCAATTATCTAATTCTACTTTCCCTCATCTTATTACCTATTGGTACTACTAAGTTTCCTTGAATTCATTCATTTCTAATTCCATCCTTCCTCATCTTGCTAATGATCCATTTCAACATCCTCATTTCAGCAACACATCCTCTGAACATGCTGTTCATTAACTACCCAACATTATGCCCCATAAAACATGGCTGGTCTTATTGCTATCCTATAAAATTTATCTTTTAGTTTGAGTGGTACACAACGATCACATAAAATTCCAAAGGCACATCTCCATTTCTTCCACTCAGCTTGAATTCTGTAAGCAACATACTTTCAATATCGCAAGCAGATCATGGTTTGTAAATTGGTTTTGGTGTACCATATTGGTCCTCTAAAATGAGGTTATTGCGGCCATGTCGCAAGCAGATCATGGTTTTTGGGCTGTTTTGGGCTGACACAGCCCTATCGTTCATGTATGATAACAGTAAGTATGGGGCGATAGATACCAGTTTCAGACAATTTGTCAAACCGTGACACAGATGTCCTTGGAGATTAACACCAGATATGATCCCCATGTACATTAAAGCATAAATACATCTAATATTTAAAGAAAACCTTAATTTTTCCTTTTTCTCATTTCTGGATTATCAATATACCATCTCCTTGATTTGCAGTTAACATTTAAGATACTGAAGGGCATTTTGAGGTAAAATCTGAGCTGCTGGTTGGACAACAGCCATATTTTCAGATTCCTGAAATACCCTTAACTTTCTTTTAGAAGATCTTTCCATGTCCTTGGAATATTCAGTGTTGGGTGCCCTCTGAAAATTAATTGCAGGAGCAAAAATGTCCAGTACCTACTCGCATTATAAATATGGTATAGATAGCTTCAATGTACAATAACCTTTTTGGATTTTTTTTTTTTTTTCTTTCTTTCTTTCTTCTATATTTTACCCATATGAGCTATGAAGTAATAATTGTACAATATCTTCTACTATCATCCTACATCACATGAAATATAGGAATCATCTAGAAAATCTAGATGACAATAATTTTTGGAGTAAATTTGATAATGGTAGACATCACAAGTGTCCAATCTTTTGATTGGAGAGTTGTCAGGTAGGGAACCAATGGCTGACAACCAATCAGATGTTGCGCACTACTAGGAGGGTTTCTCCACCCTTACAACCATAATAAATGGTTGAATAGTTGTGATCTTGAAACTCACTTAAACTTGATGTGGTCAACTTTCCTCATATACATGCGTGCATGCATGTATAGCTCAGCCCCATACATGCAGCCACATTTGCCAACATGCGTACAGTACCACTCTTTAGGTCAGCTATTGAAAGGCCCGGATGGGTGGGCCCATTAGATCTGATAGTATCTACACGATTCTAGGGACCTTTATAAAGATTAGAATGGATGAACCCCGTCCAGCAATCTGCCTAACTACTATGGGAGTGGAAAGGAGCTAACCACCCCCCAAATCCATGGCAAAGATGGCCACCGGACAATATCAACGGTTTAGTTCATCTAGAGGTAGCCTAATGGACAATCAAATATTCTCTCCTTATTCATCATCATCTAAGCCTTATCCCAATTAATTAAAGTCAACTAGATAAACCATGTTCCGCCATTCTACTCTATCAAGGGACAGACCTTCAGTTACACCAAAAGTAACCAAGTCCTTTCGAACTACCTCCATCCACATCCTTTTGGGCCTTCCCCCTGCCCTTTTAGAGCTCTCAACTTGTACCAACTTACTCCTTCTAATTAGCGCAGTTCTTGGTCTTCGTTGCACATGACCAATTATCTAATTCTACTTTCCCTCATCTTATTACCTATTGGTACTACTAAGTTTCCTTGAATTCATTCATTTCTAATTCCATCCTTCCTCATCTTGCTAATGATCCATTTCAACATCCTCATTTCAGCAACACATCCTCTGAACATGCTGTTCATTAACTACCCAACATTATGCCCCATAAAACATGGCTGGTCTTATTGCTATCCTATAAAATTTATCTTTTAGTTTGAGTGGTACACAACGATCACATAAAATTCCAAAGGCACATCTCCATTTCTTCCACTCAGCTTGAATTCTGTAAGCAACATACTTTCAATATCGCAAGCAGATCATGGTTTGTAAATTGGTTTTGGTGTACCATATTGGTCCTCTAAAATGAGGTTATTGCGGCCATGTCAGCAAGCAGATCATGGTTTTTGGGCTGTTTTGGGCTGACACAGCCCTATCGTTCATGTATGATAACAGTAAGTATGGGGCGATAGATACCAGTTTCAGACAATTTGTCAAACCGTGACACAGATGTCCTTGGAGATTAACACCAGATATGATCCCCATGTACATTAAAGCATAAATACATCTAATATTTAAAGAAAACCTTAATTTTTCCTTTTTCTCATTTCTGGATTATCAATATACCATCTCCTTGATTTGCAGTTAACATTTAAGATACTGAAGGGCATTTTGAGGTAAAATCTGAGCTGCTGGTTGGACAACAGCCATATTTTCAGATTCCTGAAATACCCTTAACTTTCTTTTAGAAGATCTTTCCATGTCCTTGGAATATTCAGTGTTGGGTGCCCTCTGAAAATTAATTGCAGGAGCAAAAATGTCCAGTACCTACTCGCATTATAAATATGGTATAGATAGCTTCAATGTACAATAACCTTTTGGATTTTTTTTTTTTTCTTTCTTTCTTTCTTCTATATTTTACCCATATGAGCTATGAAGTAATAATTGTACAATATCTTCTACTATCATCCTACATCACATGAAATATAGGAATCATCTAGAAAATCTAGATGACAATAATTTTTGGAGTAAATTTGATAATGGTAGACATCACAAGTGTCCAATCTTTTGATTGGAGAGTTGTCAGGTAGGGAACCAATGGCTGACAACCAATCAGATGTTGCGCACTACTAGGAGGGTTTCTCCACCCTTACAACCATAATAAATGGTTGAATAGTTGTGATCTTGAAACTCACTTAAACTTGATGTGGTCAACTTTCCTCATATACATGCGTGCATGCATGTATAGCTCAGCCCCATACATGCAGCCACATTTGCCAACATGCGTACAGTACCACTCTTTAGGTCAGCTATTGAAAGGCCCGGATGGGTGGGCCCATTAGATCTGATAGTATCTACACGATTCTAGGGACCTTTATAAAGATTAGAATGGATGAACCCCGTCCAGCAATCTGCCTAACTACTATGGGAGTGGAAAGGAGCTAACCACCCCCCAAATCCATGGCAAAGATGGCCACCGGACAATATCAACGGTTTAGTTCATCTAGAGGTAGCCTAATGGACAATCAAATATTCTCTCCTTATTCATCATCATCTAAGCCTTATCCCAATTAATTAAAGTCAACTAGATAAACCATGTTCCGCCATTCTACTCTATCAAGGGACAGACCTTCAGTTACACCAAAAGTAACCAAGTCCTTTCGAACTACCTCCATCCACATCCTTTTGGGCCTTCCCCCTGCCCTTTTAGAGCTCTCAACTTGTACCAACTTACTCCTTCTAATTAGCGCAGTTCTTGGTCTTCGTTGCACATGACCAATTATCTAATTCTACTTTCCCTCATCTTATTACCTATTGGTACTACTAAGTTTCCTTGAATTCATTCATTTCTAATTCCATCCTTCCTCATCTTGCTAATGATCCATTTCAACATCCTCATTTCAGCAACACATCCTCTGAACATGCTGTTCATTAACTACCCAACATTATGCCCCATAAAACATGGCTGGTCTTATTGCTATCCTATAAAATTTATCTTTTAGTTTGAGTGGTACACAACGATCACATAAAATTCCAAAGGCACATCTCCATTTCTTCCACTCAGCTTGAATTCTGTAAGCAACATACTTTCAATATCGCAAGCAGATCATGGTTTGTAAATTGGTTTTGGTGTACCATATTGGTCCTCTAAAATGAGGTTATTGCGGCCATGTCGCAAGCAGATCATGGTTTTTGGGCTGTTTTGGGCTGACACAGCCCTATCGTTCATGTATGATAACAGTAAGTATGGGGCGATAGATACCAGTTTCAGACAATTTGTCAAACCGTGACACAGATGTCCTTGGAGATTAACACCAGATATGATCCCCATGTACATTAAAGCATAAATACATCTAATATTTAAAGAAAACCTTAATTTTTCCTTTTTCTCATTTCTGGATTATCAATATACCATCTCCTTGATTTGCAGTTAACATTTAAGATACTGAAGGGCATTTTGAGGTAAAATCTGAGCTGCTGGTTGGACAACAGCCATATTTTCAGATTCCTGAAATACCCTTAACTTTCTTTTAGAAGATCTTTCCATGTCCTTGGAATATTCAGTGTTGGGTGCCCTCTGAAAATTAATTGCAGGAGCAAAAATGTCCAGTACCTACTCGCATTATAAATATGGTATAGATAGCTTCAATGTACAATAACCTTTTTGGATTTTTTTTTTCTTTCTTTCTTTCTTTCTTCTATATTTTACCCATATGAGCTATGAAGTAATAATTGTACAATATCTTCTACTATCATCCTACATCACATGAAATATAGGAATCATCTAGAAAATCTAGATGACAATAATTTTTGGAGTAAATTTGATAATGGTAGACATCACAAGTGTCCAATCTTTTGATTGGAGAGTTGTCAGGTAGGGAACCAATGGCTGACAACCAATCAGATGTTGCGCACTACTAGGAGGGTTTCTCCACCCTTACAACCATAATAAATGGTTGAATAGTTGTGATCTTGAAACTCACTTAAACTTGATGTGGTCAACTTTCCTCATATACATGCGTGCATGCATGTATAGCTCAGCCCCATACATGCAGCCACATTTGCCAACATGCGTACAGTACCACTCTTTAGGTCAGCTATTGAAAGGCCCGGATGGGTGGGCCCATTAGATCTGATAGTATCTACACGATTCTAGGGACCTTTATAAAGATTAGAATGGATGAACCCCGTCCAGCAATCTGCCTAACTACTATGGGAGTGGAAAGGAGCTAACCACCCCCCAAATCCATGGCAAAGATGGCCACCGGACAATATCAACGGTTTAGTTCATCTAGAGGTAGCCTAATGGACAATCAAATATTCTCTCCTTATTCATCATCATCTAAGCCTTATCCCAATTAATTAAAGTCAACTAGATAAACCATGTTCCGCCATTCTACTCTATCAAGGGACAGACCTTCAGTTACACCAAAAGTAACCAAGTCCTTTCGAACTACCTCCATCCACATCCTTTTGGGCCTTCCCCCTGCCCTTTTAGAGCTCTCAACTTGTACCAACTTACTCCTTCTAATTAGCGCAGTTCTTGGTCTTCGTTGCACATGACCAATTATCTAATTCTACTTTCCCTCATCTTATTACCTATTGGTACTACTAAGTTTCCTTGAATTCATTCATTTCTAATTCCATCCTTCCTCATCTTGCTAATGATCCATTTCAACATCCTCATTTCAGCAACACATCCTCTGAACATGCTGTTCATTAACTACCCAACATTATGCCCCATAAAACATGGCTGGTCTTATTGCTATCCTATAAAATTTATCTTTTAGTTTGAGTGGTACACAACGATCACATAAAATTCCAAAGGCACATCTCCATTTCTTCCACTCAGCTTGAATTCTGTAAGCAACATACTTTCAATATCGCAAGCAGATCATGGTTTGTAAATTGGTTTTGGTGTACCATATTGGTCCTCTAAAATGAGGTTATTGCGGCCATGTCGCAAGCAGATCATGGTTTTTGGGCTGTTTTGGGCTGACACAGCCCTATCGTTCATGTATGATAACAGTAAGTATGGGGCGATAGATACCAGTTTCAGACAATTTGTCAAACCGTGACACAGATGTCCTTGGAGATTAACACCAGATATGATCCCCATGTACATTAAAGCATAAATACATCTAATATTTAAAGAAAACCTTAATTTTTCCTTTTTCTCATTTCTGGATTATCAATATACCATCTCCTTGATTTGCAGTTAACATTTAAGATACTGAAGGGCATTTTGAGGTAAAATCTGAGCTGCTGGTTGGACAACAGCCATATTTTCAGATTCCTGAAATACCCTTAACTTTCTTTTAGAAGATCTTTCCATGTCCTTGGAATATTCAGTGTTGGGTGCCCTCTGAAAATTAATTGCAGGAGCAAAAATGTCCAGTACCTACTCGCATTATAAATATGGTATAGATAGCTTCAATGTACAATAACCTTTTTGGATTTTTTTTTTCTTTCTTTCTTTCTTTCTTCTATATTTTACCCATATGAGCTATGAAGTAATAATTGTACAATATCTTCTACTATCATCCTACATCACATGAAATATAGGAATCATCTAGAAAATCTAGATGACAATAATTTTTGGAGTAAATTTGATAATGGTAGACATCACAAGTGTCCAATCTTTTGATTGGAGAGTTGTCAGGTAGGGAACCAATGGCTGACAACCAATCAGATGTTGCACTACTAGGAGGGTTTCTCCACCCTTACAACCATAATAAATGGTTGAATAGTTGTGATCTTGAAACTCACTTAAACTTGATGTGGTCAACTTTCCTCATATACATGCGTGCATGCATGTATAGCTCAGCCCCATACATGCAGCCACATTTGCCAACATGCGTACAGTACCACTCTTTAGGTCAGCTATTGAAAGGCCCGGATGGGTGGGCCCATTAGATCTGATAGTATCTACACGATTCTAGGGACCTTTATAAAGATTAGAATGGATGAACCCCGTCCAGCAATCTGCCTAACTACTATGGGAGTGGAAAGGAGCTAACCACCCCCCAAATCCATGGCAAAGATGGCCACCGGACAATATCAACGGTTTAGTTCATCTAGAGGTAGCCTAATGGACAATCAAATATTCTCTCCTTATTCATCATCATCTAAGCCTTATCCCAATTAATTAAAGTCAACTAGATAAACCATGTTCCGCCATTCTACTCTATCAAGGGACAGACCTTCAGTTACACCAAAAGTAACCAAGTCCTTTCGAACTACCTCCATCCACATCCTTTTGGGCCTTCCCCCTGCCCTTTTAGAGCTCTCAACTTGTACCAACTTACTCCTTCTAATTAGCGCAATTCTTGGTCTTCGTTGCACATGACCAATTATCTAATTCTACTTTCCTCATCTTATTACCTATTGGTACTACTAAGTTTCCTTGAATTCATTCATTTCTAATTCCATCCTTCCTCATCTTGCTAATGATCCATTTCAACATCCTCATTTCAGCAACACATCCTCTGAACATGCTGTTCATTAACTACCCAACATTATGCCCCATAAAACATGGCTGGTCTTATTGCTATCCTATAAAATTTATCTTTTAGTTTGAGTGGTACACAACGATCACATAAAATTCCAAAGGCACATCTCCATTTCTTCCACTCAGCTTGAATTCTGTAAGCAACATACTTTCAATATCGCAAGCAGATCATGGTTTGTAAATTGGTTTTGGTGTACCATATTGGTCCTCTAAAATGAGGTTATTGCGGCCATGTCGCAAGCAGATCATGGTTTTTGGGCTGTTTTGGGCTGACACAGCCCTATCGTTCATGTATGATAACAGTAAGTATGGGGCGATAGATACCAGTTTCAGACAATTTGTCAAACCGTGACACAGATGTCCTTGGAGATTAACACCAGATATGATCCCCATGTACATTAAAGCATAAATACATCTAATATTTAAAGAAAACCTTAATTTTTCCTTTTTCTCATTTCTGGATTATCAATATACCATCTCCTTGATTTGCAGTTAACATTTAAGATACTGAAGGGCATTTTGAGGTAAAATCTGAGCTGCTGGTTGGACAACAGCCATATTTTCAGATTCCTGAAATACCCTTAACTTTCTTTTTTAGAAGATCTTTCCATGTCCTTGGAATATTCAGTGTTGGGTGCCCTCTGAAAATTAATTGCAGGAGCAAAAATGTCCAGTACCTACTCGCATTATAAATATGGTATAGATAGCTTCAATGTACAATAACCTTTTTGGATTTTTTTTCTTTCTTTCTTTCTTTCTTCTATATTTTACCCATATGAGCTATGAAGTAATAATTGTACAATATCTTCTACTATCATCCTACATCACATGAAATATAGGAATCATCTAGAAAATCTAGATGACAATAATTTTTGGAGTAAATTTGATAATGGTAGACATCACAAGTGTCCAATCTTTTGATTGGAGAGTTGTCAGGTAGGGAACCAATGGCTGACAACCAATCAGATGTTGCGCACTACTAGGAGGGTTTCTCCACCCTTACAACCATAATAAATGGTTGAATAGTTGTGATCTTGAAACTCACTTAAACTTGATGTGGTCAACTTTCCTCATATACATGCATGCATGCATGTATAGCTCAGCCCCATACATGCAGCCACATTTGCCAACATGCGTACAGTACCACTCTTTAGGTCAGCTATTGAAAGGCCGGATGGGTGGGCCCATTAGATCTGATAGTATCTACACGATTCTAGGGACCTTTATAAAGATTAGAATGGATGAACCCCGTCCAGCAATCTGCCTAACTACTATGGGAGTGGAAAGGAGCTAACCACCCCCCAAATCCATGGCAAAGATGGCCACCGGACAATATCAACGGTTTAGTTCATCTAGAGGTAGCCTAATGGACAATCAAATATTCTCTCCTTATTCATCATCATCTAAGCCTTATCCCAATTAATTAAAGTCAACTAGATAAACCATGTTCCGCCATTCTACTCTATCAAGGGACAGACCTTCAGTTACACCAAAAGTAACCAAGTCCTTTCGAACTACCTCCATCCACATCCTTTTGGGCCTTCCCCCTGCCCTTTTAGAGCTCTCAACTTGTACCAACTTACTCCTTCTAATTAGCGCAGTTCTTGGTCTTCGTTGCACATGACCAATTATCTAATTCTACTTTCCCTCATCTTATTACCTATTGGTACTACTAAGTTTCCTTGAATTCATTCATTTCTAATTCCATCCTTCCTCATCTTGCTAATGATCCATTTCAACATCCTCATTTCAGCAACACATCCTCTGAACATGCTGTTCATTAACTACCCAACATTATGCCCCATAAAACATGGCTGGTCTTATTGCTATCCTATAAAATTTATCTTTTAGTTTGAGTGGTACACAACGATCACATAAAATTCCAAAGGCACATCTCCATTTCTTCCACTCAGCTTGAATTCTGTAAGCAACATACTTTCAATATCTCCACTTTCATGAATTATTGACCTGAGGTATCAAAAGTAGTCATTATGGGAAACTTCTCGATCAGCAATTTTAACCAATTCCTCATTTTCACTCCTATTATCACTTGCACTCCATACACTCAATTTTAGTCTCTGACTAATTTTAAATCCTTTAGATTCTAAAGCATCCCTCCATGAATCTAGCTTTGTGTTTATGCCCTCTCTCATCTTGTAAATCAAACTATGCCATCTGGAAACAATATACATCATGGAATCTCTTCCTACAAATGCCTCATTAACTTGTCTATAACCAATGCAAGAGTTATTCCCTCCTCATTCCTCTTGATTTTCTCTTTGGCGATTTACTCGAATGTATGCTTTCACTAAGGGAATGGCTCTCTTTTTATAAAGGTAAGAGCCTAAAGGATTAGAAATTTGGATATGATGGGGCTTATCCATGTCACATCCAAACTTTCTACCTTATCACAATCCTCTTCATTTGAATTTGAATTCAAATTGAAACTTCGAGAGAAAGTTGAAAAATGGATATTCACCTCTATATATTCCAAGAAAAATTGTGGGACCCACCCGCTAATGGTCACCTACAAATGGGCCCCACTAGCCCATATCCAACATCTCCCACACAATTATGTTGTGGGAGGGGTATAATGTAGATTGTCCATCTAGCTCATCTCATAAGTAATAATAATCAAAACTAAAAGACATTGATCAAAAGAATTAGAGACGTGCGACCAATTGAAACATTGTCTTTTCACAGGTGTTTGGGTACTAAGTGACCACTTGACTAACACTCAATAACCCAAGTTTTGTTAGGCGTATCTTAGTCTGCATGACCACATTAAATGGAGAACTCGATCGATGTATGCACTTATCCAACTTATCGAGTTTATTTAGAAAAACTCAATTTTTTTGCAAGCATATGTTTCAACCCCTTTTAAAATAATAGTATGATATATATATGCACTTCGAAAGAATGTTATTTGCAAGATCTATCAAAGCTCGATATCATCGGCACATAAGTCTCCAAGTGCGCATTAATAGTTTTAAAAACTTGATGTAGCTTTCACAGGATCTTCCCAACACAGATTTGTAATGTGGAATCAATTAAGCCATTGACCCAAGTCACTCCCAATCTTGGTACCTTTGTCACCGTACACTAAAGTAGCAGCATTCAATCTCATCCTCTTACACGAGGGTACCTAAGGACACAAAAAACACCTATGGGACTGGCTACTCAAATGTTTCATATGTCAGGTTTACTATATGCAAGTCATCACATGTGAGGTATGACTCATCCATTCCTTCATGACCTAGCTTTAATATCAGGCCATAACATTCATCGAGGAGTTATACAATGGAATGTGATTACAGGATTTTGACTTTCTAAATCTCATCTTCAATTTTTGGGATTGAAGGTAGATACGATATCTCACATTTGGTCTCCTCATCCTACATTCTTTACAATAGAGGCAGTTCACACCTCAATGCGCGAACATCACCCCTATTGGACATTTCTTGTACATTTAGGGTTCATCTGCAATGCAAGTGGGTGATTGCCTGCCTACAAAGGGGATCACCTAAACTCGTGACCATAAGACTAACGTTGTTGATTTACATATCTACTAATGAATGTGCACAACACATGAGAAAAGTGTATTATGAACTTAAATAGATAACCATTACATCACCAATAGAAGGAAAAAACAAAACTATAAAACTCAAGCCCTTCTCAATCTCTTCTTCTTGACGAAAGCCTAAAAAAGATCTCTAGGAATGGGTTTCATCAGGAGATCTACCAACATCTCTGTCAAGGATGTAATAAAGGATTACTCTCTTACATTTTATTCGATCCCAATCATAGAGATATTTACAATTAATATGTTGAAATTTCTTATGGTGTTTGGGATCCTTTGACATATCAATGGCAGAGGTGTTATTTATCCTTAGCAAAAACATACTTGCAATCACTTGATAAACAGAGATTCTTTAAGAACATGTTAGATCCAAACACTCAACCAATTACAACATATCATGTGTATACTCAACTACTGAGAAAACGCAATATAGGTTCAACGACTTGACAATGAGACTATCATGGGTTATTCTGGTATTTAGTGCATGCACCCAGTGTTTTAAGTATCGGCGATATTGTCCGATATATCCCACGATATATCTTGTATCCCACCTGTGCAACACAAAATGCACAAGTAGTGGGATATATCCAACATGTTCGATCCGATGAGCATTTTCGATTTTCGGTCTTTTTTTTTTTTTGTAAATCATGTTAAATCAGTGTCAAATTGTTACAAATCCATAATTTTTCATGTTTTGTATGAAAAATAATGGATTAGTAGCTTTGATTTCGAGATTTGGAGGAGATGGGCTGAGTTGCGGAAAATTTTAAAAAATCAAAATTTCCTAATTTCTCGCAAATCGGTTGCAATGTTTGTGTCCAAACATAAAATCAAGCATGTATGTAACCCGATCTAGCGATTCTTCTTTTGCTTTTGAAAGTATTGCTTATGTTTCCACATGTCTTCTTACATTTATAAATTATATAAATAGACTTTGGATATATTTGCATCAATTTAGTAAGACAACGCATAAATTAGGAACCCATATAAAGAAAACCTATTACGTGCACTTGTTTTCTGTAATGTTTTGATTTATAAGTGTGTATTGATGTCTTTCTTTTTAACAATCGCTGAAGTTCAATAGAAAAAAATTGACCAATTTCCCAATGTTTCCCCATGTTTCCATCTACAATGATACATTACACGATACAACCGATATATCCCATGTGATAACTGATACATATACGTATCCCAAGAGTGCGATACATAATGTGATACCAATATTTCAAACACTGCCTACACCAACTAAATAAGTAGGCCTAGAGTACAACATAGCGTATGTAGGGTCACCTATTGTAATTACATAAGGTATGGGGGACATCGCCGATTTCTCAGCATTAGTATGGGAATATGACTTCTTATCCAAATTGGTAATATACTCCATGGGATTTCGATAGGTTTGGAGTTTTACATCTTGAATCATTCTTAGTCATTCCTGAGAACATCTTAGATCAATTCCTAATGACATTCACACTTAGAATAACATTGCCATCAACAACCCCATATTATTACCAATTAAAAAGATGCAATCTTCATATAGGAAACTATATCAAGAGAAATCTACATGACCACTTTTCTATACACAATAATCTTCACCACTCGTGCATTTGAAGATGGTGATGGCCATGTGGAACCTCATGTACCGAGAGAGCACTATAGCCTGCACATTATTCATCCACACAGTTTCGATTTTCACATATCTAAGGGCTATTGCATGTGATTCTTCCTTATATGGACCACTATTCAGGAATGCAGTCTACAGATTCATCTGATACAGTTCTTAAAATTTTCGATATTGGACAATATTATGCGAATCAAGGAGAACTTCACATCAGGCAAAAAGATCTACTCATAGTCAATGCCTTCGATTTGTGGGAAACCTCTGGCTACCAGGTGTTCCTTATATTTGTCCATTGTATCAATTGCCTTTCTCTTCGCTCGATGATTGGACAACATATGTACAAGTTCCTAGACTTTATTTTTCTTTAGGGCTCAATTTCCTCATCTATTATAGTTACTTAATCAGCCAAATCTAGGACAACAATTTATCTTGAAAAGATCCAAGTTCATCATTATCGACCTCTATGTAAAAGAGCACCTTCAGGATTTTATCCCTTTTCAACATAATTCAGAAACTTCAAGAGGAACACTTCCACTATCTCCCACTTCCTTGAAATTGTTGGAGGCTATTAGAAGTTCTACCTTAACTTTTTATCTCTTTTAGCTAGGGTACTTCGACGAAGGTCACCTATTGAGATCCATCCTCCATGGTCAACATAACCTATAGCATGCAGTGGGTCCCTCAACCACTTTGGGAAATGATTCTTTAATTGCTTTTCTAGACACGTTTCTCATAAAATGATAAGTCCACTTTCATCAAGAATCCCATAACCAATCATAGGTTAATCACATTGGTTCTTGCCAATTTAGGCTAACTTTAAATGTCTTTTAGCAGACTTAGAATACAAGTACCAGTTATAATATTTAAAATATTTATAAAAACCCTTCAAAATCTACAAATCTGAAATCTAGTTTTCTCATTCACAAATGAGGTACTTAAGTCTTATAGATACTCTAGTCCAAGAAAAGCAAATAATAGAAAAACATTTCTCAACAAACTAAGTGCCAGCTTATGAACTATGCTCAAAGAGTGATATGAAGGATCAATGTTTGCTCGAGGCACTTCTATAGGTGATAAACACCAACTTCAAGCACGTCTTCAGCATCATCGTTCCAACATACAGAAAGCAGCTACTTAACAGCCACAGTTTGAAACTCCTTGAATCCTTTGCAATTTCAAGACAAATGCTTAGTTGAGCCTGAGTTTAAGATTTATTCTGAAGATTTGAAATCTCAGAGATCTCAGAGAAGGTCATGAACAAGGCAAATTGTGATAGGCGAATTACCATTTTGCTCTCAGAGCACTAACACGCATAATGAGTAGGTTCTCCACAAACGAAACTGATGATACCACATGTTTTCTATTGTTCTATGCCTTTACACTTCTCGGGATTTAGTGTCCATATGCTATGCATCCTACTTGAATTTCTCGTAACCTCTAACCTTCTATGAGCGTTCTGCTTGCGAGTTTCAGTCGCAGGGGCCTTTACATCTCTTGACTGAACAACATTCATTTCAATCAACCATACCAAGTGACCACCAAAGTCTCTGAACGTAGTGACTGAATCATTATGATGTGAGATCTTCTTAATGGGGGCCCTAGACTCGGAAAGGAATGGTACATTGCAATAATATTTTGATTTTCCATCAAGGTACACCTGTTGTTCGGAAGGACACTTATCATCTACTCCATCTTATGGATAGGATCCTTGATGGTGCATTCAATAGACATCCTATACTCAAACTCCATTTCCATTGCCATAATCCATGCATTTTTTTTTATTTTTTATTTTTTTTGAAAAGTGACGAAATATTATAGAACGAAGGGAGGATTACAAAAAAAAAAAAAGGGAGATGGCCCGCTGAGATAGCGGGCCAAAATGCCTAAGAAAATGAAAACGAAAGAAAATTACAGCAGCTGCTATTCAGCACTAGAGAGGCCCATTCCACAATAAGAAAATGGATCCTTTTGATAAGGTGACCAACATCATGAGATTCCCCTTTGAAACATCTCCCGTTACGCTCTTCCCAGACTGCCCACCAAACAGCCGCTAGAGCCATTCTCCAAACAATATTTTTCTGCTTACCAAAGTCTGCTCTATGCCAGGCAAAAAGCAAACTATCTGAAGAGAGAGGGTAGACCCAAGAAATGCTGAACCAAGAGAACCACAGACCAGATCTGATGGATTAACAAGCAATGGATGAAGAGATGATTCACTGATTCAGCCTTCGCCATGCAACAAAGGCAGATGTTGGGGATGCACATACCTCTTTTCCTTAAATTGTCTACTGTCAACACCTTCCTGATGCTAACCAGCCAACTGAACACCACGAACTTTGGGGGAAGTCTGTATTTCCACAGACGTTCCGACTTGGGATCTGCCGAAACCGAAGGATTGATGTATATTTGGTTGTATAGAAATTTGATCGAGAAAATACCCTTTTTGTCATGAAGCCATATAGGACTATCGGGAACCTGCTGATCTAGAGAACTGTTGTTGAGAAGGGATAACAGACCCACGAGCTGATTAATTTCATAATCATGAAGGTTTCTGCAACAAGGAATATTCCACACATTCTTAGAACCGGAAGCCGAGAAACAATCTGCCACTGATATACCCCGGTTTGAAGCCAGCCAATGAACGAAAACGCTTCTTTAAGAGGGGAATCACCAATCCATATATCATTCCAAAAGGATATATTCTTACCATTGCCAACCGAGAAACGAATCCCATTAAGGACAACCTATTTCATTTCTAGCACTCCCTTCCATAATCCATGCATTTGTGTGTATGCTTCAGCCAATGTATCCCACACACTTTAGCGATCTCCTGCACCTCATACATGGGTACAAACTCTGTGCATGACGCTCAACAAAATGTTACAAGCTGAACAATAGTCATCCATCATTTTAGGTAAAGCTAAAACAACCCTAGCAGCAGCCGAGTTGTGTTGTAAGTTAGGCTCTTCTACAACCAATTCCAGAGTGTACATTAAGTCATCCTTGTCTAGGAGGATTCTCAATGGCACGGGACCAATCTTCATAGTTAATGTTGTGTATTGGCACATAATATCAGTGTTTTCCCTGTTATGCAAATTACCTTGTTACAAAAGTAATTTACTCATCTTATGCAACCCTCCACGTACCCAGAGTTGGTGGTGCAAAGTAATCAAGTTTTCAAAAATAAAATGAACATGATGCATTGCAACAATTATTTGTATAAAATATGCAACCATTCATCATGGGTGCAATCATCACTTTGGTGGTAGAGATGAGTTCCCACAAAGGTTATGCACAACCATAAAGAATGATCACATCTAGCACCAGTGTTGTCAGTAGCGCTGGTAGCGTAGCGGTAGCGTACGCTACGTAGTGTAGCGCATCAAATAGCGCAAATCCCCTGTAGCGTGCGCTACAGGGGTTGTAGCGTGTAGCCTGTTTTTTTTTTTTTTTCACTACTGTAAACAGTGGTGAACTAACACCACAAGCACTTAAGTTACTTCATAAAAAAAATAAAAATAAAAAACCCTATTGGACAGGGTATTCGAAGGCCCTTCCAACGTAAACCGACGCTACTTCTTCTCCCCCCTCTTCAATCTTGCAATCGAAAAGTCCTTCGAAGGGGCTTCTTTGGCCGATTGTTGGAGACTACAAGGAGCTCCATTTGGTGCAGTTTCATCAACAATGGAGAAGAAATGACGGAGAAATCAGATTTCCCCTATTCCGGTTGTGATCGGCTGTAGAGCTTCAACTTATGCAATTTTCATTAATTCAATCTCATCTTGAGACAAAATTAGTACGCTCGTTCCTTTTTTCTAAATTTTTTTCGATGTACAATAAAAATAACTTGGTATTTGGAGTTTTTTTTTTCTCATTTTTCCCGTTTAAAATGTCGGTTACTGTGCGTTTTTTTGTTCTTTATAATTTTTTTCATTTCTTTTTCAATATCTCTGTAGATATAAATTTTTTTGTGGTATGGCCCATGTGGGGCCCACTGAGGTGTGTGAAGGAGTGGATTTGCATTGTTTTCTATGTTGTGGCACACGTGGAGCCCACCGTGGTGTGCGTATGTGTGGATGTGCATTGTTTTCTATAGTATGGCCCACGTGGGGCCCACTGAGGTGCGTGAAGGGGTGGATTTGCATTGTTTTCTATGTTGGGGCCCATTGTGGTGTGCGTATGTGTGGATGTGCATTGTCTTTTATGGTGTGGCCCACGTGAGGCCCACTGAGGTGCGTGAAGGGGTGGGTTTGCATTGTTTTCTATGGTGGGCCCACTGTGGTGTGCGTATGTGTGAAGAATGTGACATTTATATATTTTACTTTTTCTTACTATTTAATATTTATCATATTTTTCTTTTTAAAAAAATAATAATAATAATAAATAGAAGTATTGTGTAGCTTACGCTACACGCTACGGAGGGTTGAACGCTACACAACATGCTACCGCTATTTAAAACACTGTCTAGCACTAAAGGTAAGGATTCATAACAAATAAAGAGGTAAGATTTAATTTCATCTAGCTGTACACTTATAAAACATATAATTGAACCAACATAAGAATCCATGAATAATAATGCACGTGTAATCAATTAGCCGATAATTACAGTTAATCATCTCTACATCCATGATCATCACCATTGATCATGGATCCAACCATTACCATTATTATCAGGGTCAATTATCAAAGTTGATTACGGATCCGATCATCAGCGTCGATCAGGGAACCGACCATCATCATCAATCATCAACATTAGTCAAGGATCTAATAATCATTGGCGTTGAAAAAGAACCCGGATTATCTTCATCAATCATCAGCGTTGATCAGAGATTATCATTGATCAGAGATACAACCATTGCCAACGATCATCAACGTTGATCAGGGATTCGATCATCATTGTCAATTATCAAGGTTAATTATCAGAATGGATTATGGATCTGATCATCACTGTCAATCATTAGCATTGATTGGGGATTTGACCATCGCCGTCGATAATCAATGTTGACAAGGGATCCAAACATCACCAACGTTGATTAGGGATCAGATCATAAGCATTGATCAGGGATCTGACCATTGTTGTTGATCATCAACGTTGATTAGGGATCTGACCATCATCATTGATCAAGGATCCGACCATCATCAAGCCCATAATCAATGTGATAAAGGGATTACACAAAGATACACACACGTGCAATCATAAAAGTAACAACATTAGATCACATTGGGTCACACATTTTAGTCATCTTGGAAAGATGTGGGGCCCACTAATAGTAATAGGATATGATCATAATAGTAATAATCCAAGGAATCCAAAATTTTATCATTTCAAGCTCTTACAATTTAATCCATACATTGATCATCATCGATAAAAGATATCCGAAACATTAATCATGAAAAAGGGTCATGCCATTGAAAAGATCTCACCGAAAAATCCTTAGTTATTTCTTAAGATAAGGTCTAGATCAGCCCATGAATGGCCGATTAAGGCCATAATCTTGATACACAGTCTTGACTTAAGAGGTAACTTGGGCTTACAGTCGGGCCCATTACTCTTTACGCTCAAATTTGGTGCCCACATGCATTGTCTAGATGCCCATGGATAGTGTGCGATGGTCCTTACATCTTAGTAAAATATTAGAGAATTAATGATACCTCAAAAACAATTAAAAAACTATAAAGAAGCTAGACGGGGCACAAGCCTCATATTTGTGTCCACACTAAATAAAAAAACCCTGGACAATGCATAAACAACAATTGATCATGTCTATGGATTTCATAGAGTGGGGACCGTAGATTACAACAATTTTAGCTCAAAACAGAGGTGGAAAACTTTCCAATTTGGCCCATAAAGAGTAGGCACACTTAACCTCCATCTAGGCCCACTCCCAGTTCCTTCTCATCCTCTTCTTCATTAGGGTTTCAAGAAAATTAATCTCCAAAACTCCAAAAAAATTATTTGGGTGTATGCCTGTGGCAATAGACACAATCGACGTGGTGATTGACATGGCTACTAGAGGCGGTGATTGCAGGTGTTGCTACTGCCACCGCTACCCATGGTTGTCGGCTGCTTTTACATTAAAGAAAGGAAGGAGGGAAGGAGGAGGAGGATAGGAAGGGTGTAAGCAAAATTAGCCTTGGCTGCCAATGGCAGCGTTGTAACATCCTGAAAAATTTTACACACGAGTAGGTACACAAGTGTTTTTCCACATGTACACGTGTGTAATTTAACACTTAGAATTTTTTTATAAGAGATGCTTAGATTAACGTACATGTACACATACTTACTCGCACATACATACTGTAATACACTTTGGACCCTCATATACTATCATACACTCGATCATTCAACAAACCAACCATTGAAATAACTCATCACCACTAGATTAATATGTCTGATTCATCCACTTCGATGTTAGACCACCAAATCATACTAAACTAACCACGAGATCTTCCTATCCCCACTCATACACACCTCTAATCAAAATTCTGACCTGTTCATCTTGCTTGTCACCCTAATATAAGCTTAACCTACCATCGGATTCTCGATCTAAGAACCTTGCTTATGTATACATGTACATATACTCACTTCTAGGTATCCCAAGCTAGATTAATATATCCGATTCATCCACTTCGATTTTGGACCACCAAATCATACTAAACTAACCACGAGATCTTCCTATCCACTCATACACACTTCTAATCAAAATTCTGACCTGTTCATCTTGCTTGTCACCCTAATATAAGCTTAACCTACCATCGGAATCTCGATCTAAGAACCTTGCTTACGTATACATGTACATATACTCACTTCTAGGCATCCCAAGCCTATGTATCATTATATACTTGATTTACCATCAATCCAAACCATTGAGAAGACTCTTTGTAGATTGATTAATCCATCCAACCATTCAATTTCAATCTAGACCCTCACATCACCTTTAAATAGATAAATAGTACATCTTAGCCGTTAAGATCCGATCATAAATGAATGTAGACTTTACATCATGATCCTGATACACTTACGAGTGTTTTACACCATCAAAATCAAATTCCAACTATTACTTATGCGCCATTGATCGTCTCAAGTTTTCCATGGTGTATATGCGTGTATACCCACATTGAACCTTAGAAAACCTATTTCTAGGAACCTGATCCTGATGAAATTTCAGAAAATGCTTGGTTGACCCAATTAAGCCGTACACCTTCAATTTTAGAACCTGACTCATAGGATCCACAGTCCATCGGATTTCACATCACATCTGTTAGATGGCTCACCTGAAAATTTCACAACGATTGTGATATACAAACAATCCCCAACGAATCCATCGGGTTACTTTCCACGTCAAGCCACGCCTAGACCTAGTTCTGAAGATCCCAAGCCACCAGGAGGAATCCTTAACATCTTACAGTTTTCAAAACCTAAAAAGGTTTCGGTAATCATGCATACACCCTATTCGGTACACCCTTGCTCAAAATATCTCAATCTAACCATTGATCTGATGGACCACCTATCATCTACACTTTAATATCCCAAGAAAACCCCGTGGGACACTTGAAGTTCGAATATGATAGGGCTTATCCCTATTACATTCAAACTCTCTGCCTCATCAAAATCATTGAATTCAGATTAGAAATTCAAGAAAAAGTGGAAAAAATTATATTCACCTAGAGATATTTCAAGGAAAAACTTGTGGGACCCACCTACTAGCCCATTTCCAACAACTACAATGTACAAAAGAAAATGGCTGGCTAAAGAAAAGGCTAAGTTGATTTCACGCACACACTTGCTGTGTATATTTACCCACTTGATGAGTGGAGAAACCTGATTGTTGAGCTAGGGCTCTCTATAGTGGTGTCCATCTGACAGACAGCTCAGAGGTTCCATATGGGTGCCATATTGGCACAAGTGATAGCTTGTATGGGAACATGGGTTGTTCACCCAGTGCAATCATCAAAGACTCAAAGCCCATTTAACGTTACAAATGGATTAAAAAATATTTTTATTACCTTGAAGGTTAGAGCTGATCTCTCTGAAGATCTGTGGAACAGGGTTATCTTCAACAAAAGGTACATCCAATGCGGAGACTGGGCATCGTTGCTCTCCCTGCATAGCAAACTCCTCATGTGGGCTGCTGCACAATGACGCAGGGCTGGGCGGCACCTCGGTTGAGTTCTCCTGAAGCCAGAGAAGACAAAATACATCATTGTCATCATCATCTTAGCCTTTCTCCCAGGTATTTTTTGGGGCTGGCTTTGAAATGGTAGGTTGGCTAAAATTTTAGGATTGGCCACCCACCAGACATCAACTTTCCTCTTTTAGCTGGGCTCTTGGAACAGGCTATGGTAGAGGTTCACATTGATACCACTCACATGGCAGCATGTTCCACCCAGTATAGACCCCCAGCCAAACCATTATATGGCTGCCTCCAAAGGCAAATAAGCAAAGTAGGGTCATGGAGAGCCAGTTGCGAGGCAAACTGCTCAGCACAACGACGAGACAAAATACATAAATTAAAGATAAAAACAAAAGCAATGAAGTCCTACCGCTATAAATATTCAAATGTAAAATAGAAGACATGAAGTTAACTATAATTCTTACCTGAACAGCACCCAAATTCATCAGAACTGATGGTGCAGTCATGAAAGCCTTCACAAAATCAGATTCGTTTGCTCCTGATTCCTCCACCGATGGAATCTTCTTGCCGAATAATCTGCCCCTGAGAGTTAAACTATATCTCAAACTGGAAACTTTCCCTCTGAAACTAAACCTGTCTTTCCTGGTTTTTCTCACTTCCACTGAAACATTTTCTGCAGCTTCATGCTTCCTTCTGATGTGGGCTCCCGTTAAAACGTGTGGCTCCTCTAGTAGAAGCTTCCCAAAGGATGTCCCTGACACTGGAGCTGACAAAGATCTGAGAAGGTTCCTTGGGGATACTTCTCCAGTATCAAATGCATGATCATTCTTCTTCTCATGTCTGAAAGATCTGGTTTTTGTTGTTCCAGGCTCATCTCTCATGTTTCCCCAGTAGCTCGTCTTTTTCCCAGTCTGGGCAGCATGGGCCATTGGTCTAAGTCTTCCTCCTTCCCTGTCTAATGCAGGATTTTTCAAGCTGCCACTGATAACCATGGGAATGTCCACATCCCCTTCATCTCTTAGGATGTTCCTAAGCCGTTCTGATAAGAATTTCCTTGTATCTTTGTCAATGAACTCAGGGGAGCCTGGCCCATTGAGTTGAACTTCACTGCGATATGATCTGGTGGATTCTGACCGCAGCAAATTCATCCCAAGGTCCCTAGTAACACTTTCTCTGACTTGTTTTGCTATATGTCGAGCGATTTCTTTTGGGTCTGTTGGCCTTTCCCTGAAAGGAGTCTCGATTCTCATCCTTCCTACTGTTGTATCCTTCCTAATGTTCCCTTCTATTTCCAATCTGAGCTTTTCCTTCACCTCCTCAAGAAAATCTTCAATACTACCTTCCTCTTCAACTATCTCTGATGAGCCAACCCAGGACTCTTCGGGATCCTCGGTCCTTTCAGGACCAGGCTTCAAGATCACTATCCTCGTGGGTATGGAGGATCTTCCAAATTTCTCATCACAATTCATTTTGGGGAACTCCTCAAAGTCACAACTTTTGCTTCTGTTCCTTAAAGTCATGACTTCCTTACTCTTATATCTGTGATTTCGCAAACCACCTAGTTGTTCTGTGCTTGTTTTTGATGTAGTTGGCAAAGTATATTCCATGGGTTCTATCAGCTTTCCATCTGCTGGGTTTCTCTTAGCATCTGCATTGCACACCATCTTTTCCTTGTTGAGACTTTCTTGTGCGAGGGTTTGGTTATATTTCCATTTTCTAGGATTATTTCCCAGTTCAACACTCCTTGAATGTTCCCAGACCTTGGACGCTTGCCATGCTTCAAATTCCTTCTTGAATTTCTGAAGTTGCTCCTCTTGGGGATGTTCCCGATGCTGTGGTCTTGTGAACTTAAGGCGGTCATTGAATTTTTCAGGAACTTGTTTGTTGCTGGGGAGTAGAAAATCTTGTTTTGATTGCTTGGCAGGTTTTGAGATGAGTGGACTAAAGTGAGCTGAACCATTTTCAGCTTGTTTGTTCCTTGCATTTTCATTCTTTTTTTCCTTCGCATGGACCAATGGTTTTACATCTGACGGTAACGTATCCACCCCCATCAGACGGGCAACAACACTGGGGACATTGCGCCTGCTATCGGTTTGTTTGGACACCTCCTCGTCAATCAACTTTTTCATGGGGATTCCACTTGGATAAAACTTGTTTTTAGATGAATGCTGCTTCACTTGATATGAATACTGAAAATCCAAAGCAAATAAGAAAAATTGTCAGTATTTTCTTATGGCCAAGAAATGAATCAGTGTAAAACATAGGAAAATTTACATGTATATAGTGAGATAAGTGAAACCTTTGCAGAAGAAGGGAAAGAATACCCCCGTGTTTAGTGAGATAGTATTAGAGTCCATATTTATTACTAGTTAGAGAAATCCATAACACATTAATGAAAGTCCATCCAGCATAAAAGAGAAGGATACTCAAGAAGTGGGTGCCAGTCATTTTGAAACTCGAAAACACTTTGAAATTGTAGCTCCCAATAAAACAAGAAAAGATAACCTAATCGAATTGGAATTGGATGCATACTTCTCTGACCTATGAATATCAGAAAGTGTTACTATAAGTTTTAACAGATTGATGAGAATGGTCTAACTGAATTAATATCTTCAGATGACCTATGAGTAATGACACCCGGCTGTTCCCAATAGTTCGATTTAAAATAGTTATCAAAGATACAAAATTTTGAGTGGTTTTCTTTTTTGAGATAGGTCAGAAAAGTCAATAGCATTTAGCGAATAGGACTTCACATGATTACAGTTTCAGTCCTATCCAGTTGAAACAAAATTGTTCTGAAGTTGAATCAGCTCAGATCTTTATTTCTAAGTTTTTGTGTATCAAAAGCATGCAGCATAGCACAAGAATGAAACATAACGTTTTAGATGTAACATTTCCATAAAAGGGATAGGGGGCTTATGTAAGATCTTATCAATAACATTCATTTAGGAAGCTGTAGAAAACTAGCTAAAACAGAATCATGTTATCTGCAAGTGCACTCCATTAACAAAATCATCTATCATTTTATAACTCTCAAGCAATCTGAAAAGGCGATTCCTGTTTAACTATAAAAGAAGTAAGGCTTTACCCTGACAACATAAGAAACAGCAAGTTATACCGGTATGTTTTCGTGAATGGTGTGATAGCTCTGCAATGTCTCTATAGGCAGCTCCAAGCTATTTCGTGGAGCTTCCAGGCCTGAATAAATGTTGAGACAGTAGCATAACATTTTTATGTTAAGAAGAGGAAATGCTCAAAAGAAAATAAAGAGTGGAAAAGAAGCCTTGTATTATGGAGTCAGCAAAGCAGCATGATCTCAATTTCATCACATTGTTTTTCTTTCTTTCTGAGCAGTTGGCTAAGGGTGCATTTGGAATTACCAAGTCCCCATTGAGCAGAATGGTCATTCTGCCTGTTCTTGTACTACAAGAAATGAACTCGCTTGCCAGTTCATGCCCAGTTTGATGGAGAAAATCCAATCCCCCCCCCCCCCCCCCCCCAATGCAAAAAAGTGACTTGAGCATTTTCCAAACAGGGTGCCTTTCAAAGCTATGTGAGTACACGTACAGTATATATTGGGAATGCCCATTCACACGCTTCCCCAAACACAACCCAATCTATTCAAATTCATGAGATCAATATTTCAACCATTATGTAGTTACAGATATAGAACACTGTTTGGCCCTTGATAGCTACATTGTTATTTATGATAGTTAAAATCCTCACCACCAGCATGCCTCTTGTGTGTCAACAATTTCCGGGATGTGCTAGCCTGATTGAAGTCAAAAAGATGTAATATGCCTCCCATGGACTTGGATGAGACTTTCCGAAAACTCTATTTTCCTTTTTTAATACATTTATGTGTTCTCCAATGACAATCTGAATTGTTCATTCTGACATAAGCACAACCAAATCCCAGCTGGTAACCTGTAAAACCAACACAAAGAGTTCAAATCATGATATCCTTCAATAAGAAAACAATAGAAATTGAAAACAAACTTTTCAATGTGCCCACTTCTCGAAACCAAAACAACATTCTTCCATTATGTTCAAGAATCAATAACCAAGCATATTCGAAGATATTCATTTCAGCTTATTAGACAACAATTGACTTCTTATGACGGGGCTGCTTCAAAACTAGCAGTAGGTGAAATTACATACCTAGTTTTTTCTTTAATATTTGGATCTTTTGTTTAATTAAAATCACATACCTACTAAACATGCATTATTATTTCAACCAGAATGGATGTGAAACCCATGAAACTGAATGTACCCTTTCATGTGAAGAACTTTTGGTCAAATAAATAAATAAATGAAGAAAATGCACCAGAGAAGCAATTTTGGAGTGGACTTGAATATCGACATTAAGGATGTGTTTTGGATGCATCATTGAATTGAACGGCAATAATTAGTTCAACGAAGAGGAGCTACCAAACTATGATTGCCTTTCTTAGTATTCATAATGTAGAAGTAGGTCTCAAATTTCATTTGCATCCCTTTCAAGTCCAACTTCAAAGTAACGTAACTGTAATTTAGATATTAGTCCCTAAATATGTGTGTTGAATACTGAGGAAGCTAATTGCTTCCCCGTTATTGAACTGACAATCACAACTCATTTCCATAGCGCCATCCAAAGATAGTGTATGAATGTTTTCCAAATTGATGTTAGATCATATATTGTATCTATCATGCCATGCACTTGGGTGGAAATAAAAATGAAATAGTCCAGGTGTTCTATAGAATTTTTGCATTGATTTATGCCTCAAATCATAGTTGAGATAAACATGTCCACCGATTTTGGGGGAATGTGGTGCTTCTGTGAGCATTTTGCAAAATATCCAAAGATGCCTTAAAAAGAATATTGAAATTGAGCTCATGGGCATGAAGATTCTTATTTTGAATAGTAAAAGACTACAGTAGTACATAAAGAATAGAAATCTGAAACAAGTATGAATCACCATCTATACATGCATATGATCATACTAAAGCCAGAACAGAAAACCTAATATGTTGAAAACTGATCCTCACAGCATGAATTAATTCCAAAACAATGCAGCAAAAGGCATGCAATTCAATTTCACAAACCAACATTTTCTCTCCAAAGAAAACCATTCTTAAACAAATAAAATTCCAAAGTCCACATCCCCAATTCATCAAAATCTTTTGATTTTAAACAAATGTCAGAGCAATTTTCAGATGACATAGTTCCATAATCGTAATTCAGATGAATTACATTCAATACAGAAAAATTAACTACTTTTGAGACACTATTTTAATCAATTTCATCCAAATTCCAACTTTCCAAACCCATGTTTCTAATTAAATTCAAATAAAGCTCCTTGAATTGATGTGCCCCTGTAATCCTCAAATCACCAATTCGCTAAAAAACTAATTTCGATTTTGAAAAAAGACAGAGCAGAAGTTCAATTCTCCAAATTCCATATCATAATTCTTTCAAAATGTAAAACAAAAAACATCATGCAGTTTGGAAAAACACGAACCAAACTCGAAGTCCGATCACGGTTAAGAGAAATTTCGAATATGACCATTGAACCAATTCATCAAACAGCTGAAGTTCGTGCCCACGAATTGGAAGGTAGATTGAAGGAGAAGATGAAAATCAGCCGAAATCAAAAGAAGTCTGGTTGGAGGAATGATGGGAGTGAGAAAGGGAAAGAGATTTAAAGCTAGGGTTTTTGGATTGAAAACCTAGAAATGGAAGAAAGGAGGAGCTTTTTGAAAGAGGAGTAGAATCCATGGCTGGAAAGAAAGCGGAAGCTTTTCTCTTTCTATTCTTCTCTTTTCCTTTTCTTTTTATTTTTTATTTTTTTTAATTTCTTTTACTGTTTGGACAGTTAAAATTCCGAAGGCTTGAAGAGGCCTCCCCGATCACAGAAAATGTACGGTGAACTGCGCTTCTACTATATTCTGTGCATCTCTATCTGATCTTCACACTATACGATGCTCAATTACATTGATCTGAGCCGTCTGTGTCTCAAGCGACATAATGGAAGGGTCAGGATGAAAAACAATTAGTGGAATAAATTGTTTATGGACCTTAATCTAGAGTCCCAAGTAGACGGTTGGGATCATGTGGACCACGGATCCCATGTATAGTTTGAATGTATATCCCATTAATGGACTCTGTATTAAAGATCCTAACCGTCTATTGACGATCAAAGATGCACATGTTCGTGGATCAGATGGTAAGGGCCCCCACTAATTATGATGGTAGCAGGAGGTATCAAATACCGTATCGATTGAGATGAACGGTTGCAACTGAGAGTTTACTTATCAATGGTGTGCTTTAAATAATAAATAAATAAAGAAAAAAAAAAAAAAACGAGAAACAGCTCAAGAAGAGTTGCTTTTACGGAAGATAGTTCCATTTGGCGGCACATCAAACGGTCTGGGTTTTTGGAGTATTATATTTGGTTGGTTCTAAAATAGACACTGTGCGCAATACGCACGCCCTGAGGTGTTTCCAATGGCCAGAATTGTCGGTCCTGCGCATCACGCGCGCGTTAGAAATAGGGGCAATCTGTTTTAGGAAGAGCGCGCGTGTGCACCGGAGGCACATTGTTGCTCATAGTTTCCCCTAGGCGTACAATAGATGTTGACAGTCGATTCCTAGATCTAGACCGTCCATTAGTTTTTCCCCACTTTTATTGGGCCACTATGAAATAATCATATTGATCAAGCCATGAATGAATGGTCGTAATCATCTGATCAAAATGTTTCCTTCGACACACGTTTTCCAAAGTGAACTCAGAATATTTATGTTGATGATGGACACTCTTAGATCCACACCGTCCGTTATTGAATGTAATTGATTCGACGATGAAGCTCCTCCGATCGTGTAGAAAAACTAATGGACGCTCAAGATGGATGATCTGACGTGGCGCATTATAGAATGGAGAATAATTTGTACACGCTTCGGTAGGAAGGGAGCCGCGTACGCAATGACTTTGACTTCAGGCTTTTTTCTCATTTGATAGAAAAGATGTAACTCTCATCCACGCAGCAGAAGTACGGAACACAAGCGCCTCTCAAGTGCTGACATGGAACACGTAGGAGGAATCCGAGACGTTCATCACACTAAGACCGGATGAGTGTCTCAGATATCTGGAAATAGGGTAGCTTTCTTTTCATGAAGGCTGGATGTTTATGTTGAATGTGAACTGTTGTTATCCATTTATAACCGTCCATTTTCTTATTGAAATGTAGTCTGTCTAATTAGCAGACCAACCAGAGGTAAAATATCAACCGTATATAACTGATGAACGTCCTTAATTTCCCACACGTATTCCACGTCAGCATATCTGTAGCGCTTGTTGTTTCATACGTATGTGCAATTGCAAACAGCTTACCTAACTTGCTAGTGTCGGGATTCAGCCTCCAGCATATGTCGGCACCCACTGGAGCCCACATGCTGAGTGATCCGGTGATCGAAACCGTTCATTTTGTTGATTTGATTCTATATAGTCAAATTAATAAAATTACGATGAATAGTAACTGTAACCATCACTAATTCAGTATCGTAAATGGTTTTGAACAATGAAATTAAATATTTCAATGGCTTAAATTCAACTCTAAAATATCAAAGATTACAATCATCTCTGAAGAGTGAATAAGGGTAAGAATCCCATTCACGTATTAACAAGAATGTGGACGGTGCAAATATCAGACAATCTCAGCAGGTGGGCCCACTACGCGACACAAGCTGAAACCTTAGTCGCGACGGAGACAAAGGGAACTAGTATTGATAGGGACGCGGATTTATGCAAAAGGCACTCGCAAGAAGTTACTGGGATGGGTCCCACCGTGATATTTGTGATAAATCCACTCCGTCCATCTATTTTTATAGATCATGCTAGGACAAGAAACCAAAAATCGTGCGGATCCAAAACTCAAGGCGTCTATTCAAAAGGGAAAACTAGTGAAAGAGTTTCCTACCGTTGAAACCTTCCTGGGCTACACCTTGATGTTTATATCCCATCCAAAACGTTTATAAGGTCATTCCCACTGGGATGAAGTGAAAACACAAAAACCTTAACCTGATACGAAACTTTTGTGGCCATACAAAAATTTCAACGGTGGTCACTAAATCCCCACTGTTTCCTCTCGTATAGATGCCTTGAGTTTTGGATCCACCTGATTTTTGGTCTCTTGTCCTAAAATGACCCGGAAAAACATATGAACGGAGTGGATTTCTCACAAACATCACGGTGGACCCCACCTAAGCATCCCATGCAGAAACTTTCTAAGTAAGCCTTTTGCAGGAAATCTGCGTCCTATAGAATGGGATGTTTGTAAAACGACTAAAATGCCTTGCTATTCTCGAAAGTCTTTCAATAAAAATTAAAAAAATAACAATAAATCCTTGGAATTACTGATAAAGTCATAGGGAATGTACCATTAAAATTTGGATCATTCAATCGATGGGCTATTGCTGTGACCCAATGTCTCATCGATCAGATAACTTGATTGAGACTTCAGATCACAGCTATATAACCCATCATTATTGATGGACCCTTGCCTATGCTTTTGTTGACAACCGTCCATTTCATAGATCCGAAGATCCTGTTATCTGATTGATGAGACTTTGTGTCACAGCAAGAGCCCATGATTGAATGGTCCAAACTTTGATGTGCATCGGACGGTAAAGATTATTTACACATGGGGTCTATGAAATTCACCTTATGTAATAGTCTACACCTACACTATATGATATTATCCGCTTTGGGCATAGCCCTTACGATTTTGTTCTCGAGGTTGCCTCCAAAAGACTTCATACAAGATAAAATATTTCAGCACAACTCCACATATAACTACTACAACTTCAGACAACGCTTCCAATGTAAGATAAGTTACGCCATACAAATCAGTAATAATAGCTCACCCAATGCGGTAGCTCGCATAGGCATCTAGCCCCACCCACATCGTGCCCATCCACATTGAAGTAGTGACCGGGGCGTCACACCTTATGTGGGACAGTATCATCCAAACCGTTTATCTGGTTTCCTCACCTAGTGATGAATCACCACCAAAAACACTTGGACTAGATGATCTTCAAAGGTTGTGTTTACATGTTAGATCAAAGGACCTTATGGCACATAAAGAATCAGTAAGTAAAAGCAAAACACACAAGTGGGTCCCACCAATTACAGCCGTGTGTACTATACACACGGGCCAGGACACTTGCATGCAATGCAACGGTCAATAAAATTGAATTGAAAGGTTTAAAATAAGAAAGCGTGCACATGAGGGTTCTCCAATCAGAAGAATTAAAATCATATAGTCAATGATTTCTAGCACTATGATGCATCTACTGTGAGACCTACCTGATGAACGGATGAATCATGACCAGCACAACCGCACTCAGATCTCCTTCCAGTTTTTTTAGATGTCCTCCAAGTCATGATTATGCATGGCCCGGATCAGGTTTTGTAGTGAGGGTTAAGATATTCAATGGACCCAGCATTTCAGCCCAAGCAATAAATAAGCTAGCCCATTTAGCAAGTGGGTCCATTCCAGCCCTTTGCAGCTCAGCTCTTGTACTTCAGTTACCTCAGGCATGGGTCCGTTCCAGCCCTTGGCAGCTCAGCTCGTGTACTTCAATTACCAGACTGAAAGGAAGTGCATGAAATCCACCCTTTCTATCAAGTACTCTCTAATGGTCATAGAAACAAAAAATCTGGAAAATTCAAAACTCAAATAGACCACAGGAACAGTTGCGTACATGCTCACCATTAGTTGTATGTGGGACACATTTTCGACGCAGATTGCCCAGCTATTGGACAGTGCTCTCGGGGCCTTATTATGATGTGTGTTTTATCTATGTTGTCCATTTATATTTTTTTATATCATATTTAGAGCATGTTTTAAAGAATGAGATACATCTAAATCTCAAGTGGAGCACACCATACAAAATTATTGGTGATTAAATGCCATCATTAAAAACTTCTTAGGGCCCACTGTAATTTTTATTTGACATTGAACTTATTGATTAGGTCAGAGACAGTTGGATGAAGGAAAAATACAAATACTAGTTTCACCAAAACTTTTATGGCATTTATATAGTTTTTAATGATGGGTGTTCAATATGAGATTTGGATCTGCTCATTTTTAGGCTTCTAACTTATAATGATCTGAAAAAATGTACAAACAACGTAGATAAAACACATACATTATGATAGGGTCCACGGAGCATTGTCCATCAGCTACTGACACGCGGGTTGGTAGCATCCAGTATTTTTGAACGGACTATAGCTTGGACCTAAGGTCATGTTGTAGTGAACGAAGCCAATCTTATCGTGGGATGAGTGATACCCAAAAGCTAAAACAAAATAAAATAAATTTAAGATTGTATAACACTATAGTTTAAGTGGTAGATTCACTGAAGATACCCCCGTTTCAACCCTGAGGTCTAGGCATCCATTCCCTGGTGAGGGTGGCTAACAAGCTATTCCAGAAGTAAATATTTAGATGATCAAAGAAAATATATTTTTTAATCTAACAAATTATTTTCTTAAATATCTCATCTACGGCAAGACCCATCATATAAATGGCTTGGATCACTACATGTCCCCAAATCCGACTGCTACAATCCGGATTGAAAAGATAACGGTAGTGGTCACAAATGTACTGTGCGTGTACTTGGATATTTTGGGCAAAATGAAAACTTGGGAGGGTTGAGTAGTTGAGAGGTGAAAATGAGAGAGTAGAAATGATATTATTTTTGAATGAAGGAAATAAGGGGAAGGAAATGGATTTTATTTTATTTATGTGATTGGTTGTAAAGGGATAGATGAAAATAAAAAAGGGGAAAGAGAAGATGCAAGTTAGAAGAAATGAATAGAGAAAGGGACTTTTTGGAAAAGGGGAGAAGCCTTCCTGTACAATGATTTGAGAGAACATGTGGTCATGTGCTTTGTAGCTTCAACCATGAGACTTGTGTGACCCATTCCAACCTTTTTCATTTTAGGAAATTACTGTAAACAACACCCTTGTGGTCCTAAATGGACCACTTTATCCACCTCTCTTTCTATCTCTCAATGGGGTGGGCCAAACTAGTCGGCGCTTGGGACCTGGCTCATCATGACTTGGACTTGGGTTGAAAAGGAGTGAAGCTATGTGGGGCCCAATTTGTTGTATATGTAAATCCACTCCGTCCATCAGGTGAGAAGCTTTATTTAAACCGTACTTAGAAAATATCAGCTCAATAGAAAGCTCTAATGGATTACACTAATGGAAATGATGTGAAATTGCTCCTAAACCATTAAGTTCATGTGGTGTGGTCTGACTGAGTTTTGGGTCATGTTGATGTTTTTATTTTCACTTTATACCGATGAGTTACACCTGATTAAAGAGTTTGATGAAACATACACCACAATGATGGCCTCACACAAGTGTATGATTGGCAATCTATCCCCATTGTTCCCTGTGATGTGGCCCACCTGTATTGTGGAACTGGCTGATTTATATCCTAGATATTTACAATAGAGTATAGAACTTGATGGACGGAGTGGATTTTACGTGTTCGACATGGTGGGTCCCAGAGAGTCACTGGCTGTGTGAAACTGGTGTTGTAGCAGATACCGGTCGGCGCTTCAATGGGTGGGGCTGACCACCAGTTGGCGTTTTAGACCTGGCCCACCAATGACTTGGGCTTGGGCTCAGACGTTTAAGGTTTTTTTAAAGTTTGTATGAGCAGGGCTTGTGACAGCCGTCCAAACTGTTGATATGATGGGACTATAGATTCGAAGATCCTAGCAATGTAGTATTCGACATTTTTTGGTTGGATGTGATCAATTACTGCATTTTGTTTGTTAACCGTCCATTTGCTGGCCTTGAAAGATTAGGATACACCAATGTGAGTGATTTTTGCATTTTTGGTGCATGGGGCACTCAAAACACGGTATCAGCTGTTTGGATGATGGAACCATGGGCTTCACTTCTACAAACTTAAACCTTAGGGTTTTAAATTTATTCAAGCAGGGTCATCCAAATCGTTGACATGATGGCCATATGAGATTCAAAGATCCTAGCTATATTATCTTTGGTTGAATGTGAACCATTGCTTCATTTTATTTATTAACCACCCATTTCTCGGACCCCTAGTAAGGGGTTATGATCCTTCCGATCCGAGGGGTTTTTAGGGCCATCCACATGGGCCGACACAGTGTCAACAGTTTGGATCACCGAACCCACAGGCTCCATTTGCACAATAGGTGAGACAAACTGGCCAATAGAGGTGGGCACCGGACGACTCGATCTGGCTAACTCGACTCGTCTAACTCGTTTAGATCCTATTCGACTCGAACCGAATGAGTGAGTTAGTCCGAACTGAGTAGGCTTCGCCCAATCCGAACTCAAACCAAATCGAGTTCGAGTTACCCAGTAACTTGACCCAAAACTCGATCTGGTTAGACTCGACTTGATCTGAAACCCGACTTGACCCGACTCTCTAACCCTACCCACCGCACCCTACCCCGACCCAATCCCAAAATCTCTCCCTCCCTCCTCCTCCTCCTCTTTTAAGCCTGGCAACCCACCACCATCACCCTCCTCCTCTTCCTCATCCTCCTCCTCTCTCTCCTCTCCACTCCCTCCCTCTCTCCCTCATCCTCCTTCTCTTCCAAGCTCGGCAACCACCCACCACTATCACCCTCCTCCTCCTCCTCCTCTCTCTCCTCTCCACGCCACTCCCTCCCTCATCTCTCAATTTGACTCGGTGCAAACTCGACCCGACTCGGTTCTTCTAACCGAATTGAACTCAGTCTGGATCAATCTAGGCTAGACCAAACTCGGATCGAGTTAGGCATACTAGACTCGGTATCGATTCGGATTGAGTTCGGGCCAGGCCTATTTCAAAATCAGATTGAGTCGAGTTAGTCCTAACTCGGTTCGACTCAACTCGATGCCCAGCTCTACTAGCCAACGCTTCCTACTACCTGACCCACTTCGAATTGGGCCTTGGTCCAAGCTTTCAATTCAATGTCAGTAGAATTGGGCATCGAGTCGAGTCGGACTGAATTAGGGTTGACCTGATCCGATTCGGTTTTTGAAATAGGCCTGACCCAAACTCGAACCAAGTCTAGCATGCCTGACCTTATCTGAGTCCAGGTTTGGCCTAAACTAATATAGACTGAGTCAGACACAGTAACAAGTACCAAGTCAGGTCGAGTCGTCACCAAGTCAAGTTGGGTGCAACAGGTAGTCACGGGCAAAATCACCACTCAAAGCCTAGATTCACTTGTTGGAATTGTAGCCTCTCCATCATCTACATGGCATCTCAAATCTGAAATGTCATATCTGAGTTTTTTTTTTTTTTTTTTTTATAATATATATGTGTGAATCAAGTTTCGGATCAAGTTTGTCATGCCCCAAAATTCGGATACCCGAATAGGGTGTCCAGGACCCGAATTTCAGACCCATGACCTATATAAAATAAATAAATAAATAAAATATAAATAAAATATGACAATTTCATACACATTTCATTTTCTCCCACCATAGTCCAAAATTTTAAAATCCAAACACAGACTAAGATAACTAATTACATAGTTTGTTATTACATCGATGCATGATTATTAAACTTAACTTGAAATAAGAAAAATTAAGTCAAACATTACTACATTCAGAGTTCTAAAATAAAATAAAATCCATCCTATGTAAAATAACATGCCACGTGCATCAAATCACATTCCATGCTCCACTACTAATAAAGTACCCTGCATCTTCAAAATATTCATAACCTCGAAACGGTTAAAACATAATGAGTTGACAACTCAATAGGATCACATCAATCCCGAGTTGAAAAATCTCACAAATACTACTAAATTTAATCTTGACATATTAATCAAAATAAGACGAACATAAGATGTAAAATCATAGTTAATAATTTAACATTCATGAATATGAAGTAAATAAATTATTTAACATAGCTTTGTAAAAATGCTAAGATTTGGAGTGGCAAAACACTCATGTGTCTTTGATCCTTTTAAGGGATGACCCACTACAGAGCACCTGCCTTTCGGTATGACCTCTACAGAAAGCACCGTATAACCTTTTAGGGACAAAAGCCTAGGGCAAAGGCACCCTGCATGCGTATTGATCCTTTTAGGGAATCACCAGTATGCAGCACCATGTGCCGATCCTTTTCGAATGACCCCGTAGCACCTTATAGTTTGTGCCGATCATTTTGGGAATGACCCTGGGCAGAGCACCCGTGAGAATCATTGTACAAAAAAAAAAAAAAATTATTCACATACGATGCATCTAACTTACAAGGAAACATTGTAAAAATTAATATCAGAGTGCCTATAATGATAATACTTGAGTGATCCTTTAGGGCATAAAGCACCCGTAAAAAAATTAAAAATAATAGTTCACATAATAAATATTCATCATTACTAACAAATAATATCAAATGCAAATAATAATAATAATAATAATAATAATAATAATAATAATAATTGCATTTGTACAGTAGTCAAATAAAGAATTTCTTTCAATAAGAAATTATTTATGAATATTTCAATGTCTAGATTATATAAAGCAATATATATGAATTTTTCAATTTGGGAAAGATCACCTACCTGATATGGAAAAATAATGTGATGGAAAGAAAATAATCTGAAGTGCTGATTTCACGTGTACTAGATTAGCTTGGATTGCTCAACTCGATGTCGAACCCTCACTCACGATACTCTCCCTTTTCCTGAACTCTTTTTTTTTTTCTCACAAACTTTCTTTTATGATTTTCTCTCTTGTTTCCTCTAGATAGCATGAGAAAATGGGGTATAAAAATTAATCACAAGTAAGTTAGTGGGTTGAGAGTTTAATGGACGGTTTAGATTGAGGAATGGGTCCCACCATGATGATGGAAATCATGGTGAATGGGTTCGTGTGCGCAACTAAGTCGCAAAGAACAAGGAAGGAGAGAGAAACGTGGAGGAGAGGAGATTGCTTGTGGGTGACGTGCGTTAGCACGTCACTTGCTTCTTCTTCTTCTTTTTTTTTTTTTTTTTTTTTTTTTAAGAAATGGGCCCCACAGAATAACATGATGAATCCACACCGTTCATCAAGATGTGCCCTTCAAGGTTAAGGCCCAGAGCCCAAAAATGAGGGTCATCCACACTTTGGATCTGTGTGGGCCACACCAAAAGCAAATTTCAGAAAGTGGAACCCACTGCGTTTTAAAAAATAACGGAGTATTACAAAGTTAGTCAATACTGAGTTGAATTTCAGGTTGAGTCGAGTCGAGTTACTAGATGACTTGAACTTGACTCAGTTTGAGTTTGGATTCGATGAAGTCAACTTGATTCGAATTGACTCACCCACTCGGTTTGAACCAAGTCAAATTTGAACGAGACGGAAGAGTTGAGTTTGCCCAGTTGAGTCGTCCTGTGCCCAGCTCTAAACGCCAATAGCTCAAGTGTGAAAATTCATGTCTAATCCATCCGCGACGGCCAGCCATGCATGTGTTGATCATATATAGTATCTGATACTACAAGGCGTTGCCCTGCTTATGCATCATTTGTTATACAAGTGCTATGCGGATGAGATCTGGACCGTTTATCCCAAGGCCTTCACCATTGATTTGACAATATCCAAAATTTGACTTGGTAGGACAATCCTAACCATCCAATCAACGAACTTGCCGTTTCTCTCATGAAATGTGAACCATCTGTGTACAACTGATTGAACGGTTTGGATTGGCTCGTCAGTATGATTTTTGGTTTATAGCATCCAACATGTTGAATAAGCAGTCTGGATCTTGTCCATCCATGGCATTTCACCTCCCATCAAATGTATATGTAGGGTGGCCATCCCAGCCAAGTCCAGTCCATTTTGAACTGGGTTTTGACTTTCTGGGTCCATTTTCTTTTTTTTGGACCCGAATCCGATTGGGTCTGGGTTCGGTACAGGTTTTCACACCCCAAGTATAGGGTTGTGATGTAATAATAATCTCGGTAAGACCGAGGTCGAATCCACAGGGACTGAACCTTGTACGTAATCTGAAAGTAACTCGAACTAGAACTAGAATAAGATGTAATCTAAATCTAGTGAATATGAGGGAATAATAGTGAAATATCAATCTAAAACTTGTAAAATTCAAAGGTGAGAAACTAGGGATTCAGAAGATCTATTTGTAAAGATCAGGGAGATCTATGCTTGATTTAAGAACACAACTGGACTTAGAGTCTCATCTTCATCCAGTGGGAAGGTATAACATTAAAATCCAAATTTGAACTTCCTATGATCCATTTTTCAAGAGAAGATAGGTATGAGAATTGGAATTGATACCATTACATAACCATGCTCATAGGACAAAGCAAATAACAAAATTTAGCCAATCCATACCCAATTTAAGGGATATATGATGTTGGGAAAGATTCCATCATCCTATCCTAGGGGCAGCCGTGGAGGTCATGCACGGGCTGCATCAGATAAGGAAATTTACATGATTGGGCCCACCGACGGATGAACCACATTGCACGTGCATATGACACTTTGACACGTGGGTGGTGCATAGATTGACTCTTCAAAATTAGAGCTAGGCATCGAGTCAAGTTAAACCGAGTTAGGGCTGATCCGATGCGATCCGGTTTTGAAATAAGCTTGACAAGAATTCGACTCGACTTGGTACCAAGTCCAGCATGTCTAAATCGATTCGAGTCGAGGTCTAGCCTGGACTAGTCTGGACTGAGTCTGACTGGGTCAAAAGTACTGAGTTGGCACATTCGAATCGAGAGATGGAGGAGAGGAGAGGAGAGGAGAGGAGAGGAGAGAGAGAGAGAGAGAGAGAGAGAGAGAGAGAGAGAGAGAGTGGTGGGTGGTTTGCTGGGTTTGGAAGAGGAGGGAGGGAGGGAGGGAGCAAAGATGACGAGGGTAGTGATGGTGGTGGGTGGTTCTTTGGGCTTGGAAGAGGAGGAGGAGGAAGGTGAGGAAGAGAGAGAGAGAGAGAGAGAGAGAGAGAGAGAGAGAGAGAGAGAGAGAGAGAGAGAGAGAGAGGGATTGGGTCGGGATCGGATGTAGCAAATAAGTTAGAGATACTTAGAAATTAGAATTTTTTATTATATATATACCTGAATTTGAGTCTAGTCGGTTTCGAATTGAGTCAAGTATGACCGGATCGAATTTCAAGTCGAGTCAAGTCAAGTTACTAGGTAACTCAAACTTGATTGGATTTGCGTTTGGTTTGGATTGGACGAAGCCTACTTGGTTCAAACCGACTCACCCATTCGGTTCAGGTCGAGTCGGGTCATCCCGTGCCCAGCTCTAGCTCTCTTACATGTGTGTGACTTGTTTTAACTTTTTTTTTTTTCTTCAAAAAAAAAAAAAAAAAAAAACACTCACTTCACCACCTTTGGGTGCTTGAGCCCTTGACCAGGTGTTGAAACTCCTAAGAATCTACCACCGGAGCAAGCGCATGGACCATGCAACAGAGAGGATGATTGAAAACACCAAATATTTTCACGTAGGACTCTAATCGTGGATGATCTGGAGTGGGGCCCACCAGTTGGGACTGATCTGGTCCGGGCAAATTGTCAGATTGTATCGTTCCTGGATGTTCTGTTGAGGGCTGTTCGTATCCTCCAAAATGACATGTGCAGGGGCCCAAGTATGGTGGTGACAAGTCAACTTCAAAAGCCGACAACATATAAACATTCAAACCATGTTGTGATTTTGACGAGCGGCTCAGTACTGAAAAATCAAGTTGATTAATTTTCAACCGTCCAGTTCATTTATTTATTTATTTAGGTTGGTAAGATTGGACGGACATTCAACGACTTTGCTAAATCAAGGCACATTGTTCATTGGTCCAGATCATTGATTTGATGTGTCAGATTTGAATATTCACTACACGGAAGCGGATTGGCTGGTGTACCATACACCACCGAACTGGCTGGTGTGTTGACATTACCAAGTTCTGTGGGTCCCTGAGGCATGTATTATATCCAAACCGTCCGTACATTTTACGAGCTCGGCTTGAGGTTGGAGCCAAAAAATAAGACAGATCAAAAGATCAAATGGACCACACTGCAAAAACCAGTGAGATTGAACGTCTACCATTGAAACCCTTTTGCAGTCACAGAAATTTTGGATCAATATGATATTTGTTTTTTCCTCTTCATCAAGGTCTGTGTGACCTTATGAACAAATTGGATGGAAAATAAACGTTATGGTGGGCCCTACAAGTGTTTTAATGGTGAGAATCATTGTCCCACTGCTATTTGTGGTGTGGTCCACTTGAGATTTGGATATGAATCGTTTTTGAGATAATACTCCATAATGATCTCTTTAAATGGATGAACGGTGTGGATATAATAAATACATCATCGTGGGTCCTATGTAACTTTTATCTCCTTTGAACCGTTCGTGCAACTCGGAGCCGTCTTCGCACGACACGTACCTACACCTGCCAGGTCGGTGGTGTGTGGTACACCAGTCAATCCGCTTCCCCATTACACCTGCTCCCTGACCACCTATCCTCGAGACTAGGTCAAGGGGCCTGTTTGTTATATCTACACCGTCCATCCATTTTATCAGATTTTTTTCAGGGCATGAGCCCAAAAAGAGGTAGGTCCAAAGCTCAAGTGGACCACACAACAAAAAGCAATGGGGATTGAAAACTTTGTGGGGCCAGTTTTTCCTTCATCCCATACTTTGGATTCATTCAGGTTTCACACCTGATCCGGTTGAAGCCTTCAAAATCCCAGGCCTAGATCCCTCTATACTCCTAAAACTGGGCCCAGCCTGTTGGAGATATTATGGTAAAGCTCTCTCTCACTGTAGACTAGGCTGTGTGATGTATCAATCAGGACCGTCCATTTCATTGGTTTTTTTTTTTCTCGGATGGCTTTACGTTTCAAAAATTACCCCCATTAGACATTCTCATCCATCACCTCCCCTTTTCATACTCTCACATGGCAAACGTCCAAAACAAGTATTGTTTTCCACTGTTGGTTTGAAGGCCCAATATCAAGATCAATCATCTCAAAGCCCAACGAGAAGTAGAGTACTATAACCCTAACACAGCTCAAGTTGAGTTGGGTTCAATCGAGTTGAGTTAATTAAAGAACAAAAAAAAAAAACACCCATGTTGAAAAAGACATCTGACCACTCAGCATGTGGGCCCAATTTCCCATGTATGAACTATTCAGATCTTGACCCTTATTTAGTATTAGGGGTGGCAGTGGGTAGGCCAGGGATGGCTTGGGCTCCTAAACTTGGTCTGAGGGTCAAGCCCAGAATTCAAATATTGGCCCAAGTAGGCCCACTGGCTTGATCCAAGTTACAATATATAATATATAGAAATGGTATTGCGAGGTCAACCTCATGGGAGCTTCCCATTAGGTCGAGCTCCCTGGGACCCACCATGATGTGTGAGGGACAATCCATGGTGTGCATTTGATAGGATGTGTCAAAAATCAGTCGCATCTGAAACTCAAGTGGACCACACCATATGAAATAATGAAAAATCATTACATAACATCTGAAAGCACTTGGTGGGGTCCACCTGAGTTTTGGAATGGCCTAAAATTTGGTGGGGTCCACACAGGAGATGACTTCTAACTTTCTAAGTTCATGGGACATCCAACCTGTTCAATAGATTGACCCCAGAGTGAAGAAAAGTTCATGCAAAATTCACCCCCATCCACTAACCAAGTGGACCACACTTGTATTTTTCTATTTATCAATGGATATACACTTTTTTCTATGACGTGGCTCACTTGATGATTGAAAAGGGCTTATTTTTGCACTAGGTAATCCCCATGGTGGGGCCAACCTATTAGGAGGATTGGATATCATCAGCATTTTACAGGTTTGAAGTAATCAAGTGGATAGACCTTAAACTATGGTCCAACCCATGACTTGAGACTCTCTCGCTCTTTCTCCGGTATGGGAGCTCCCCATGAGGTCAAGCTCCGTGGGCTCACCGTGATGGGCATTCATTCCATGCATTTGGTAGTTCCCTTCTAGGATGTAAGAAAAATCAGCTATGCCACAGTATCTGGAATCATAGGAAATCATGCTTGAAACATCTACAAGCACTTGGTAGGGTTTACCTTACTTTAGGAATGGCCTAAAATTTGAAATTGGATTGCGTGCTGAGTTACTTGTTGGGAACCGTGGAAGTACATTGAGCAAAATCAAGTAAAGTACATGTAATCATACAAATAAAGCCAAACAAGAACAATCTAATTTTTACGTGAAAAAACTCTTGTGGGAAAAAATCAAGGCACAAAGCAATGAGCAATGCACTATGAAAACATAATTATGAGAGATGGATAATTTTACTAATTCGAATAAGCCTCAAATCTCCTTCAAATCCTAGTTATGTCGTTGAACCCTTAGGAACATTTCAGGCCCTAATACACATTAATCCTCTCTTAATCCCGATTACACCTGATATATATGCTATCACAACCGGAATAGGAAACAAATTGCGCACTTACGCAATTCTACACACGCTCAATGGGACCTTCGATGGCCTCGACAGGCATTAAACCCAGTCAATGACTTCAAAAATACTTTGATGTCATTGAGTGGAAACTCTAAAACAGTCTAGCAGCCAACATAGATTTTCTAAATTTTCTCGATGGGATCGAACATCTGTTAATGGCATAAACATCCATCGAGCGGTTTATCGATGACATCGACAAACCCTGTTACTGATAGATTTAAGACATTAACAACATTCTTCACCGTGTCTTCAATCTTCATTGTTCGTAGCTCATTAGCCTTCATCATCTCTAATTTGCCTTCTATTATAGAATCATTGTCACTTCTCATATATACTCCGTCCTCATTACGGCTTTATCAAGCTCGAGAAGTAGCACATTACTTTAACTTCTCTGTGGGAACCACCTTAGTAAGCATGTCAATCAAGCGCCTGTTGAATAAAATGATGACGCACATCAATATGTTTAGTACGTGAGTGATAAACATAATTCTTAGCCAAATTGACTGCGCTTTCATTGTCACAATTGATTGGTACGGCCTCCTGCTAAAGCTCCAATTGATTTATCATTCCTCTTAACCAAACACCTTCCTTAAACGCTTCTGTTACTGACATATTCTCAGCTTTGGTTGTGGAAAGATCCACTACAGACTGAAGCTTTGACATTCAACTGATCGCTCCACCCCTAGCACAAACAAGTAATCGGAAGTCAATTTTTGTTATCCACACTGCCTGCGTAATTTAAATTCACATAGCCTGCTAACTTGTCCCCTAAATTTTCAAATGCCAAGACGTAGTCTTACGTACCTCGAATATATTGAAGTGGTTATTTCATTGCCTCCTAATGTTGCATACTGAGGTTAGACATATATCTTCTAACACCCATCGCATGTGAAATATCTGATCTTGTATAAGATATAACATACATCAAGCTGCCAACCTCACTCGAATAAGGTACATGAAACATATTATTCTTTTCTTCATCTGTTTCAGGACATTATTCAAAAGAAAGCCTAAAATGAGCCATGTGGGAAACGCTAACCGACTTTGCCTTATCCATCTCATATTTCACCAATACCTTCTCAAGGTATTCCACCTGAGATAACCATGGCTTGTTCCTTTTCTTGTTTATGTGTATATCAATGCCGAGAACTCTCTTTGTAGACCTTAGATCTTTCATCTCGAATATCCCTGATAACTGAGTCTTCATCATGTCAATATCAGACATGTTATGGCTAGCGATAAGCATGTTATCAATACACAATACCAAGATAACGAACTTTCCATCACTTAAAGTTTTGTAATAGACACAATAATCATATTCACTTCTGATAAATCTTCAAGTCATCATGAAAGAATCAAATTTCTTATACCATTGCCTGGGCGATTGTTTCAGGCCGTACAATGACCTCTTTAACCTGTAAATTTTATTCTCTGCCCCTTGTATTTCGAAACCTTCTGGTTGCTTCACGTAAATATGTTTTTCAAATTCCCTATGCGAAAAAGTTGTCTTTACATTCATTCGTTCCAGCTCGAGATTGTATTGGGAAACTAATGCCAATACGAATCTAATATATACTTGCTTCACTACATGAGCGAATATGTTAGTGAAGTCAACACCTTTTCTCTGAGCATATCCCTTCGCTACCAACATTGCCGTACCAATCATGTTTCTTCTTAAAGATCCGCTTGCACTTAATCGCTCTACGGCCGATGGGAAGCCCCACCAGCTCCCACGTCTCATTCTTGTACAAAAAGTTCATCTCCTCATACATTGTTACTTTTCACTTTTCGGCATCTACATTGTCAAGAGCTTTCTGAAAAGTAGACGGATCCCCCTCATCCGTAATGAGGGCGGATTCAACATTCAAGTCATCCATGTATCTCGTCAGTAACCTATGATCCCTTGGCTAATTTCTTCTCAATAGTGGCTACTCCACCTACTCCTGTACCTCTACCTGTGTCTCAGTATCAGTTTATGTCTCATTTCTATCTATCTGAACATCCACAACTGACATTTTGTCTTCCTTGTGTTTATCCTTACGGAGTAAGGATCATTCATCGAATCTAACGTCATGACTAATGATGATTTTTCATGTGACCTAGTCATATAGCCTATAACCCTTCACATCACCATCATAGCTGACAAGAATGTACTTTTTAGCCCTTGTTCAATTTATCTTTCTTAACTAGCTTATCTCTCTTAACTAACGGTACGTGAGAGTAAGCATCGCAACCAAATACTTGTAGCCTTGAGTAGTCTATCTACTGACCACTTCACACTTCTTCTGAAAGTTTACATTTAATTGTCGTAGAAATGGATTGATTTACCAAGTAACAAATCATGTTAACAGCTTCAATCTAGAGAATGGATTCTTCGTTCTCTATACTTCTCCGACTATAAAACATTAATTGATTGTATTAAGGGTAAACATACCAGAATCAGAAAGAAACGTGCAACAGGGAGTGTAGGACTCTTAGAGGTGATACATATAGACATTTGTGGGCTATTTCTTACAACATCCTAGAGTGGGTACAAATACTTTATCATCTTTATAATTGACTACTCTTATTTTGGGTACCTTTATCTTATTAGTGAAAAATTAGATTCCCTGAATGCTTTTAAAATCTATAATGTTGAAGCTGAAAATCAAGTCAATAAGAATATTAAGGTCATCAGGTAGAGCTGGGCATTTCTAACCTGATTCGGTGGATCTGACCCGATTCGAACGAAACCGATGGCCTGGATCGGTGTGGATTGGGTAGGTCCATTCAGATCTGAAAAACTTTCAAGTCGAGTTCAGATTAAGCCAGATCCGACTCGATCTGATCCAATTAGATTCGATCCGGACTGATTCAGAATCTGAACTGATTTGAATATGATTTTTTTTCATACTTGTTATCTTGACTAAAGGAAGGAAGCGCAAAGAATAGAAGAGGCAGCAGAGCACTAAATCACCATTTTGGAGTAAGTTCTGCCCTTTTGCGTCACAAATAGAAGGAAAAAAAAAGATGGAAGATTAAAGAAAAAGAGCTTTCTTCTTCAAACTTCTGGTTTTGGAGTTACATTTGGTTTCGTCTTTCTCACAACTCTCGACTACATGTGATGGTGTCTGCAGGTCTCACTCCTTTTTTCTCTAGGGACCACATATTATTCTAATTTGTTGATTAGAACCAGAGGAACTAAGTAACACTATCTGGAAGAGTATGTACTTGATCATACACATCCATCCACCCCATCTACTTATAGGATTTATGGGCCTTGATCATAACGGTCATGTTGCAGGGCCCACATTAGATGGAGATAAATCCAGGCCGTTCTGATTAATAAACGATTGTCTAGTTGGATCTGACCGTTGTAGATTTTGATTTCTAACCGTTCATTTTATTATTATTAATCAGATGGTTTGGAATGTCCAATTAGCCTGCGATTCCTATATTATGTCTTCTATAGTGGAACCCATAATTCTATGGTTTTAATTGAGGTACATATATTCCATGTAGGCCACCACATGGGTGCATGAGTTTGATCTTACATAGTCTGTCAGAGTATGGTGACGTTCCTCTAATGTACTTTTTTACTTTTAATAATTATATACCCGTAGGCATATTGCATGCCTGGCCACATCATGTGTACACGTGGCATGCATGTACGCAATCTAAACGATAGAAACTGTGGGCCTCATATTGGATGGGATCTAACTCAAAAATCAAACTAAGAAGATGATCTCAACCATATATTCAATAGCTATCAATTGAACGATAATGATTAGCGTAGATGTTTGCCACGCTAACTAAATGCGTACACCACCATTTTAGAAAGTGATAAACCAATACTAGAGGCTCATGGGACCGGATTAGGTGCGGCCTGAGACTTACCCTAGATAGTACGACATTACCTGGGGCCCACCTTGATGCGTGTATTATATATCCACTCTGTCCATACATTTTTCTAGATCGTTTTATCCCATGAGCCCAAAAATTAAGAAGATTAAATTCTCAGGTGGATCATACTAAAAAAAAAAATGGTGATTGAATGGTCTACCATTAAAAACTTTCCAGGCCCTGTAATGTTTATTTTCCATCCAGCCTATTGATAAGTTCATGTATACTTGGATGAAGGAAAATAAATAAATACCAGCTTGATCTAAAACTTTCTTAGGCCATTAATGATCAATCAACACTATTTCTCATGGTATGGTCCACATAAGAATTAGATCTCATTAATTTTTTGGATTACAGTCTAAAATTATCTGGAAAAACGAATGGATGGTGTGGCTATCAAATATATGCATCAAGGTGGGCCCTATGGTAAGGGCCGCACTGTCATTGGTGTGGTCGGGGCGCACCTAATCTGCCCTGGTGGTAAAGATGGTATATCCATGTCGGTGGAATGGTACATTCCACAACTAAAGTGGACTAAACCATACAAATAAAAATCGATGGTTAGAAAAAATTATAAGAAAATCAGTCGATATTGTCGGTCATACGAGGAGAAAAATGACATTTTCTTTTTAATCAAAGGATATAAACATTACTTCCAATCAGATGGAAAGATCAGATCTCTCACAAGTGTTCTCTGTTGGCACATGTGATTCGTATGGAACAAAAAAAAAAAAAAAAACATGAGGACCGAGGGGAGCATGTTGAAAATTCTCTGGTCTTTCTTCTTCATACTTCTGGTTTGGAGTTAAGAAGACGCCTCTTCTTCACGCATCGATCGCCTGCACCTTCTTTTGTCACTTTTCCCTTGAAATCTGGATCGATCCAAACAATGCCCAATCCGATCCGACTCACTTTTTTTTACCGAGTCAGACTCGGATCGAATCAGGCCATGTACATTTCAAATCGGTTCGAGTCAGGTGACCCGAACTCAGTCTCGGATCGGATCGAGTTCGGGTCAAGCCACTAAGATTCCGAATCGGATTGAGTTAGACCCAATCCGATCCAACTCGGTCCGATGCCCAACTCTATCGTTGGGTATGACCGTGGTAGTGAATACCATGACAGATATGACAAATCAGGAGCAACACTCTTTGCTAGATACCTACAAGATTATAACATTATCACCCAGTACAACATGTTTGGGACATCAGAGCAGAATGGTGTGGCTAAAACATACAATCGTACCCTTATGGATATGGTGCATAGCATGATAAGTAATTAAACATTGCCAGAATCTTTATGTGGTGATGTGATCAAAACAGTATTTTATATCCTTAACAGGGTCCCCAGAAAGGTTGTAAGTAAAACCTCTTTTGAGTTTTGGAATAAGAGAAAGCCAAGTGTCTGATATCTACATGTTTGGGGATGTTCTGCTAAGGCCAAAGTTTATAACCCACATGAAAGAAAACTCGATCACAAAACTATAAGTTGTTTCTCTATAAGATACTTGGAAATGTTAAAAGGTTATCAATTCTACTGTCCTTCCCACTCTATCAGGATAATTGAGACTGAGAATACTAGATTCATTGATAACACTGAAAACAGTAAGAGCATGAACATTAGAGATTTTGTATTCGAGAAAGAAAGGACTGTGACTCTCGCCGCGGTCATTCCGAACCTCTTAGGTATGAATCCTGTAGTTGAGCCTATAGCCACTGCAAATCACCACGACAAACCTCTTATACAATCCATTGATAAAGGAAATCAAAATCACACTCAAGATGGTAAGCCATTGAGAAGATCTGAAAGAGAGAGGAGGCCTATGAATCAAGACGATTACATCGTATATCTGCAAGAGCACGAGTTTAACATATGGGTAGAAAAATATCTTAGATCCTTTACATAAGTTAAATAGAATGCTCACCATTCTCTTTAGATTGATGTCATGAAGGATGAGTTGAAATCCATGAAGGACAACAAAGTATGAGATATTGTTGAGTTATCCCAAGGAATAAAGTCGATTGATTGTAAATGGGTGTTTAAAACCAAAGGGGGACTCTAAGGGTAATGTCGAAAGATATAAAGCCAAATTTGTTGTCAATGGTTTTAACCAACGTGAATGCATTGATTTTAAGGAGACTTTATCACCAATATCCAAGAAAAACTCATTCAAGATCATAATGGTTCTTATGGCTCATATAGATTTGGAACTACATCATATGGATGTAAAGAGTGTAATTCTCAATGGGGATTTAAATAAGAATGTATATATATGTTGCAACCTGAAGATTTTAAGTTTTGTAGTCGATGGCTTAAAACATATGGTTTGTAAACTAAAGAAATCCATTTATGGGTTGAAACAAGCATCACAACAGTGGTACGTGAAGTTTCATGAACTGATTTCCTCATATGGTTTTATAGAAAATGCTGAAAAAGCCAAGCTATATGTCCTAGGGGGGGGGGGGGGGGGGGGGTGAATATGACTATGCCAAATTAAAAATTAACAGCAAAATTCAACCTAAAATAAGATAGCTTTATAAACAAATAAATAAAAGATTGCACTTTAAATAAATCAAAGAACAGAAATGCAAAGCAACCTTAAATAAAGAGCTTGATACAATATTATTCTAAGGACAACCTTTGTACCATAAAAACTAAGGGTTTATGGCAGGACAACCTTACTAGAACAAATTGAATATCAAAACTCAAACAGAAAGGAAATAAAGGAAATAACAAGAAATAAATTTTAAACTATTGTAACATTCTCCACTTTGCTTGAAATGTAAATATTACAACATTCACATCCACATATACATTCCACAAATCTGAATGATTAAATATATAGAAATTAAAATAACATTCGAATCACAAAACACACCGATATATAATGGTTCGCCTGTGTATTCACCAACTGTTAAACAACAGCCACACAGCTTGCTACTCTACTCCTAATATCCTCACACAAGGGATATCAACGTTCACTATAAAAATAGGTTTCATAGGTTCACTTAAAACGTTTACAATTGTGTCTTTTTAACTTGGGCTTACACAATCCAAAAACCCACACTTTTTGAGTTTTCTGGCTCTCCTCAGATAACCAACACAATGAGATTTTTCTGGCGAATCTCAAACAAAACCTAAAAGATGGAAATTTACAATAAATGTAAAATACATGGATTTCTCCTTTTGTAGCAGCTCGATAGAACCAATTAGAGTAGAAGTTCGAATCAATGTTCAATGTCCAATACTCAATTAAGAAATGGTTCTAGGTTCTAATTGATTTTAAATTAAACCAAATTAGGTGTAGCTCTATTTCATTTTGATTCCAAAAAGAAGGAATACAACAATTCCTCTTTTTCAAATAAGATTGGAATATAAGAATAAAATTAAATATAAATAAGCTAACAAAAGATAATATTAAATAAGCACAGAGAAGCTTAAAATGAACACTAACTTATCTCAGAGCGGAGGCTTGAATTTTCTCAAATTAATCGATGAAAAACTCTGAAATTCATGCTCAATTTATAGTTGCAGAAATCGCGTCTATGACTGGTTGTAGGACGAACTGTTTTTTAAATTTTTAAGCGAGATCTCGAAAAAGAGTTCCACGATTGGTTGAAGATAGTCCACGATCGGTCGAGTGCACTCTACAACTGGTGGTGAACCACCCACGGCTGGTCGTGAGACACAAAGATTAGTCGCTGAAGTTTGAGTCGAAGAACCAGGACTGGTCGAAGGACGAGTCGTGGCTATTCCTACGACTGGTCGTAGAATAACCAAAAAATTCTGAAAATCCTCAACAACTTAGGATTAATCGTGAAATTTCTTGGACTGGTCGAACCAGGTCTAGGACTAGTCGAACAAGGTCCAGGACTAGTCTTAGAACAGACCAAATTCATGTAAAAAGATTCATCTTGAATTATGTATACAAAATGACCTACCCTAAGGTCTACTATACCTGGGACATGAAGTATGAACATTGAACTTCATTCTTTCAGATGATGGTTGATCTTTTATAACACCCTTATTCTCGTGACCCGAGGACGGTCACTTAAGTATGAGAACCTGAGGGTTACGTCATGAAATAAAACTACCATTCATCTGATTATCGACACAATTCATAGTAATAAGGTATAATCATGGTATAAACTAACCAAGGGAGTTCAACATACATGAATAAGAGTACAAAGTAAAGCAAGATCCCACAGCAGGAAATTTTCAATTACAATTTCAAATAAGTAAAAGTCCAAAAATAAGAAAGTAGGTAAATCCTAATCATCAATTAAGCTCCACTGGCTCAACCGTATCAACATATTGTCCCTCTTCTCCATATTCCTCATCAGCCACATCAGGGGTCCCATCATAGGTGTCGTCTTCCTCCATCATATCTGTATCTATTTGGTGCAACAGCACTATTGGGTGAGTAAAACTCAGTGGGAATTTCCCTCATAGATTCGACCATAACACATCATTCCAAAATAGATTAACAATTCATATATAATTCACAGGGCAATACAAATATATATACAACATATTCAAATTACAAGGAAACTGATCATGAAATTATAAATGAATGTATGTGTGTATGAATGTATGCTCAAGTCACAGATCTGGGTATACAATCCAGCTGTCAAAATAAAAGACCGCCCATGGTAGGTAAACTACTTGGAAAAGGCCATGAAGGTGAGTGCGCCCAAGGACAATCTCCTGGAAAAATACCTGGGGTATGCCCGAGGAGGAGTAAAAATCAGCCTCATGTAAAATAAGAGCGCCCAAAGTAACTCAAATGCATAATTCTGGTCATTTAACTGATCTACAGTAAATCGAGCAGAATGTGGCTTACATTAAGCACTTGGAAAAGCTCACATGTCATGCATGAATGTTATGCACCACGACACATATATATACATTACTTTGATAGAATAGGAATGACTTTCAATTTTCAAATAGGAAATATCCAACTATACAATCCAAATGGATTTCCATAATTTTTTTACATTCAAGGAGGGCTCACCATGTATCATGTATATTTACAAGCGAGGTCATATCATTTGAATTATCTAAGAGTCCTTTTTTGTCCCTTAAGGACTCTTCCCATAATCCTTCTTCATACCACTCACAATGTAAAATGAAATAGGAGTTTGTAAAGCTCAAGTCAGACTTATTAGAGTTATATTCATGAATTAAAGATGATAAGGGGAATTTTGTCTCATAGCAAAACAGTAATAATTATGAAAGAAGGAGTTCTCATCATCCCTTTGTACCCTATATGTAAACAACTTCACATTTGCCATATCTTAAGAACTATCCACATGATAGTGTCAACTATATTAGAGATTAGAAAATATAGAACGTCATGAAGGTAATATTTCACTACCCAATTCACAGATAATCTAGTGTAGAAGCTTTCTTTTCTTAATGTGTCTAACAGAGTGATATTCATAGGCAAATAATTATAATTGTGACATAGAGTTTATAAGACAATATATCATGCACATAATTTTAAGGAAATATGACATTAAAACGATTAATCCAAGAAAGTCACAACAGCTAGGAATCAACGATTCTATACATTAGAGATTTAATCCATATGGAAATTAGCGAAAGGAAGAAGTTATGGGGGATGCTCCTCACCTTGAATGAATGTTCCTCTTGATTTGATCCCTCCTATAAGGTGGGTTCCTGAATCAAAGTAATGAGAATCAACTACTATTCTTGTACATGCATGAACTATGGGTGATTTGAGATTGCTTTTACTTATTTGATTTGAAATAGATTGAAGAAAAGTATCCTTTAAGGATTTCAGTTGTAACCAGCCCGGAATTACATTACAAGACTTGAGTGAGTCGCCACTGAGTTGACTCAGTTGGGGATTAGACGAGTCAACTCATAACCGATTAGGTGTTGGTTTCTATACTCGAATGGTGATTATTTTCAGCCATTGAAGGGTAGATGGGGTATGATTAACCCCTACTGTAGCCGGTTAAACGCCTCCCTGGATGCACTTCCACACACTATCACTGAGTCAACTCAGTCCTATTTCTTAAGGTAAAGATGAAAGGATAATGGAGTCCATTTACAACTGTTTCTGAGTTACTTCAACTCAGGGGTCTTGCATTATCTCTAGGGCCTGTTTGGCTAGTTCCAAAAGTGGATTGTTGGAGTTAACTCACTGCTTGACTTAGTTGGGTAAAAATTATCCAGTCTACTATCATTATCGAATTGATAGAGATTGAAACTATAGGTTGTGGAGTCTTACCTGATCAGTGATTTTCCTGATTAGCTGAGAGGGTTTGGGTGAGGTACTCTGCTCTGAGTTCATCGAATCAGGGGACGTGCAGTGCTGATTCAGACTCGGTTTGAAGTTAGCTTCATGGCTCGTTTATCTGTGAAGGAAAACCCATTCACCAACTCTGCCAAGGTGAACACCTTCCTCCAGATCTTCTCCTTTCTCTCTGAAAGGACTCAGACTGAGTCGGAGCTCAGTCCAGTTGCCATTGAATCGACAGTGTTGGCCCGGACTGAGCAGACTCGGTGCGGCACGGCTGAGACGAGCTCTACTTCTCCTACATTTTCTTCTCATCTTCTTCTCTCTCTCTCTCTCTCCTTCTTCTTCTTTCTTCTCTTCCTATCTTTTCTTCTGTTGCAGGGGAGTTTGGATCCAGACTCGTCCGAACTTGCAGCGACTCGGAACGAGTTAGCTCCACCCAATGCGGCAGCTGAAACATCGCCCCTTTTCTTTCTCTCTCTCTCTTCGTTTACTCTCTCTCTCTCTCTCTCTCTCTCTCTCTTTCTTCCTTGAAAAATGCCTTAACATTAGGCTATTTATAGCCATTTCTTTTTCTAGAGACATCCACTGCTAATCACCAGATTAGAGTAGAGATTACTCATGTTATCTGAAAACGGTTTGGCTCCAGGTTCTCTCAATGCTTTTGATCTTAAGCATGAGTCCATCTGATTGTCCCTGATGGACATTGAATGTGGTGGGTTGCAAGATGAACGGACCCAATCAGTGAATGGGTCCGACTAGCAGAAAGTGGGTCTTACAGTCGGATCTAGGAAGATGACTGGCTGTTCATGGCGTCTTCGAGTAGGTCAGCTGATACCTTGATCCGGGATGCTCGAATGGTCCAAATGGTGCACAACAGGCTTGTGGGACACAATCAACGATGAGGGAATGCCATAAGGAAGTAGGATTAACCGCATGAAGGCGGTTTGCACTGAATCCTATTCTCGCGAATTTCTCAGAAAATTCTCGTTTAGCTACGAGATTTTCGCACTGCCCTAGCTTCAACGCTCGGGATTCATCCGAGAGAAGCTTCCAGAAGCCCATGATCGGACGAGATGAGTTGTGACTATAAGTGGAAATATTTCTTCCACTTTTCAGCGAGTATGTAGCTACTTTTGGAAATGGTAGGGGTGGCTGGGTTTTCTCATGTGTTCGTGGCAGCCTACCAACGGTTTCCAACGGTCGGATAGGTGAGAGATGCTGCGGACATGGATCCATTGTCCCTTGTCAGCGTCCACTGTGCACAACTCTTAACCGGTCGCACTTCGTGCTATCGTGTGTGGTTTTCAATCCTTAGACTAAGTGAGGTTAGGGTCGGTGGGGCCCAACCAATCAGATAGACGGTTTGGATTGGTCTTTCGTATTCGGAATGTGGTCATCTGCACCCCCAAATGGACGGCTCGGTTTGAATGACCGCATGGTGGGAGAATTTTCGAATTCCTATCCCAGTTACGATTTTCATCGGGTCAAAGCTGCTTTTCTTATACTTTTAATGATAGTTTCCTGCTATCTAAAGTACAATACAATTTTCTATCTTCAGAGTTCGGGCTAATACGATCACATGGTTGTAGTAGGTTTGAGCCCGATACATCGATCCCCTAGTTGCGCAAAACAATGGATTCACTAATATCATTTTCCAATCCTATTAAATCTCGATCTTCTGCATGATCAAGGCATTGAGATCATTGAGGTTTTATAGGATAAAATTTTTTGGATCAAACCATATATGCTTTGCTTAAAATATGATTCCATCAGTTCATGGTCTTGATTGTCCTAGACACTTGGGAATATCATGAAATTTTCTATTTTCATAATAAGAGTGTTTGGAATCTAGGTGAAATAGTCTCAAATGACTAACGCATTTTTACTACGCACTCTGATCACCTAATGTACTACTTGAAATTTCAGTATTCAAGTTTCTACATGGAAATTCTAGTTCAATTTTTTTTAATTTTTTTTTTAATAATTTCACCTAGGTTTTCAAATCTAGTCCTAATATGCTAAGTCTAGGGTTAGGAGCTTACTCCAAACTCTATAATTTCTCCTCTAGTTAAATCTAGGTGCTGGAATTTACAAGGAATGTTATCTCTAACTAAGGAGACATATTGGGAGAGTTCAAATTGTAATTTGTAGTACAATTCTTTAAGTTTAGAGAGTTTTTGTGTTAGATGTAATGTGCAATATGGTGGTAAGGAATTTCCTAGAATGCCTAAATTCGATTTGCTTGATGAGTGTTAGGAAATGTTACTTCCAACTAAGGAAAATAATACTAATAAATAAATAAAATTTAATCTTGTATCGCTAAAGATGTTAGGAATGTTCTTATTTGATTTCATGTGCATCACAGTGGTTATTTGTTCACACCTGGTACCTAAGTTCAATTTCCAAGTTCAAATGACTAAACTTAAAATTTCAAAGAAGCCTAAAATTTTGAATTTCTATGTTCTCAACCTTCCCTACTTCTAAGGAAATTCCACATAGATTCAATAGCCATCCAATCAATTTAAAAGGGAACTTAAGTTTGATTTCTAAGTTCAAACAACTAAAACCTGATATTCCCTAAGGGATCTACAATTTGTGTCTCGATGTTCAAAATTTCCTTAACACTAAGGGAACTCTAAATAAATTCAAATGTCTTCCCTAAATTATTATTTTTTTTATGGGGAAGTGGGAACTGAGTTTGATTTCTATATTCAAACAATCAAACGGGGTGGACATCTATTGAGCAATTGTAATGAAAATATCCAATGATCATAGTATTCACTTGGCAAGCTTCAACACAATGTCACAAAGGATAGTGGAAAGTCAGAATTCAAATGCATACTTTAAGGTGGATAAGAAAACACCTTTGATACTCCAGTGGTGAATAATACACAAGTGTTCAGAAATTGTAAAACATGTCATGTGTAATCTAAAACATGCACAACGGTTTCCACTTTAGATGGCATATAAAATAATTATTAGACTAACTAATTAGTTAAAGCATGGGGGGTTACATCTTTGAACCTTATGAAGCTTGAGATCTCTACTTGATGTAGCTTGATCTTGAGATATTCTACAGCTTGAATTTAAACTTTAACTTGAGTTGCACTTGAGTCTTGAAATGCATTTGAGTTTTGAAATGCACTTGAGTCTTGAACAAACACTCTTCTTATCGATGTAGCTCTGAATAATATGCTTACAGAAGAGGACAAAGTACATAACTTTGCATTACTTGAAGCAAAGCACCGTACATGTCTTAAACCATTGTGATGCAGTGTCTTGATCAAATATATATCAACATATAAACACAAGACACAGATAGAGGTTTTGGCATAACAAAATTTGACAACCAAAAGAGCATGAGATAATAGAACTTACAATATCCCCCTTTGTCAAATTTGTGATAAAACACACTCTAATAATTCAATAAAATAAGAGAAGCACAACATGCACAATATGCACAATAATAAACCATGCACCAATTATATAAGAGAACCAGTTACGACCTGGTTTAAAGAATCATGAATCATGAACCAGTTGTCATATCATTATTTATATACTCCCCCTAAGTAGCAGCACAAATATCCACACATATCCAAAATATAACTACTCATACTCATATCCATAAGCAATCAAGCCAAATGTTTCTAGAAGCTATTCAAAAAGCCTTCTCCCCCTTTTTGTCACAATATGACAAAGGAAGCAACAATTTAAAGGATAATAAATGGAGTAACTCGACAATATATAAGAAAGTAAAAGTTCATAATCCATTTACTAGTATAACTAAAAAGTCATCAAACCAAATATAGTGCACAATTCAACATAAGTCTTAAAAATATTACATACCAAGAATGAAAACACTCAATCAGATCCTGAAAGAGCATGAAAGAGCAGGAATGGTAGGATCAAGATTATGCATGCCCTTGTTGAAGCACCTAAGATACTTGTGCATATATTTAAACTGAAGATCATGGGCAACATTCATATTCCCTACCTTCTCTTCTAAAGCACGAAGACGAGCATCAAATTCAGATGGCTATAGTCACGATCATTTCCAGAATCAGATTCAAGTTCATCGAAAATATCATCCATATCCACATCGTCAGGAGGAAGATTCCCAGCATCCGCCTCATCTACTGCTTCAGCACCACTACTAACATCCATTTGGCCACGAGCCAATTCCAAATTTATTTTGTTAATATTCGAATTGTTAAAAATAAGATGATGGATGGGAGCCTCTCCAACAAGCATATTTCATAAAAATTGAAATTTTAAACTAACAAATTATCAAAAATATATATAATATGATACAAATATGCATGAATAATTAATTTAGAATGCACATACCGAGATCAAATTTCAATTTATTAAACCTACCTTTGTCGAGCAGTTTAGTGAAAATGTCGGCAAGTTGAGTCTCGGTCGGAATATACTTCAAGGATATTATTTTATCTTTCACTAATTCATGAATATAGTGATACCTAATGTCAATGTGCCTAGTACGTGAATGCTGGATTAGGTTTTTTGATATATTTATAGCACTGAAATTATTATAATATAATATCATTGATTCCTGTGTAATTCCATAATCGCTTAACATACGTTTCATCCAAACAAGCTGAGTACAAGCATTTCGTCTTTACAATGTATTCAAATTTCAAGCTGATTAAAGCGACATAGAACTTTGCTTCTTACTAAACCAAGAAACCAAATAGTTTCCAATATAGAAACAACCACCACTGGTTGATTTTCTGTCATCAATATTTCCAGCCCAATCAGCATCTGAGTACCCAACTAATTGAACACTAGTATCAAATGGATACCAGAGACCCATTTTAGCAGAACTTGCGACATATCGCATAATCCGCTTGACAGCAGACAGATGTGACTCTTTAGGATCAGACTAATATTTAGTGCAAATTCCAACACTTAAAGCAATATTAGGTCTACTAGCAGTTAAGTAAACTACCAATCATACTACGATATGATTTAGGATCTATATTTTTACCTGAAGAGTCCTTTGAGAGTCTTAAAGTTGTACTCATAGGAGTATCAAAATTCTTACCATTCTCAAATCCAAACTTTTTGATTAAGTTTAGAGCATATTTTGTTTGAAAAATAAAAATATCATTTGGTTGTTGTTTTACTTGCAACCCAAGGAAATAATTTAATCCCCAGCCATGCTTATTTCGAACGTAGATTTCATCAAATCTGCAAACTCAACAATCATGTTAGTATAAGTTGATCCATAAATAGCATCATCAACATAGATCTGAACCATTAAGATATCATCGTTATGTTTCTTAACAAAAAGTGTCTTATCGACACTGCCCATTTGAAAATTATGACTTAGTAAAAACTTAGTCAATTTTTCGTACCATGCTCTATGAGCTTTTTTAAAACCATATGGAGCTTTTTTAAGACGATATACATGATTAGTAAACTTAGGATCTTCAAACCCTGTAGGTTGTTCAACATATACTTCTTCATGTAGATCACTATTCAAAAAAGCACTCTTTACATCCATTTAATAAATTTTAAACTTTCTAAAGTATGCAATGGATATAAAAAGTCTGATAGATTCAAGGCGAGCAACTGGGGCAAAGGTTTCATCATAATCAATGCCTTCTATTTGAGTGTACCCTTGTACAACCAATCTTGCCTTGTTTCGAATTATATTACCAAGTTCATAAGACTTATTTTTGAAAATCCACTTAGTTCCTATAATATGTTTATCTTTAGGTCTAGGAACAAGATACCAGACATCATTTCGAACGAACTGATTTAGTTCTTCCTGCATAGCTACTATCCAGTTTTCATTAGAAAGAGCTTCTTTTATGTTTACCGATTCAATCTGAGATGTAAAGCACACGTAATTACATATATCTTCTAGTTGTCTACGAGTGCGCACACCAGTGAGAGGATTTTCAAGAATTTAAGCGGTTGGATGATCTTTAACAGTCCTTAATTTAGAATTATTTTGACTTGATGAAGTATTGGGTTGTCAATTAGAAGAACTTCATCATTATCTGAACTTGGGGCAAGTGTATTTAAATGATCGTCTATGACCACATTAATTGATTCTTGAATAACACCGGTCCTTTTGTCCAGTACACGATATGCGCGACTGTTTAAAGAGTATCCGAAAAAGATTCCTTCATTACTTTTTGTGTTAAACTTTTCCAAATTTTCACGATCATCTAAAATATAGCACTTATGTGAGACCTAACCTGACTTCGCATGTGTGCATGTGTGTTTATGAGTATACATCTCATTTATTTTAGTCTCGCGGTCTTACCGATCAAATTTCGGTGACCCGCGACTCTCGGATAGTATTTACAGTCATCCTTAAGTTCGGTCACATAGACCAGACTCAGATTAACCTGAGACCTATGCCATTACGACCGCATGTCACCACGGTTCCAACGCCGCATCTCACTCATAAATTCGACTTATAGATCAAAAGTTGTGAGCATTTTATCTCGTGGCTCACTTTTTGTACAAAAAATATATAGACCACTTCCATGGCACAACTTTTCATTCACACCACCCACACATACTACATAATTGCATGGAATTGTCACCACCCATTCTTGACAACACCCAAACCCAACCTAAGTATAACAACTTTGTTATTGTCATCATAGGCCATCATTTGCTTTCTTACAATATAATTATTACTTCCCTACAAATCCTCTCTCTCTCTCTCTCTTCTCATTTTTTCTTTCATTTTACAAAATTTCAGCAACCTTCTCTTCATCTTCCCTCCATTTTCCAGCCCCCTTCTTCCTTAATCCTCCACCATCTAACCCTTGAAACCCCATCTCCACCATTGATCCATCTCCCTTTGTGCTAAAGGACCTCAGTGTGGAAGTTTGGTAGTCATCTTTAATATGGGTGACTATTCTTTTATTGAATTCATTTATTTTTCTTAATCTCATTATTTCTTCATGGATGGATCATATGGGACCCACCAATCCATGGTGGGGATCCCATTTGATCCCATAGATGTGGCTCTTTGGCCCATCCTACATGCATATCATGATCCATGATGGGGCCATTCTCCATGGACCACATCACGATGTATGTAATGATCCACTCCATCTTAAGGTCATCTAGACCTTAAGGATCATATTGGGATGGCATCCCAACCACCCATAGCAATTATAGATCATGCATGTAGTGATTTTATGTTGCATGCACAATCAATGTAGTTATATGGGTATGATTCATTCTTGGGAGGGCCCATTAGTGGCGGGGCCCTACCCCATGGTCGGATTATATTTCTTCTCCATCTTTTCTTTCCTGTCTTTATAGTAAATCTGATGTATGTGGGCTCACTTGATGTGCCATGCAACTAGGCCCAAGTGGTTAGACATCCACGCCCACCTTGTTGCCCCATATTGTCGGTATGTTTTGGACAGCCTTTGGGCTTGATTTTATGAATGATCTTTTAAGGGGCTTGGGTCTGAGAGTTATGTGACCCATCTAGGTAGACCCCACCATGAGAAAATGCTGATTTTTTTCCTTTTAATTATCTTTTGGGGTGGTTTGGACAACAACATGTTGTTGTCCAAATCTGCCTGGACAGATTTTTGGGCCACCTTGGGGCCTGATTTATGGGTCTTTGGTGGGAATACTGAAACAAATAATATATAATTCTTGTAGCCTTATGACCCACCTACAACCATATCAAATTTCAGCCCCATCTGACCTTCATTGGGGTCCTAAAGTTGTGGTCCAAGTGAGGTGGACAGTCTAGATTTTCTACACTGTTCCAGCAACATTCCACCCTGGACAGGTTGGAATTTCGAAATTTATTAAATTACTTTTGGGTATCTAAAAAATTATGAAAATTTATAGAGAGGTATTCCACTCATGGTATGACCCACCTACAAAATTTTGGGGCCAATGGACACCTGTACACACCATGATGGTGGCTGGACCGGCCCATTACAATATGGTGTCCAGATCAGTCCAATTTTCAGGACAGATTGATTTCTTTAAATAAATTAAAATATTTTTAGATGTCCAAAAATTTTGAAATTTTATGGAGTTGTTATCCACCCATGGTGAGACCTACCTACCAAATTTTAGAGCCAATGGACCCCTATGCACACCGTGGGAGGGCCGGACTGGCCCTCCATGTTGGACGTCTAGGTCTGTCTGATTTTTTGGACAGACTGTTTTGTCTAAATTAATTAAAATGTATAGAAATATTCAAAAATTCTTAAATTTTGTGAGGGTGTGTCCTACCTATGAAAGTGTCACTCTGTAAAATTTCAGCCCCAACTGACCCCATTTGGGCATCCAAAAGAATGGACCAAGATGGTTGGACTGCCGAATTTTTCTATTGTGCAGTCCAGCAATATGCCTTGATAAAAACTATAATTTAAAAATGTTTCCTCTGATGGTGGGTCACCTTTTTAGGTTTTCTCTTATTGTATGCATGATGAGGGACCTTGGCCCTCAATTTTCAGAGTTTTAGAGGCCCTGGGCCCACTCCAATGTAGTGCCCAAATTTAGGACAGCAACATGTTATAATTATGCTTGGCCTTTGGGTTGAAATTTTGAGGAGTAGGGCCTACCACATTGTGAAGAATCTTAGAGGTAATAATTTATACCTTTAGTTCCTTAAATGTTGGGCTTAATAAATGCACTATTGAGGCCTACCACGGTTGAATTTAATTAGGTTCATGAATGTGGCTAGTTGTTGAACTCTTTAGGCCCAATTTGGCTAGAACTTTCTAGATAGGCCCATTGAACTCTTGGACTATTTTTACCATACTATTGTGTTGGATTAGTGGGCCAGATTACATAAGTATATGGACCCTTGATTTCCCACCAAATCAACTTTATACTTGGGCTGGGTTGTAGGCGCAACTTGACTAAGAGCATGACATTCGCCCATGTGATTTGAGCAGTGGGCTGCCCACTAGGCCACCACAATATATGGGATTAGTGGCCTTTATGTTGGGCCCTAACCTTTCCCCTATGGGCCCATAGTGGTATATATGGGTTGGGTTATGTGTATTCCCCTTGGACCCATGTTTTGGATAGGCCTTGGGTCGCCTTTCTGAAGCGCAACATGAATGTATGTGGTATGATTATGGCTCTCCATTTCTTATTTCTAATGTTGTGCGGGCCTTGAGCCTTGATTCATAATCAATTAGAGATGGGCTACCTCTTAGGGACCAATTGTGGTTGGATGTCTACATTAGTGGCCCTAAGGTAGGCCCATGGGCTTCTATGGGTGGTTAAAGGCCCACCATAGACCCTTGCTAGGCTCGTTTCATCTATTTAGGCCCATATCATTGTTCTCCTTAGTCTCGTGGGCTACCCCAGGCATATGGGCCCCCACTAGAGTTGTATTCCTTATGAGGAATTGGTTAAGTACCTAAACCCTTCATGGTTAGGTAGAGAGTTCATCTTCACCTCATTGGCACCCCTATTCATCTTCATGGCCTACTCCCAAATGCATCATATGCATGCTTGGTTGAGGTATGATTGGCCATGGTTGTGTCATTGTATAGGACATTTTGGTATCTCTCCGAGAGATGGATGCTTGGGATTGATGCATTGGTGATTATGTGATTCATGCATCTGGTATTGTATAGCTTATGGATATCCGTCCTTACTTTATCAAGGTCTTGCCTCCACAGGGGTATTCGTGGATGGCCGTATGTGTGGACACCGAAAATATTAGTTGAGCATACCGGGTACATAGGATGCCCATGAGTGAAATTTTTAAAACTTCCATGGTACCAAGGATCTGCTCTAACGCCATGACCGGGTGGAATATATGAGCGCACAAGGGCCTTATAGCATTAGGCCGCGACTCCCACTATCGTGAGTCAGTTAGATAGAGGTATGGCCTTACCTGCCTGATGTGAGGAGGCATTGCTAGGCTAAGTCTGACTAGCTCGTAAATGGGTCCGCTACCTTCAGGCCTTGTTGGTGATTGGCTGTCCACAGGCGGGTAGTGAGGTCTCTTACGCTCGTTTGATTGTGCGGGGTCTATAGAGCGGAAGTCATTCAGTAGTATAATGGACCCCGGTAATTTCTTTATGACCGGAAATGTACATGACTTGTGGTTTGGATATGAGCACTGGCATTACTTACATTGCATTAGCATTAGTTGCACAAGCCCCTTTATACATTACCTTGGCATGACACCCAGTACTCATTGCATCTTATTCATGATAAGCCTGGGAAAGGCTAGTGATATCCTCATTGATCATGCTTCTCTCCTTGTATCTCCTACTACTCTTCTGTACACCATTATCACACACCTACACCACCCTCTAAGCTTCTATAAGCTTATGTACGATTGATGCGTGCAGGATACTCTAGGCAGGTGACATAGCAGTAGAGCATGGAGTAGAACTGAGCATTTGAGGACTCCGGTGTTGCTGACCTTTCTCTCTTTTCCTTTTATCTCATGTATGTCCTTTTGGACCTTATGGATGATTGTAAAAGTTTAAATTTATAGTGGATTTTACGATGTGTGCCTTTGTTATTCTCAGATGTTCTTGTTGTGATCTTGGGTATGCTCGTATTAGTAATGATTATATTATTATGAAAAATCCTCCTTGTAGGATCCCAGGATCGGAACCTGCCTCAGGAGCTGAGAATGGGGTACTAGGAGGCTGTTACGGCCAAAACCGGCCATCAAGTTCCTTGTGATTCCAGTTATCGAGTCTGGGGCGTGACAACTTACTACCAAAAACTCGAAAGTATTTGACATTAGGCTTTTTATCAAACCACATTTCATAAGCAGTTTTATTATTAGATTTACATATATAAACCTGATTAATAATATAGCAAGCAGTATTCACTACTTCAACCCAAATATTTTTAGGGAGCTTCATACTATCCAACATTACAGTTCTCATTTCTTGAAGCGCTCTATTTTTCCTTTCCACAATTCCATTCTGTTGAGGAGTTTTGGGTGTAGAGAATTCATGCGATATTCCCTGATCGTTACAGAATTTCTCAAAACTACTATTCTCGAACTCAGATCCATGATCACTTCGGATCTTAAAAACTTGAGAACTTTTTTCGGTTTGGATCCGTTTGAGAATCATTTTAACTTCATCAAGGGTTTTTTATTTATCCCTTAAGAAGGCTACCCAAGTGAATTTAGAAGAATCATCCACGATTACCAATATGTATTTTTTGTCACCCCGACTCTCCGTCCTGGTAGGTCCTATAAGATCCATATAGAGAAGCTTGAGTGGTCTTGATGTGGCATTAAGTTCACCTTTTTGTGAGAGCTCCTTGTTTGCTTACCATATTGACATTCACCACATATATTGTCTACATTTTATAATTTTGGTAGACCTCTTATTAGTTCTCCCTTGTTCAATCTGTATAAATTACGGTAGTGTACATGTCCAAGGCGTTTATGCTATAATTCTATTTCATCGGTATGGACAATGTAGTACGATTGATTAGATGAGCTACCATTGCTTACAATATAGCAAATTTCAGAAGTCCTGCGACCAGTTAATATTACAGAACCCTTTTTGTTTAAGATTTCACAACCTTTATGAGAAAATTTCACACTATGATTATTATCACATGTCTGAGATATGCTTAACAGGTTGTGTTTTAGCCCCTCAACATATAAAACATTCTTAAATAAGGGAAGGTTATAGAGCTGAACTGTACCTTGGCCAATAATCTTGCAGTTGCTACCATCACCAAATGTGACTGATCCATCAGTCATATCTTTAAGATCGGTGAATAAAGCCTTGTCGCCTGTCATAAGACTTGAGCATCTACTGTCTAAGTACCACTTCGAATGACTTGTAGCTTTGAAAGCAGTGTGGGTAACCAAGTAAGTAACTTTAGGAACCCATTTCATTACTATTTTGGGATTAGGAGTATAGTTGGTCTTCTTGTATTTGTAATTGATGTACGAGTGACCCACTGAGTTAGATTTTAAGAGCTCCTTAAGCAAATCAACTATTTTTTCAGCTAAAGGATTTTGGTTTTGAGTTTTAAAGTTGACGTAATTACTTTTAGGTTTTTGAAAAGTTTTAACATTTTTATTAAAACTTTGATTAATACTTTTCCCTTTTGAGTTAGAGGTTTCTCCTCTCACAAACTTAGGAGGAGTAATCTTCTGTTTAGAAGGTATATTCTTATCATAGGCCAACCCGGATCTGTCGCCACATTTTCTAAATCCGGATAAAAGTTTCTCAAACTTCGGATCTCCTTGGGCATATCTCCATGTATCCTTTGAACTTAAAGTGAAGAGTTTTTAAGCTTAAGTTTGTCATTTTCAAATTTAAGATTTTCAATCAGGGAGGTTTTGAATTCTAAATCACATTTAGTCTTTTCAAAACAATCTGAAATATGGAATTTTTCTAAAACAAGATACTCAAAATTTTCTTTAAGTTTTAAAAACTTTTCTTTTTGAAGTTTTAGTTTTACAGCAATTTTATAACTTTCCTTGTATAGGGCATTGTAAGTATCTTGAAGATTTTCTTCATTTTCATGATCACTATTCAGATTTTCTTCACTAGTTGAATGATCATGATCTGAAAAAGTGAACTTGGCTAGAGTCATAAGGGCCTTAACTTCATTGTCCGACTCGATTTCAGAATCTTCTGATTCAGAAGAGGCTTCAGATTCAAAGGATTCATCCCAAGTAGCCAACATACCCTTCTCTTTGGGTTTATCCTTTTTAAGACACTTATTTGCTAAATGCCCATATTCTTGGCAGTTGTAACATTGACTATCTTTCAAAGATTTCCAAGTTTTCGATTTAGGTTTGGTTCTTTTCTTATCATTTGATTTTTGAAAATCAACCCTCTTTTTACTTTTGAAAATCTTGTAAAACTTTTTCACTAAAAGAGCCATATCGTCTTCAGAATTTTCTAAATCAAAATTATCTTGAGAAAAATTTTTAGAAGACTTAAGGGCAATAGATTTACCTTTAGGAGCTTTAAAAGTTAACTTGTAGGTTTGTAAAGACCCAACAAACTCTTCTACCTTCATATTGTCTGTATCACGAAGTTCCTAGATCGCAGTTACCTTAGAGTTTAACCGTTCAGGAAGTGAGTGTAGTATCTTTGCACACACTTTACTTTCTGGGATTTTATTGACAAGACCCCACATAAAGTTTATAATGTCATTTAATCTAGTGTAGAAGTCCATAAACATTTCATTTTCTTCCATATGAATTTCTTCAAATTTGGTTGTCAGGAGTTGGACTTTAGATTTTTTGACAATTAAAGTACCCTCATGTGTCATTTCTAATATATCCCAAGCTTGCTTTGCAATATCATAGGATATGATTCTTTTGAACTCATCCGGTGATAGGGCGCAAGTAATTACATTTAGTGCTTTTGCATTGGCACTACTCTCATTTTCTGAAGAGTGGTCTATGAGAAAAATGGTGTTACTCTCATTGATTTTGAACCATCGATACCAGTCACTTTAGTGGTAGGTGGGTTCCATTCAGTCACTGTGGCAAGCCACACACTCTCATCTATTGATTTGAGGAAAATCCTCATCCTGGCTTTCCAATAGGCATAGTTGGAGCCATCAAAGGGTGGAGGCCTAGTGACTAAAATGCTATCAAATTTTGACATCTTATATATATAGCTTAGATCGTTAGCTCAGGAAATGAATCCAATGATTAAAGAATTAAAAACGAGCTATTAAGCTCTGATACTACTTGAAAAGGCCAAGCTATATGTCCTAGAGAGGGGGGGGGGGGTGAATAGGACTATGCTAAATTAAAAATTAACAGTGGAATTTAACCTAAAATAAGATAGCCTTATAAACGAATAAATAAAAGACTACACTTTAAATAAATTAAAGAACAGAAATGTAAAGTAACCTTAAATAAAGAGCTTGATATAATGTTATTCTAAGGACAACCTTTGCACCATAAAAACCAGGGGTTTATGGCAGAATAACCTTATTAGAACAAATCGAATATCAAAACTCAAACAGAAAGGAAATAAAGGAAATAGTAAGAAATAAATTCTAAACCATTACAACATTCCCCACTTTGCTTGAAATGTAAATATTACAACATTCACATCCACATATACATTTCATAAATCTGAATGATTAAATATATAGAAATTAAAATAACATTCAAATCACAAAACACACCGATATATAGTGGTTCGCCTATGTATTCACCAACTGTTAAACAACAGCCACACAGCTTGCTACTCCACTCCTAATATCCTCACACAGGGGATATCAGCGTTCACTATGAAAATAGGTTTCACAGGTTCACCTAAAACCTTTACAATTGTGTCTTTTTAACTTGGGCTTACACAATCCAAAAAACCACACTTTCTGAGTTTTCTTGCTCTCCTCAGATAACCAACACAATGAGATTTTTCTAGTGAATCTCAAACAAAAACTAAAAGATGAAAATTTACAATAAATGTAAAATACCTGTATTTCTCCTTTTATAGCAGCCCAATAGGACCAATCAGAGTAGAAGTTCGAATCAACGTTCAATGTCCAATACTCAATTAAGAAATGGTTCTAAGTTCTAATTGATTTTAAATTAAACCAAATTGGGCGTAGCTCTATTTGATTTTGATTCCAAGAAGAAGAAATACAACAATTCCTCTTTTTCAAATAGGATTGGAATATAGGAATAAAATCAAATATAAATAAGCTAGCAAAGAGAATATTAAATAAGCACAGAGAAGCTTAAAATGAACACTAACTTATCTCAGAGTGGATGCTTGAATTTTCTCAAATTAATCGATGAAAAACTCTGAAATTCGTGTTCAATTTATAGTTGCAAAAATCGTGTCTACGACTGGTCGTGTGGCCATTACGACTGGTAGTAGGATGAACTGCTTTTTGAATTTTTAAGTGCGATCTCGAAAAACAGTTCCACGACTGGTCGAAGGTAGTCCACGACCAGTCGAGTGCACTCTACGACTGGTCGTGAACCACCCACGACTAGTCGTGAGACACAAAGATTAGTCGCTGAAGTTTGAGTCGAAGAACCAGGACTGATCGAAGGACGAATTGTGATTATTCCTACGACTGGTCGAACAGTCTCCACGACTGGTCGTAGAATAACTAAAAAATTCTGAAAATCTTCAACAACTTAGGATTAGTCATGGAATTTCTTGGACTGGTCGAATCAGGTCTAGGACTAGTCGAACAAGGTCCAGGACTAGTCTCAGAATAGACCAAATTCATGTAAAAATATTCATCTTGAATAATGTATACAAAATGACCTACCCTAAGGTCAAACTAAGGTCTACCATACCTGGGACATGAAGTATGAACATTGAACTTCATTCTTTCAGATGATGGTTGATCTTTGAACCTTATTAAGCTTGAGATCTCTACCTGATGTAGCTTGATCTTTGAGTTGCACTTGAGTCTTGAATTGCACTTGAGTCTTGAACAAACACTCTTCTTATCGATGTAGCTTTGAACAATGATGCTTAAAGAAGAGAACAAAGTATATAACCTTGCATTACTTGAAGCAGAGCACCGTACATGTCTTGAACCATTGTGATGCAGTGTCTTAATCAAATATATATCAACATACAAACACAAGATACAGATAGAGGTTTTGGCATAATAAAATTTGACAACCAAAAGAGCATGAGATAATAGCACTTACTAATACTGCAAATGAATGTATCCACATTAAAATCAATGAAAGTAAGTTCGTCATATTAGTTTTATATGTTGATGACATTTTATTATCTATCAGTGACATTAAGATGTTAAGCGATACCAAGAAATTCCTAGGCAGATGCGGGCCATGCCCTTGCTCATGCCCATGCCCATGCCCACCAAATTGGTTGAAGCCTGGCCAAACGGCGGATGCGGGTTGACGATATTCCAACTCAAGCAAGTGGATGAATATCCCACTTGATGCATTCACACATTTTATGCATTTACAAGATTTTGATGGTTATTCTGTGCACCTTATATTTATTGTGCTATTTTAATTTTAACATGAACGAACCATGTTGAAAATTCTCATTAGGCCTAGCTAGGTTACACTTTATTGATGAAAAAACCTTATAGATGTAACCGAGGTCAAACCGTTGGCATAAGAGCTCGAGATTGTAACTGAGTTGGGAGTGACCCACGCGATACGTGGCCTTATTTGACTGAAGAGGAACTTATTGCATTGAATTGATTACTAATTTCTCTATTTCATTACTTAGGACTTATATTTATTCATTTTAAATTAATTTCTATTTAATTATTGTATTTACGAAATGTATTGTGCTAGACATGAATTTACTACTCATTGAATTAATGATTGATAGTTACATTGGAATAGTGACCTCAGATGGGTGGGTCTTTGAATAGTTATAAGTTTGAGATGACAGACCTTAGTGACACCTCTTATCTCATTGGCATTGAGATACGCCATAATAGATCATGCAAATTGCTTAGCTTGTCACAGATGGCTTATATTGATAAGGTACTTGTAAAGTATAACATGCAAAACTATGTTCCTGGACAATCACCCATTATAAAGGGTGATAAATTTGGTCAATTCCAGCGTCTTAAGAATAATTTGAAAAATAATTGAATGAAGGATTTTTCATACACATCAGTAGTAGGGAGCATCACGTATGCTCAAGTCTACACGCGATCGGATATTACATTTGTAGTTGGAATGTTGGGCAAGTATCTATCTAATCTAAGAATACAACATTGGATAGATGCAAAAAAGGTGTTACACTACCTGTAAAGAATAAAGGACTTCAAACTCACAAACTATTACGCCCCAGAATTTGGGTACCCGAGTAGGGCTACTCAATACCTAAATTCTAAGCACGTGAGCTAAAATTTATATATTATCATTAATGCACAAGTAAATACTCAATCCCACAAGGCTATGTACATACAAAATAAAGGTGGACAACTACTAATTCCAACTTAATTAAACAACACTGTACTATACCATTTACAACTTAAGCAACTAATTAAATTAAATAACTTAACTTATTATATTAACATTTAAAATTTCAAACTAAGCTTAATAACAATGCAATTAATAATAAAGGCCCGCCTGCTTGAAATATTCCAATATGGCACTTGTATAGTTTAAATTAACGGGAGTACAATGACTCGATAAGATTGTCTCATACACATATTTAAAGTTATAGATTCACATGGCTTTAAGTAAAGTAACATATTTGAGACAAACATAATAACATAACCTATGGTAATATCGAATAAAGGGAATGCAAAAATGATATGCATGCGATACTATTCATGAATTCTCATAAATAATCAAATAAACATCCATCATTAATTACAACACTGTACATAGTGTATGTCCACGTTTCATTAACGCCCATACATAGGTAAAGGGACCCATTTATACATTAGTCGGTTATACTACTGCTCAATTGTATTATGCTCATGCACAGTTATTGCTCCAATTGTACTTCTGATGTATGCTCGTGCACACGATTATACTCATATGTCGTACACAAAAGAAACTCTGAAGGATTCAATAAGTTCTACGGTCTTTCACCCAAGGGACATGATTGCCCTACTTGCTAGCTGTAAGGTCTCTCACCCAATAGATACGATTGCTCTACTTGTTTTAGGATCTTTCACCTAAGGAATACGATCGCCCTACTTGCTGATACAACTATACTTTTTTTTCTTTTTCTTTTTAAAATTTTTTTAATTCAATAATCAATAGAGAAGCATAAATGACACAAACGATTCTAAATCAGCAATAAAATATTTTAATAAATTAAATTTCTACATTATAAGATTTCTTTTTGTGGGGCCCAAGTGTAGGACCCATAATGCGGAGATTCTATATAAGTTCTATATGAAATACTTGGACATGCGCATCTATTAGAATCTATATGAAACACATCTTTGTTGTAAATCCTATGAATAAAAGGAATGTATGTGTGATTGATGAAGGGAGGGCCATCGCATGTTGGAGCTATTGAGTTAACACCCAAGAACTTATGATCAAAGTTTATGTACTCGGGTGCCGATTTTCGAGACGTTATAAGGTCGCTGGGACATAAGCGATTGCGCATGTTGCTACGGAGGCCTGAAAGACTGATGTGACAGTTTCAACCTTTATGGATACTGAGTGCGCTGTGATCTGGGACATAAACGGGAGGTGTGGCTCTCGAGTCCATAATTATAGTAAAATTTCAAAAATCGTGGTGTAGGAAGTGTTGTCATCGATCTGGCCATCAATGTTGGTATTGTTCTCTGCCTCTTAGTTGCATCTTGCTAGGCTGGTGATATGTGTATAACAATTCTAGTACCACTCTTTACGTCCTTCTTCTAATCATGATTCTTCCAATATTCGTTGATGTCTTTCTCCACTACTAAGACACGATCCAACACTTTTGCATAGATCTTTTGTACGAAAGGGGCTAATCAACTATGAATGAAGGCTCTTAAACCTTCCTCAAATTTATGTGCCTTATGGGTTTCATCGGACACCAAAAAAGTTACAAATCACGATAGCTCCGTGAACTTAGCATCATACTGGCGTACTATCATGTCACTCTACTTTAATTTCATGAATTCTCCTGCTTTTTTATTTTTCATGTACAAAAGAAAGTATTTATCGTTAAACTTCTCACAAAACTTGGTCCAGGTCCAGGTCCAGGCTTTTTAACTCTCGAGTTCATTGTAACGGTCTGTCTCCCCTTCTAACATGTAAATAGCCAATTCTCTTTTTTGGTATTCATCGCACCTTATAACTGTGAATATATTATTAATCTGTTTCTTCCATATTTCGGTCTCAGATAGGTCAGGCCCACCCTTAAATATATGCAGCCTCTGTCTTTTAAACCTTTTGAATAAAGTTCTTATCCCATCATTAGCTACGTGAACGGTTTGGGTTTGACCTTGCGCTTAAGTTTGTCTTATCTGATAGCCCCCAAGAGCAATCTCCTATGGCTCTAATAATTTCACCCATAAGTGACCCGTTTTTGGTGGCATCAGGACCAGGAGCTCCTGATGAGGCTCCGACATCAATGTTGTAATCCGCCATAATATACGATTGATTAAACATGTAAGCTTTAGTGTGTGACAACCCAAGTAGATTGTAATAACTAAAATTAAATTCTAAGTATCATTAAGGGAGTGCATACTATTTAAGGTCTCTAAGAACACGAAAAATTTGTTGGATTGAAAGAAAGATTGGATGGTCTGAAAGACTTACACATGAAAGTTAAGAGAATTCAAGCAGTAATATGTATTAAGGTTGTAGTGTAAAAAATTCAAATTCTGAGGATATTATTCCCGCTAATGTTTCTAGTGCTTACATGTGCCATATTGATCTAAAACTTTTTATGAGGATACACACACACACACACACACACACACACACACACACATATATATATATGAGTCTACTATAATTATATAAAATTTCAGCCTAATACAAAGTCTACAAAAAATTCCAAAATTTGGATAATTAGGTCTGCCCAAAAATAAATTACTTCTGATTACTATACACATAATTTAAAATTAATATAGGAGAAATTTAGATTTACATTTTTGAATTATTTTTTACTAAAACTGCACTTGTTAATCTACGAATGAAATTTTGATTTGTCTTAACAGAGTTGTAATTAATTAGTTATGATTTTTGTAAGTTAAGTGTTTTTTACTTCTTATTGTTATCCAACTTACCATAGTAGGCTAAAAATTCTTAAAACTTCCTTAGGGTCCAGTTTTGGGTTGTTAGTTCAATGTCAGCCCTAAATAAAGATTATATTTGATGTCGATAAATGTAAATGGTTCTTAAGTTTATGTTTCTATTTTTCCTATTATAAAAGCAAAATGGCTTTATGTTTATGTCACTAATTTGAAAGACAATCCTAGGTCATCAGATAGAATCTACAATCCGACTCTGATACCAAACTGTCACACCCCGGAATTTGAGTACTCGAATAGGGCTACTCAATACCAAAATTTCAAGCATGTGAACTAAAATTTATATATTATCATTAATGCACAAGTAAATACTCAATCCCACAAGGCAATGTACATACAAAATAAAGGAAAACTACTAATTCTAACTTAATTAAACAACATTGTACCATACCATGTACAACTTAAGCAACTAATTAAATTAAATAAATTAAGTTATTATATTAACATTTGAAATTTCAAACTAAGCCTAATAACAATGCAACTAATAATAAAGGCCCGCCTGCTCGAAATATTCTAACTTGGTGCCTATATGGTTTAAATTAACGTAAGTACAATGACTCAGTAGGATCGTTTCATACATAAATCTGAAGTTCTAAATTCACATGTCTTTAAGTAAAGTAACATATTTGAGACAAATATAACAACATAACTTATAGTAACATCGAATAAAGAGAATGCAAAAATGATATAAATGTGATACTATTCATGAATCCTCATAAATAACCAAATAAACATCCATCATTAATTATAACATCGTACTCAGTGTATGGCCACGTTGCATTAATGCCCACGCATAGGTACCTCATTGTGAAGGACCCATTTATACATTAGTTGGTCAGACTATTGCTTCATTTGTACTTCTGACGTATGTCCGCGCACACGATTGTACTTATACGCCGTACAAAAAGAGACTTTGAAGGATCTAACGGGTTATAGGGCTTTTCACCAAGGGACACAATTGCCCTACTTACTGGCTTTAGGGTCTCTCATTCAAGGGACACAATTGCTTTACTTGTTGGCTTTAAGGTATCTCACCCAAGGGACACGATTGCCCTACTTGCTAGCTTTAGGGTCTTTCATCGCCCTACTTACTGATACAACTATACTTTCTTTATTTTATTTTATTTTTTTACTCAATAATCAATAGAAAAGTATGAATGATATGAACGATTCTAAAATCAGCAATAAAACAATTTAATAGATCAAATTTCTACGTTATAATATAGGTTTTATACAAGGTGCATATTCAATGCTGATAAAAATTTAGTCCTTAAAATTTACTGAATATCAAGCTATTTTCTGTAATAGTGTAAAAATCAGAATGTTGAAATATTGTTTATATCTCATAAATTGATTTTTTTTAAAAAAATTTAATTATGTGCAGATATATACTGATTATTTCATTCTAAATTCAAATTTCCATAATTTATAGAAAAGATTTATTTGAACCTTATGTTTAGATTTTATTTTTCAATTCGAGTTTTTAATTAGTACAATTAAAAGTTCAATTTAATATCGGGTTAAAATTTTAATTTAAATAATTTAAATAATAATCTAAAACAAATCATATTAATTCTAAAATACTTTAAATTTAAACATATAATGATTAATTTAATCTTGACAAGAGGAATTCTAAAACTTCTAAATTAGAATATATCTTAGTAAAGTTATTCTTTACACACACACACACACACACACACACAAAAATTTAGAAATAAAATCAGTTAATATTTATTATGAATAAACTGATTTAAATAAATTACTCTAACTCAGATTTAAGGTCTAAAATTTGAAATTTTAATTTAATTCACTTAACACCTAATTCAAAAATAAAAATCATATTATAATATAACTGTACAAGTTAAGTAAATAATTTAATTCACTTAACACCTAATTCCAAAATAAAAATTATATTATAATTTAACTGTACAAGTTAATTAGATAATTTAATTCAGTTAATGCTAAAATTTGAAAATTGAATATTAGGGTGTAAATTAATTTGACAATAATAATATAAAGTCGTTAATTCAATATATATATATATATATATATATATATATATATATATATATATATATATATAAGAAAGTTTAAAAAGTGAGGAGAATCACCCACAACATTTTCCTTTCTACCTTATTATTATTTATTATTGTTGATGTTGATTTCGGTGCACCCCCTTAGTGACCTTGGGACCTGCACGAGAAGAAGGAGAAAAGTGACTCTGACTTTACCAGAGGACCCTCCGATGTTTAAGTCAGAACCTGGGTCTTTGAATAAAGGTTTTGGGGTGAGAGTTTTTATATACCTTTTACCATGAAGTTTTTGTATTTATAAGAGTATCGTGCCCCATAGGGTTTCCGTAATCAAAGTGAATTCCAATATACTGGGATCCGTTATCCCTGATATTCCTGGATTTTCGGGAGATCCTAGCCTTATCTCCCGAAAATCTCGAGTAGAGATCCAGAGTTTTACTAGGTAACTTTTAGATATGGAGCAATATAACTCGGCTGATACTTATCTCTTCAACACGCATGTGTCGAGATAAGTTTTGTAGCTAATCCCCGCCCACTTTATTGACTGACTCAATCTTTGAGTCGAACTAAAGCTCGGGTGGCTATAAGGCCTACTGATCATAAGTCACCTTGGGCTTTCCTCTGTGAGGCTTTTGATTGAGCCTTGAGGTGCACTTCCTCCCTTAGAGGCTTCTCTTCATGGCTCAGGACGCTCAGACTACGGCCAGGCCAGGCGCCACACGTCCGAGCTATATCTCTCCATCCAGCGTTTTATGGACTTTGGGCTTCATCCAGACTCGGCATCCAACGAGTCCAAGCCATTGCTTCACTAACTCTTCCAACCCTTAAGCTGACTCAAAGGACTTATTATATTTTTCCCCCAATAATTATTATTATATATTTATTTATTTAAATTCTAAATAGAAATCCATCTTAATGAATTTATACAAATTCTAACATTTAATCAAAAATTAATAATTACTACAAGTTATTTATTTTATAGATACGATCAGATTTACAATTCATGAAATTTAATACTATTTTATCAAGTTATTAAATTTTATTTGTAACGTCTCAGAAAAATCCGTACAAAGACCCTAGTTTCACCTCAGGCAGAAATCACTCAGGACCAAATCCTTTAGAAATTAGGTGATAATTAGTTAGTGCTAAACTAGAGTACCTATGAAATTAGCACTAATCACTTTAAATATGATCTGCAAGACCAAAAACATGCAGAATCATTACCGCTACATTACCTTAAAACTTAGGATCAATTTCTAATCTCTGTTGCTCTCGGGAGCACACCGAAACTCCGTATCAGACCTGGACCGCGCTTCAAAAGTCCAATTACTACGAAACTATAAGGTTATGACAACCATCTCAGAAATCAAGTCCTAACAATATCCAAAAACGCACAACTTAATCCCGGAGCGAAGTGTATGAGAAACGCGAATATCTTTAGAAAATGAACTGAGACTTAAGTGAATTGAGTCGTCTCACTTGCGAGCCGAATCTAAGGATTCAGACCGTCAGAATCTGACCCAATTACACCCTCGGATCAGGAAAAATTTCCAACACATGTCAGTACACTTGTGGCCCTGATCGAGCACCGGTGACCGTTGAACTGAAACTGGTCCGCCACGGCCGATCTGTAAATCCGATCGGACCGAAAACTTAACTGGACCTGGATCCAATGTCAAGGAGCTTAAGTCCGACCGCACGCAAAAAAGGGGCCTCCAGAAGTGCTCCATTGAGCCGAAACAGATAGTTTTTTGCTATAACATAAGTATACCATGGCCCTGGGGCCATTGAGCTCACGTTTGAGCTTATATAAGGGCCTGAAACCCTCTCTCTCCTTTCACATACAAATTTGCAAACCCTAGAGAGAGAAGAGAGAAGGAAAGAGAGAGAGAGAGAAAGAGAGAGAGTGTGTGTGGGAGATTGTTCTCGGGACTCAATCTCATCATTTCACGTGCTTAGCTACCACAACCGTATCGCTATTCTGGCGATTTTAATTCTATTTTCGGGTAAGAAATCCTAATCATAATCTATTTTAGGGATTCAAATAAGGTATGTGATGAAATAGCTAACCTATTTCATATTATAGGCTGTCGTTGTGCCGTAGACGAAGGCGGAGTGTTCAAACTGAATCCGTTGCAAGTTTACCGGCGAAAGGTGCGGACTATAAACATATAGGTTATGGTTTTCAAGTCTTTCAATGTCGGTTAATGATTTATAACCGATTGGGTTACCGTTTCACATGTTAGATACGCTGTTTTCCTCGCTTTACGGTTATATATGAACTATGTTGAATATAGGCTATTCCATGTGCAGGTTGAAATGACGGGATATGTCGGGAATTTAGTTTTATGCTTACCATGATTACTCACCGTAAACATGTGATTGTTAAATACGTGACAACTCCTTATGAAAGAATTTGCCCTAATATAGCTTATAACTGAGTTGTACCGTGTAGGTTGAAATGTGTAGTCTAAGTGTTTATGGAAATGATTGAATGAGTATAGAATTTGAATCCCTGCTTCCTATGATTATTCGTCGTGGATATGTGCGTGTTGCATTCGTAACAACTTCTTAGTGAAAGGATTTGCCCTAATACATGTTGTGATCAACATACGTTATGTATGTTGATGTGTGTAGTCTAAGTGTTTGTGAAAATGTCTGGATGAGTACATATTTAGTAAGGTGTATGTTATATAGGTGTTGAGGTGAGATTATCAACTACCTTAGCTATGTGTATATATTCTTTCATGTAACTTAAATTAAATTGTGGGATTTAGCATGAAATGCATTTGTGCAAATTATGTTTACCTTGTATTTTGTGAAATGTTCAATTGGTTACGTTACTTGAATTAATTGTCTAACTTTGATATGCCTACCACATGTGTTATCCTATTATTTTACATGCGTTTGGGACTACTACGTAGTCTAAGCAATCAGTAACTGGTCCTGATTTGGTGGCTGAGTTTGCTTTGTCGCACAAGATGTGTTCGATGAATCTGAGCCGTACTTTGGTTGTCGACAGTGGTTAGGCCACACAGAGTGCTTACACACTTCATGTCGATTAACTCGATGCGCTCATACCAGTCAAGCTCGTCAAGTAATCCGATTGACCCGATGTATGTTCACCATGTATGGACGCTACTGCTTGAATCTAAGGTACCAAACTCACTAGTGAGAAGCCCCGTTAACCCTGGTACCTTGATCTGCTAAGACTCATGAGCTGGGCATGGTGGTATGCGACACTATGGTCGAGATGTCGGCCTACGATGGGGTGACGAGCCTCCCCGTAGTGTCTAGTGAGCAACACATACTCGTGAGTCGAATACGGTAGTATGGGATACTGTGTTCGAGCTGTCGGCCTACACTGATCAGGTGACGAGCCCTTTGTAGTGACCTCAAGCATACTCTAAGACTGCATTGAGTCGACGAGCCTTTCCGTAGCCACTAGAGTATAAACTAGGCTTAGACTGATCAGGTGACGAGCCCTCTGTAGCAACCTAGAACCATAATATCGTATGAGATTTACTAGGACTGACGACCTTAGAATGAATCATTGTTTGGGTAAATGATACAAGGGAGGTACCTTGGCTTCCCAACACTGTTGTATGAATCAATCTAATTAAGTATTGGCTAACATGAGCATGCACCGCACTGCATGTGCTTTGGCGAGGAAGAGCACTTTCGGGAGTTTGTCATGCGCGCCATGAGATAAAGACGCTGAGGGAGTGTAGGCGAGGGCATGCATCATTATCGCATATCATTCTTGCATTAACAAGAGTATCTAGGACATGTTTGCTGTACTGCTTTATCATTACTGTTTGATTAAATTGATAACATGTTAACCTTTGCTTTATTATTCCACTGAGTTGATCACTCACTCCCACATTTCGGGACGGTGTTTTAAACACCAACCAGACTTTGTCTTAGTTGGACGTAATGGCGATGCCTACGAGGCGGAGCCAGACTTCGAGGATGACGATGAGGCATTCTCCTACATGCAGTTATTGGGCGGGTTCATGTGAGTCGTGTCCTGATCGTCAGGGCTATAGGGACACTGACTAGATACCCTTGCACTGTTATTCTGTATTTTGGGATACACTTGTATATTCATTTTGATCACTTTGGGAGTATACATGTATATGGTTAACCTGGTGACATTTTCACACTCTGGAGATCTACAACAACTTATACGTTATATTTATCAATCACAGTCTTCCACCTGCGTAAATTTATTCGTCTCTGCAGTGTGATATGTTGTTTGGCTTAATCTCATTCATCTTTAATGTACTAACACGGATAACATTAAATCATTATCTATGTTGCATAAGTGATGCATTGGAACTCAGGAGTTGAGTCTATGCTCAACCCCCGATTTTCAGGGCATTACATTATTTTCTTAATTTAAACTATAGCTTAATTGACCTAATAAAATTTGCATCAGTAGTACAGATATAATCTATTATTTAAATTCTAAATAGAAATCCATCTTAATGAATTTAAACAAATTCTAACATTTAATCTAAAAATAATAATTACTACAAGTTATTTATTTTACACATATGATCATATTTACAATTCATGAAATTTAATACTATTTTATTAAATTATTAAAATTTATTATTCTTAATTTAAACTATAGCTTAATTAACTTAATAAAATTGCATCAATAGTACAAATATAATCTATATCATATTTCAATTAATAAAAACTTTATTAAGCATTTTTTTCTCCAGAAATTTGTGGATTACTTCGAAGCTAAATATAAAGAAATTTCAATTAATTAACGCATCCAGAATTTAAGATTTAATGGTAAAGCATTTCAATTCAAAAGAGTTTATAATTCCCAGTAACTTAAAACCATAAATTTACATAAGAAATTTTAACAATAATTCAAAATCAATAATTCAAAGGAATTTTCTAATTTAAATTAATTATTAAATTTTCACCATAAAAATTTAAATACACAAAAGCATCTAGAAAATTTCACGTATGAGCTAGAATCACCCCAATGACACAGAATAATTTATTTAAATTCAAAGGATCGACTAAACTATTATATGAATTTTAATTAATTAACTATAATAAAAATTGCATGGAAATTCGAATTTAAAAGCATAAATATCTAAAATTTCATATTCGTATAAGATCACATACCTTTTTAAAAAAAATTGTTGATCCAACTTGACACGGCCCTAATTCAATCTCAATTTCTCTCTCTTGATCTCAAGAGTTCTCCTTATTTTCTTTCTCTTTTTTTTTTCTTTTTTATTTATTTGTTTGTTTTTTTCCCTTAAAAAAAAAGAAAAAAAAAAGAAAGAAATGAGAAACGGAATGGAAGAGTGGGGTGGATATGGGATGGTTTAGATTGGTCGGAGGGTCCCATCATGATGGAAGTGATGATATGGTGGTGGGCATGGTGCCCATTACCGTACGAAGAAGAAGGAAGAAGGGAGAGAGAGTCGATGAGTGGTAGAGCTATACACGAGCAGAGTAAGCTCGGTTACTCGCTCGACTCGACTCGACTTGTCATGAGTTTGAGCCAAGCACGAGCTGATTTTTTATACTCATTTTGATTTCAAATAGAGTACAAGCTGGGCAATACTGGACTCGGTACTCGACTCGATACTCGACTCGTGTGCTCGACTTGTACTCGAGGGTATATATACCCACAAAAAAAAAAACAAACCATACACCCCCTTATTCCTTCCAGTAGTTTTCAGCAGCCTGCCGAAACTTAAAACCTCTTTCAGTCATGCCCCAAACTCAGAAACTGGGCTCACAAAATTCTCAATCGCCGAATCGGGTGCCAACAGCCTCCGTAGTACCCCATTCTCGGCTCCTAGCATGCATATGCCAGATTCCAATCCTGGGATCCTACAAGGAGGATTTTTCAACGTACATTTATCTCGTAAGGAGCATAACCACAGGTTTACCCATCATCATCATCACATATCCACTAATATAAATATTTAAATACGATACTGAAAGGGAAATACATATGTCAAAAATCAAAGCTCCAGAAGTCCGCCGCATGCTCCAAGCTCAACGCTGCTGCGACCTAATATCACCTGCACGCATCTATCGCGCATAAGCTTATAAAAAGCTTAGAGGGTGGTGTAAGTGTGTGCACAAGATAAGTGTCAAGTATTCAATGCAATGTCATAATTATACAATGTCGAAAATATTGGCAAGATCATGAATCATATGATAACAGAGTAAGTGAAAATACTGACAAGTCCATGAGTCATACAATATCAGAGTACTCAATACAGATCAGCTATGCAAATGAGGATTCATAGAGAGCTAAATATCAGATGTCGAGGGTACAATTGAATATGTAAATCCTGTTAAGTTCGTCTAGGTCATATAAATACAGAAACATAACAACCCAAAATGCCATATGCCTGTGGATGCAATATGAGATGATCAAGCTGGAGTATGAGGTCGGGATGATAGTACGTAGTATCGCAGGCTATGGGGTCCATCACAAGGGACTTCTATCCAAACCAGTCTTATACCTAAATTTGGATAGTCAGACTCAATGTGGTAAACTCCTGATCTCAGGTTAGTCACACGCCCAACCAAAATCCTGGCTATATGAAGGTACACGTAACAAATAGTTGCGCACCACCAGCACGAGTGGATAGTGAATGAATGAGTATGCAATTCTTGCTCAATAAGTCCACATATCAGTACGGTTCCTCTTTGGAAAAATCACTGGGGTCTATTACACTCCAAACCAGATTGTTACCCCATCGCGCACAATAAGGTGAGTGAAAGGGACCTCACTATCTGCCTGCCAATATCGGGCCCGACTCGTCGATAGCGGACCCATTCCTCGAGCTAGTTAAACTCAGCTTAGCTTTGCCCCCTCCTCTTGGGCAGGTAAGGCCGCACCCCCTTCCAACCTACCACGACACAGTAGGAGACGCGGCCTAACGATATACAGCCCTCATGCGCTCATGCGTCCACTCAGTCTAGACATTGGAGTAACCTCTGGAACCAAGAGGGTTTAGGGACTTTCACCCAAAGATATCTATAGCACCCCATATAGAACAGATTTTTGGTGTCCCATCTGGCCATCCATGATATGCCTGTAGAGGTTACGGCCCTGATGTCGCTAGAGTATACAGTAATTACAGCACACAATGCAAGATGCATAAGTCACACAGTCCAATCATGCATCAATCCTGCGCATACCGTGAGCTCATGTGGGGTAACTCCGCCTATCAGGGAGTCCCATGAATAAACTGTCATATGCAATGGCCAACTATATCTCATAATCAAACATGCAGATGATGCGTATGGGCCTCGATACTCGAAATCAACCTCGACAATCAGAATCGATCACAATTATCGGAATCGGCCACAACTATCGGAATTGGCAACTATCGGAATCGACCACAACTATTGGAATCGGCCTCAACAATCGAAATCGGTCTTGATAATCAGAATCAGCCTCAATACTCAGAATCGGCCTCGATAACCAGAATCGGCCTCGATACTCGGAATCGGCCTATAACCAGAATCGGCCTCGATACTCGGAATCGGCCTCGACAATCAAAATCAGCCTCGATACTCGGAATCGGCCTCGACAATCGAAATTAACGATCGGAATTGACAATCGGAATTGGCCTTGATAATCGGCCTCGACTAACGAAATCGGCCTGGGCAATCACCCTCGACTAACGGAATTGGCCTCGTCAATCGAACTTGGCCTCGACAATCGGAATTGGTCTTAATAATGAGAATCGGCCTCGATACTCGGAATCGGCCTCGATAACCAGAATCGGCCTCGATACTCAAAATCGGCCTCGATAATCAGAATCGGCCTCGATACTCAGAATCGGCCTCGATACTCAGAATCGGCCTCGACTAATGGAATTGACAATCGGAATCGACAATCGGTGAGAATAAGCCTAACAAGGCATAAGGAAGGGTCACAATGTGGACATCCAACCATCATTGCCCATCAATGTGGACATTCAACCAACATTGCTCCCAATGAGTGGCCCACATAGGGTTAAACATATAGTGGGCCCATGGCCACACACAAAGGTCTAATACACATCGCAATGGGCCTCAGACAAGGGCTACATACACATCACTATGGGCTGCATCACATGGACCTTGAATACATCGCAGTCGGCCTCACTCATGGGCCTCGAATACATCACATTGGGCCTCGCCCATGGGCCTCGAATACATCACATTGGGCCTCGCCCATGGACCTCGAATACATCACAATGGGCATCACTCATGGGCCTCTAGTACATCATAATGGGCCACAACACAGGGGCTTCAAATACACAACAGGTGAGCCCTACACATGGGCCTTATACACATTAAGTGGGCCACACCAATGGGCCATATACATATTAAGGTAGGCCCATGATCTGGATGATCTGGGTGACACAGATGGCTAGACGGTTTGATACAATGTGTACCTCAAGGTAGGCCACACGTCCAAGGGACGGATTGTCACGCCCCAAACTCGGAAACCGGGCTCACAAAATTTTCGATCGTCGAATCCGGCGCCGACAACCTCCGTAGAACCCCATTCTCGGCTCCCAGCGCCCATTCGCCAGGTTCCGATCCTAGGATACTATAAGGAAGATTTTTAACATCAGTTTGATTCATAATAAGCATAACCAAAGGCATAACCCATAAACAACAACCAAAAACTTCATCACATTTTCACTATGATCAAAAACTTTATAAGTACAATGAGCATAAAGGAAAATACAATTAGAATGGACAAAAGCTCCAAGATGATCTGCAAAGTGCTGCTGCGCTCCAACGTCACCTGCACACAACGGTTGTGCATAAGCTTATGGAAAGTCTAGAGGGTGGTAAAAGTGTGTGCGTAAGGTAGTAATACGATTATGCAGTATCAGAGTAATGTGGAACATACTGGTGAATCCATGAATACTTTTAGTCGTACTATGGCTATGCGATGCACGACATGAATGATGTCGGCCATACCAAGGTCATGCGATGTAAAGCATGAATGATGTCGGCCATACCAAAGCCATGCAATGCGAGATGCAACTCAAGCATGCGAATCTTCATCTAAGTCTACATATCAATACAGCTCAAATCTGAAAATCACCAGGGTCTAATACACTCTAAACCAAATTACCGCCCCATCTTGCGCAATAAGGTAAGTGGAAGAGACCTCATTATTCACCTGCCAATATCGGACTCAACTCGTTGATAGCGGACCCATTCCTCAAGTTGGTCAAACTCAGCCTAGCACTGCCCCCTTCTCTCAGGCGGGTAAGGCCGCACCCCCTTCCAACCGACCACGACATAGTGGAAAGCGCAGCCATCTGGTAATCGGCACTCGGCGCTCCTGCACCCACTCGATCTAGACGTTGGAGCAACCTCTTGGTACCATAAGGGTTTAGGGACTTTCACCCAGGGATATCTATAGCATCTCATGTAGAACAAGATTTTCGATATCCAATCCTGCAAACCACGATACGTCTGTAGAGGTTACGACCCAAATGTCGCTAGGGCGTATTGTACCATATCACACAATGCGAATGCATGAATCACACTATCCAGTCATGCATCAATCCTGCGCGTATCATGCGCTCATGTAAGGCAACACCGCCTATCCGGGAGCCCCTAAACAATCTGCCCCCAGGCATATGCTATGATCAGTCACTTCTCATATCAAGCATACATATGATGCGTATGATCATGAATTATGGTACTATACTAAACATGTTATAAAGTAATGCACTATCCTTACAACGCAGATGGCCTAGATGGCCTACACACAACAAGTGCGGGCCTATCAATGGGTCCTAGGGAGAGTCGTAATGTGGACATTTAACCAACATTATACTTGCAATGTGGACGTCAAACCATCATTGCTCCCAAGGCATTGCTCGTCGTAAGCATCATTACATAAACCATGTTGGGATCGCACATTGCAATGGACCTTAGGTACATCCCATTGGGCCTTAAATACATCGAATAGGCATTATCACATGGGCCTTATATTCATCAAGTGGGCCACATCAATGGGCCTCACCAACGGGCCTTATGTACATTGCAATGGGCCATAACCCGTGGGCCTTAGAATGCATCAAAATGGGCCTCATCCACATACCAAGGTGGGGTCCACTTGAACTATGGATCTGGCTCATTCTTTAGCTCATGCCACAAAATGAACTTTTAAAATGGATGGACAGATTGGATGCAGCACCTACATCATGGTGGGTCCCATATAAATGGACAGCATGGAGAGAACACATGCATCATTGGGGTCCCACCGTCCAGCCCTAGACGGTGTGGTGAGAACACATGCACCATGGTTCCACTATCCATGGTGGACGGTGTGAATAAAACACATACATCATTGTGGGTCTCATGTGGAGCCCACCCTACTGTTTATATGCTGTCCAATCTGTTCATACGGTCACAAAGACCTGGACGAAGAGTAAAAATAAATTTCATATTGATCCAAAACCTCTGTACTGACCCCAAAAGGGTTCCAATAGCAGTCGTTAGACCCCACTGTTTCCCGTGATGTGGGCCACTTGAGTCCTAGATCAGGCTGATTTTTGGAGTGGGTCCACTTCAGGGGGTGGCCCACCCGATGAACGGTGTGGATATCAAATATACATCATGGTGGGGCCCACAGCTAGGCCCGTGGGCTACTGCCGTCCGTCCGTCTGTCCGCTCGTGCGCAGGCAGCGCCTATTACCTTCTGATAGCAGCAGCGCTGCTGTTGCTTATCTTTTTTTTTTAATATTGATATCTCGTGGTTTTTCACAGGTGGGGCCAGCTACTTGATAATCCACTCCGTCCAATGGATTCTAGGGCTCAAAACACACCAAACAAGTGCAATATACATCATGTTTGGTGTGTAGGTACAGCAAGGTGGGTCCTAATAGCTTTGAATGGTAGGAAACAGAGTTTTCTATGGTATGGCCCGCCTGATTTTCGGATTGACCTCATTTTTCGGCTCAACGCCTAAAATGAGGCAAGGAATAGGATGGACGACGTAGATGAGTCCCATGGACCCCACCATCCATCCGCACTACACTGTCAGCCACCGCCACTAGGAAATCGAGCCAAGACCTCAGTGTTGCAGCGAGGTATCTTCCACTCAGTCTGCTAGCGAGCCATGGATTTAAGTGTCAGGAAGGGCCCCACACGAGGGGGTGGGTCCCACCGTCCAAGGACGGTGGACACCACAGTGCATGGTGGTGTGGCCCACGCCAACTGGATGGACGGTGTGGATGGGTCCCATGGGCCCCACACCCTTGCACACACCTCACGCCAGTACACACCCCATGTTAGCACACACTCATGTCAGCACACACCTCATGTTAGTACACACTCATGTTAGCACACACTCCATGTTATCCACCTCCACAGGGGTCAATACCAAGACCCCCAGTGTTGAAACGAGGCATCTTCACTCGGTCTGCCACCTGAGCTAAGGAGCTGGGTGGGCCCACGTCGAATCACACTTCACTAGCAACCACGCCCCCTCCTAGCCACATCAAGGTGGGCCCCCTTTAGACGGTTGGGATGGCATAAAAACATCATGGTGTGTCCCACATAGATGTGGTCCACTGGTAGATGGCATGGATGAAATACACACATCATAGGTGGCCAAGATCATAGAAAGAGAGAGGAAGAGAAAGACATCGACAAAGATGGAGGGGCCCCACCACTATGGGCCCCTCTTTGATATAAAACCTACATCAAGGTGGGTCCCACATGTAAATGGACCCTTAAATCAAACAAATGAATGAAAGGCAAAAATCCAAGATCACCCACCGGCTTCTTCTTGCACCCCAGGCTTCCTTAGCTCCTTAGCTTCAATTCCAACGAAGGAGATGAGGTTTAGATGGTTGAGATGGGAGATAAAAGGGTAAGAAAGGTGGGCCACACTTGTGGCTCTCTTGGAGTGGAAGAGCTTGGACATATGGAGGTTTTTAGGTTGCTTGGAATGTGATTTGAAAATGAAGGGGAGAGAGAGTTGTAAAGAGAGAGAGAGAGAGAGAGAGAGAGTGATGGGTGATGGAGTGATGGATGTGGTGAGTGATGATTGCAAGAGACTTTTTGACTTTTGTGGCAAATGGTGTAAGAAAAGTATGGGCTTTGTAAGAAACTTTTAACTTTAGGGGTTGCTTGAGGAAGGGTGAGAGGTGATGTGTACTTGACATGATGGGATTGATTGATTGATGTGACATCTCATAAAGATTCTCTCGTAATTCGCACGCGTGGCATTTTTCTCACACCGAACGTGGACCCACATCTCCTAACCAGGGTATCGGATCGACGCGCGAGTCGTGGCATCGGAACTGCGGCGATGGCGCGGTCGCAAGGGTACAAGTTTCGGTTTGAGTCGATTCAGGTTGACGGCGTGTGATTAAGGGTCGAAGGTTGCCAGAATTCGACCGGAAAGACCGCGAAAGTTTATGGAATGGTATGATCAATGTCCCTGCTGCTCGTCCCTGCGGCCTATCCGGTGCCGCAGCTCGTCCCTGTCACTCGTCCGGTGCCGCAGCTCGTCCCTACCTCTCATCAGTCATCCCTACCCTGCACGCATGGTGCCGGTCGTTCCTCCCGCAGCTCGCCTGGTAATGTGTGGTGTTGATTTATTATTTTTTCTTTGTATAAATTGTTAATATATGTTAGAAATTGATTTATTTTTATTTTTTAAAATATTGTGTGGTGTCGATTTTTTATTATTATTATTTTGTATAAATTGTTAATATATGTCAGAAATTGATATCATATATTGCTAATATATGTCAGAAATTGTTAATATATGTTAATATAGCTAATATATGTTAATATAGAAATTGTTAATATGTTAATATATGTCAGAAATTGTTAATATGTTAATATAGAAATTGTTAATATGTTAATATAGAACTCGACTCGAAAACTCAGACTCGACTCGGCTCGATATCTACTCGTACTCGACTCGTATTTGGATGAGTAGAGCACGAGCCGGGCATCCATACTCGATGCCCGAGCAGAGCCGAGTACGAGTTGGACTCGGGCAGTGCGAGCCGAGCACGAGCTGGGCAATATTCGGCTCGGCTCGACTCGTGTACAGTTCTAATGAGCGGGTTGGTTCGGGCGTTGACGTGCTTCCGCACGTTACTGCAGATAACTCCTTTTTTTTTAGATGTAGTGGGTCCCATTGATGATGCTATAAATTTACTTCGTCCATCAACTTGGCCTGACCATGAGAGGACATGAGGCCAAAAATGAGGCCAATCCAAAACTTAGTTGGGCCGCATGAAGGAGGACGGTGGGATTGGTTTCCACCGTTAAAAAGATAAGTTGTTACAATCTTGATGGGCCAGATTATAATAGCGTTGCTTGTATTATCCAACAATCATATTGAATAACCATTCGGATGTTTTCTTCAAAATTAAAACATGTTTCCAAAATGTTTTCAAATATTAATAATTGACATTGATCAATTTGGCCTAAGTGGAAGAACGTAAGAATTATATAAGGTGGGCCTTATTAATCAACAATCTGGATTGTCCTAAGTGTTAGATAATATGATCGGGAGTACCAGTGGACCCCACTCAGTTGTGATGCATCTAAAATCGTGTAAAGGGTGGTGCACTACAACCATATCACACACACAATATTCTAGTTGAATTAGGATTACCAAATTTGTGTGGAGCCTTACGAAGAGGTGTTTCGATGGATTCCAAACTCCTGATCAACCCTCTAAACTATATAAATAGGGTTGGGTCCCCAAACCTACAACAACAGAAGTTTTCATTCCCATCACAGTACTTCTCTACGAGTGTAAGGTACGGAAGACTACAACATCAAGCCAATAGCAATGGCGTCCCAATCAGTTACATGATATATTCACTATATTTGATCTTCATACTCAATGCATAGCACGATGCTTTGCGATTTTGCATTTCTTGCCTGTGTAAAGCTGAGATTCGAATTCTTATAAAATCTTTTTAAGTTCACAGGGTATGGTCGACCTGAGCTTTGAACCATGCTGATTTTCATGTATTCCCTTCATCCTTGTAATTTAAGCTGCTGAACAGGTTGATGAAAGATAGACACCATGGTGACACCACAAACAAACATGGTTGGCGTCCCATAATCCATTGTTCTATGTGGTGCACCGCACCTGATGGACGGAGTGGTTGTCAGGCAAACAACATGGCGGACCCACATAGCTTTAGTGTCGTACGCGATGCGTAAAATGTTGGGTTTTTTCAAAATAAGAAGAAAAGAAAATTGGAAAAGAAAGGTTGTGGCTTTGGTGATTGTTGGTGTGAATGGTGATGCCTCTTAGTAAAGGGAGCATCTTTTGAATTTGAAATGGAGGGATACCATTGTTGGAAAGACACCACTATTGATGAAAAGACACCATAGAAGAAGATGTCTTTTCATGAAAAGGGCCTTAAGTATCTCTTATGATTCTATATAAACCCATCTTTGGGTCAATCCGAATTCATAATTTCCAACAATCTCTTCTCCATCTTCTTCTTCTTCACCATTTTCGTTTTTGGAAGGTTTTTTGGAAAGATACAGTTTTCAGGCGTTAAACTGTAAATAATTTTCTGGCAGTAAATTATAAACAGTTTTCAGGGGGTAAATTATAACAGCACAGAAGTCAGGGTTGTACGTTGTAAAAGTGTGTTCGGGGTGCAGTTTTTTCAGTTTTGCAGGCTGAAACCTACATTTTTCCGGTCTTAGAGAAGAGGCTTATTGTATCCTAGAGGCGGATTTGTTGTAACCCTCTTGCACATTGGTTTAATCACCAGTAGGGTGTGAATATCGCCTTAAAGATAGCGACATCGTAACGCGCCTTAAGCCTATCTTTAAGTGATTTATTTTCTATTTTTTTGTCTCAACAATAACAATTTTAAGGAGATATTATGGCCTCTTCTATGGGTCATCCTGACTTTGTTCGAATTACACCGTTCGACGGCTTAAGTTTTCTTCGATGGCAATCGAGGGTCCATCTCTTCCTCACATCACTCAAGTTGGATCATGTACTCACTCAAGATCCTCCTTCACCACCATCTGACGATAATACGTTAGAATAAATTCAAAAGAGACAAAGTTGGGAGTGTAACGAATACCTATGCAAAGGTCATATCTTCAACACTCTTTCTGATTCGTTATACGTTGTTTACCATCAAAAGAAGACTGCTAAGGATTTGTGGCAGACGCTGCTCACCAAATACACATTAGAGGATGAAGGCAAAAAAAAATTCCTAGTAAGTCAGTTTTTAGAATTCAAAATGTTGGATGAAAAACCTATCCTTGATCAAGTACATAAGTTACAGGTCATCATCCAACCGATTATTGTTGATGGCACTAATCTCGACGAATCTTTTCTTCAAGTATCCACCATTATTACTAAACTTCCACCTAAATGGAAGGATACTAGAAAATCATTGAAACAGAAAAAAGAAAGAATGTTTTTAGAGAACCTCCTAATATTTCTTCGAATAGAAGAAGAATCTAAGCTCCATGACAAAAAGGAAGAACAACAGGAGGCCCTAAGTAATGCTAATGTAGTCGAGAATAGTGTGAATCGGGAATTAGAGAAGCCACTTTTCAAGAAAGATGATAAGCTTAAATCTAATAACCAAGGGTTCAAAAAGAACACATCCAATAAGGGTTCATGCTTCTTTTGCAAAATCCCTGGTCATTTTAAGAAAGATCGCCGAAAATACAAAAAGAAAATGCAAGAAAAGAATCGGTAAGTCAATATGACGGAAGACATGAATCTGACAGCCATCGTCTCTTAAGTTCATATGGTGAATGAAGATGTTGAATGGTGGGTAGATTCTGGGGCTACCAGACATGTTTGTAGAAATTACAACATGTTCAATTCCTATGAAATAGTGGGGGATAATCAAGAACTATATATGGGGAATGCCTCCACATGCAAGGTTGTAGGAAAAGGGAAGGTACGTCTTAATCTAACTTCTGAAAAAGTCCTTACTCTGAATGATGTGCTGCATGTACCGGATATTAGGAAGAATCTTATATCAACTAGTCTACTGACTAAGTTTGGATTTAGACTCCTATTTGAATCCGATAAATTGATTGTGTCTAAAAATGGCGTATATGTAAGGAAGGGCTATGTATTCAATGAAATGTTCAAATTGAGCCTTATAAATGAAAATTCTTCTTTTGTTTATATGTTTGATTCACATTATATTTGGCATGTTAGATTAGGATATATTAGTTATCATAGAATGGATAATATGTCTAATCTTAATCAATTCCTAAGTATACAAAACCTAATGACAAATGTAGTATTTGTGTACAATCTAAAATAACTAGAAAACCATTTCCAAGGGTGGAACGAGAATCACAACTCATAGACCTAGTTTATAGTGACATATGTGAAATGAGTGGTTTAATAACAAGAGGGGGAAAGAGGTACTTCATAACCTTTATAAATGATTTCTCCCGTTATACCTTAGTATACCTATTGAAGAATAAAGATGAGGCACTACAAAAATTCAAGATATACAAGGCAGAAATTGAGAACCAATTAAACCGAAAGATTAAAATTCTAAGGTCGGACAGGGGAGGAGAATATCTATCCTTAGAATTCTTGGAGTTTTGTAAAACTCATGGTATAATTTACTAAATTACAGCTTCGTATTCACCCCAACAAAATGGGATAGAAGAACGGAAAAACAGGTCTCTCATAGATATAGTAAACTCCATACTTAATAATGTGGGTTTAAGTTCAGGATTTTGGGAAGAAGCCTTGTTAACTGTCTGTCATATCTTTAATAGAATACCTCACTCTAAGACTCATAAGACTCCATATGAACTATGGAAGAATAGGATTTTTAACATCTCATACTTCAAGATATGGGGTTGTAGAGCCTTAGTTAGGCTTACTGATCCTAAAAGGCCCAAGATAGGGTTGAGATCTCTTGAGTGTATTTTTATAGGATATGCACAAAATAGTAAGGTTTATAGGTTTCTAGTTGTAGAGTTTAATCATACGATCCCGATAAACACTATAATAGAATCTAGAAATGCCGAGTTTTATGAAAACTCATTCTCTTCTATAACTAGAAAAGAGACAAGACCTCAAGATCTTAGTACAAGCAGTAGTTCTCAAATAACTGATCAAGATATCAGCAGTCTCGATAAAGAGGATTTAGAACCTAGAAGGACCAAGATAATCAGAAAAGGTATATCTTTCGGACCTGACTTCTACCTTCTGCTAATAGAAGGAGATAAATATAACATAACAAAGGAAACCATGTTGGTTTGTAACATAGAAAATGATCCAATAACAATAGATGATGCACTTAAATCTCAGGATGCTTCCTTTTGAAAGGAAACTATAAACGATGAGATGGATTCTATATTACAAAATGGAACATGAAAACTTGTGGATCTGCCCTCATGATCAAAATCAATAAGCTGTAAATGAATTTTAAAAAAAAAAAATTAAGACCAGATGGAATTACAGAAAAGTTGAAGGCCAGATTAGTGGTTAGAGGATTTACACAAAAAGAAGGTATTGGTTTTTTTCGATACCTATGCTCCAGTAGCAAGGATATCAACTATTCGAATTTTAGTTGCTCTAGCATCCATTCATAAGTTAGAAATTCATTAGATGGATGTAAAGAAGCTTTTCTAAATGGAGACCTCGATGAAGAGGTTTATATGGAGCAACCAGAAGGTTTTATAATTTCATGACAGAAAAATAAAGTGTGTAAATTGATCAAATTGCTATATAGACTTAAACAAACACCTAAGCAATGGCATGAAAAATTCGATAAAGTAGTCACCTCATATAGCTTTAAGATTAATGAATCTGATAAATGTGTATATTTAAAATTCTCTGATAATAAAGGAGTAATTATGTCTCTACGTAGATGATATGTTAATCTTTGGTACATGTTTAGAAGTTATAAATAACACTGAAAAATTCTTATCATCCAGTTTTGACATGAAAGATATGGGTGAAGCTAACATGATTTTAGGTATCAAGCTATTAAGAAACAATGATAGTATAACTATATCTCAATCATATTATATTGAAAAGATACTTAAAAAGTTTGATCACTATGATAAGAACCCAGTTTCTATTCCTTTTGATTCTAATATCAAATTAATTAAAAATGAATGTCGTAGTGTATCTCAGTTAGAGTATTCCAAGGTGATTGGTAGTCTTATGTATGTCATGATTTCTACTAGACCTGATATTGCTTTTGCAGTAGGTAAATTGAGTAGGTTTACAAGTAATCCAAGTTTAGATCATTGAAATGTTGTTTCTAGAGTACTCAGATACTTAAGAAAACTATTAACTATGTTTTACATTTTTCTGGTTACCCATGTACTTGAAGGGTATAGTGATGTAAGTTGGGTCACTGATTCTAATGAATCTAAATCTACCAGTGGATGGATTTTTACACTTGGAGGAGCTGCCGTTTCTTGGAGATCCAAGAAGCAAAATTACATATCTCACTCTACCATGGAATCTAAATTCATAGTTTTGGCAGCTAGTAGTAAAGAGGCGAAATGGTTAAGAAATCTGTTATTAGAAATACCATTATTGGTAAGGCCTTTACCATCGGTCTTTATCTACTGTGATAGTGAAGCAACACTATCAAAGGCATATAACAAGACTTATAATGGAAAATCCAGATATATTAGTCTAAGGCATAGTTTTGTGTGGCAACTTATAACGTCCTGAAATTCGGGGGTCGAGTATGAACTCAACTCCCGAGTTCCAACGCATCACTTATGCAACATACACAATGATGGTTAAATGTTGTCTGAGTTAGAGCAATAAACATGAATGAGATTATACCAAAACAGTAACTCATACTCCAGTTTAATTGTATAAAGGCAAGCGGAAGACTGAAATTGTATATTTAAAGTATGTAAAGAACAAAAAAATTTTTTATGAACACCTGAGTATGAACACTAACAGAGTATCCATATACATATAATCAAAATCAAAATACAATCTAAAAGATGAGTCCCAAGTCCCCACGATACCCTAAGATAGCCGTCAAGTCTATAAATGAGAACTCATCTGGTCCTCGTCGAAATCGTCGGCTCCCGAACCGACGCACTTATACTGTGTGACAGAGTCCGGTTGGTGTTGCAAACACCGTCCCGTAACGTGGGAGTGAGTAGCTAACTCGAACAATAAGGCATAGGCTAACATGTTATCAACTTAATCAAGCAGTAATGATAAAGCAGTACAATCAAACAAGTTTAACTACTCTTGTTAAATACAAGTATGAAATGACATGATGATGTATGCCCTTGCTAAACCACCCTCATGCGACAACATCTTACGTTCGCGAATTCATAACTCCCTTAGTGCTCCACATCTATTAGGCACATGCGGTGCAATGATGCGCATGATTTTCGAGTTGTTATTAGTCCGTTTCAAATAGCAGTATTGGGATACTAAGGTACCTTTCTTGTATCATTCCCAAACATGATCTATTCTAGGGTCGTCAGTCCTAGTTAATCTCATACGATATTATGGTTTGAGAGGCGTAGCGAAGGCATCACAAAGGGCTCGTCACCCGTCAGCACGGATACAGATCTCACCGTATGCGGCTCAATTGTTGACCGTCACTCGAGTAAGGTCTCACCGTACTCGGCTCAATCACTATGGCAACTAGTACAAGTCTCACCGTGACGGCTCAACTCATACTCTAGTTGTCATCGTCACCAATCACGGACCTTGGAGTATACTCGAAGATACTACGAGAGGACTCGTCGCCGTCAAGACGAGTACAGGGTTCACCATACTCGGCTCTTGCTGAAAGTATCGATAGCTCGAATACGATGTCCCATACCACCGTATTCGGCTCACGAGTAATCAATGGTCACTACGGGGAGGCACATGGCCCCAAAGATAGGCCGACAAATGACGGTGTCCCATACCACCATGTCCCAGGCTCATGAGTCTTAGCGGATCGAGGTACCATGGTTAACCTAAGTTTGGTACCCTAGGTTCAAACAGTAATGACCAAACATGGTGAACACATATTCGACATATCGGGTTACTTGACGAGCCTGACTAGCTTGAGCGCACAACAAGTTGGGCGATATGAAGTGCAAAAGCACTCCGTGTGGCCAACCACTATCGCCAACCGAAGTACGACTCGGGTTCGTCAGACACATCCCTTGTGGCGACATGATTCTCAGCCACAATCTCAAGTCTTGTACCGAATGTTTGGACTATAAACATGGTCCCAAACTCAAACAGTTCTCATCAATAGCATGTGGAGTTAAGCATGATAAACAAAGTAATACAAACATGTTAGGAGGCATGTCATAAAGCATGTTATAAAGCATGTAATAAAGTACTATACAGATAGGGATACAAACACATATACATCATATGTGAGTGGTTGAAGTAAACAACCACATGGAGGAAATCCTACATGTCTCTAAAGTAGTCGAGAATTCCATCTCAGCACCGACCTACGGTGCAAACATCCAAGTATTTGCTCTCACAAGCATTTACACAAACACTTGGAGTACGCTATTTCAACATACATGACGTATGTTAGTAAAACATGTATTAGGGCTATTCTTTCGCCAAGCTAGCATTTTATCCGCGTATATCGTAATCATACAGTAAATAATCATGACAATTACGTTTCCAAAATTTACACATATACGGTATTTCTAGAATACACAATTTCAACATACATAGTATTTACAAACGAACATGTATTACGGCGATTCTTTTCGCCAAACAATTAATTTATACGCACATAATATATTTATACAACAATTAATCATGACAAACACATCGCTAAAATATACCCGTATACGGTACTTCTTATAATACCGTATTTCTACATACATGGTGTATATTAGTAAACATGTATTTAGGCGAATCCTTTCGCCAAATAAGTATTTTATCCATATATCGTATATCCATACGATAAATAAACATGTCAAACACATTTTCATAAAAATATGTATACGGTATTTTATACGAATACCTAGAGTATGTGAAATTCCAAATTCTACAATTCTAATCGAAACAGAAAACGAAAAGCACTTTGTACATGTGCAATTGCATGCAGATCATGAATCTACCATTAACTGACATTGAAAGCGTTGAAAACCGTAACTTATACACCTAAAGTCCTCACCTTGTCTCTTGGAATCTCAACGAATCAACAAGGTTGGATGAGCTTCCGTATTCTGGAGTTTTCAGCCTAAGGAGTGAAATCGGTTAGCTATTTCACTACCTATAGCCTATACACTTCAAATCAGACCTAGAGTTAGGGTTTCTCACCTTAAAACGAAGTTGATATCGCCGGGAAAGTGCCTAGAAAGAGGCGGTGCAGGCCGTGCGATGATTGAAAGCAATAGGAGGAAGGTGCTCCCACAAATTCCAAGTCTTCTCTCTCTTTTCTCTCTCTCTCACTAGGGTTTTATCCTAAATTCGTATGGCTGTAGGAGGGGCTGTTCTAAGGCCCTTTTATAGCCTAAAACCTTCCCAAAATAGACTCAGGTTCAAGGGTTACTGCTATTATAAGCATTTCGGCGATGTTCCAGCTCAAAAGAGTGTTTCTGGTGGCCCCCCTTGAGCCAAACGTCAGACTTAAGCTCACCACTCATAGATCCACGTGGGATTATGTTTTCAACTCGATCGGATTCCCAGATCACACGTGGCGACCACCTTGAGTTCAACGGTCAGTGGGCCACGATCCGAAATTCCAAGTACATGTAAATGTTCCTGAAATTTTTCTTGATCCGAGGGTGTAATTTGGTCTGATTCTGACGGTCTGGTTGCTTAATACTGATCCGCAACCGAATGGTGCCAGATCACTATTCCAGATATTTATTTTGTAAAGGAAAGAGTGATTTTCACACTCCCTCACTCCGGACTCAAGCGAATAACCGTGGGACATCGGGACTGATTTCCAGATGGTTATCGAGCCCAGAAGTCCTTAACTTTGTTAATCATTTCCGATGTGCGGTCTAGACCTAATAAAGTTTCAAGTCATTCGAGAATGGAGTAATGAGTTTGATCCTAATCTTTAGGGTTGATCTAATCTTTAGGGTAACCTATGATTCTAAAGTTTTGGGTCTTGCAGATCGTATTTAAAGCGATCCCAACGGATTTCATGGCTAATCTTAGCTTAGTTAACTTTGTTAAATTTCTAAAGGATTTAATCCTAATTGATTTCTCGTCGAATGGTACTTTTCCAAAGTCTAAAATTTACTTCGTTACACAACTACTTGGTGACGGTGTTATAACAATACAATATGTACGATCTATCCAGAATGTAGCGGACTTGTTCACCAAGGAACTGGCAATGGATGTTGTCAGTAGAACATTAAGAGGAATAAGACTTAAGCCAATTTCACAGACACCGGATGAGAGAAACCCAACCTAAGTTAATAGGTTCAATGAGTAAAGTACCTCACAGGAAGTGGTTGAAGCAGCACCGTACATTTTCTATCTGTCTCGTTCCTAGATGTATGTATAGTCTGTAATGATAAAAAGGAGGATGAGATGATGCTCTTAATGAGTTCTTTCAAGGGTGTTATAGTTATAAGGGCATTCATAAGGACTCACCTATATGAGTATTGGAAGTGGGGCCGCTTCTTGATGTTCGAGAGTTTTTGGCTACTCTTATGAACTCATGAATCCAGGACAGAGCACAAGGCCGTTAATGTGCTATAATTTTAGAACACATGACAATTGAAATATATGTGTGTGTAACATGTCCAGTTATGTCATATAGAATACTTAGTTCAAGACCATAGTCACTAAGGATTCTGATTCAACTTTGATTTGTTTACACTAAGTGAAGGTTCAAATCCATAAGACACCTTCTCCTATGCACATATGTTCCTTACATACCCTGACCTCTGTATTTTGAAAAATAGTGGGGGATTGTTGGGTTTTTTCAAAATAAAAAGAAGAGAAAATTGGAAAAGAAGAATTGTGGCTTTGGTGATTGTTGGTGTGAATGGTGATGCCTCTTGGTAAAGGGAGCATATTTTGAATTTGAAATGGAAGGATACCATTGTTGGAAAGACACCACCATTAATGAAAAGACACGATGGAAGAAGATGTCTTTTCATGAAAAGAACCTTAAGCATCTCTTGTGATTCTATATAAACCCATCTTTGGGTCAATCCGAATTCACAATTTCCAACTATTTCTTCTCCATCTTCTTTTTCTTCACCATTTTCATTTTTGGGAGGTTTTTTGGAAAGATACAGTTTTCAGGTGCTAAACTGTAAATAATTTTCTTGCAGTTTTCATTGGGTAAATTATAACAGCACAGAAGTCAGGATTGTACGCTATAAAAGTGTATTCGGGGTACAGTTTTCTCGATTTTGCAGGCCGAAACCCACATTTCTTCGGTCTTGAAGAAGAGGCTTATTGTATCCTGGAAGCGGATTTGCTATAAACCTCTTGCAAATTGGTTTAATCACCAGTAGGGTGTGAATATCGCCTTAAAGATAGCGATATCGTAACGTACCTTAAGCCTATTTTTAAGTGATTCATTTTCTATTTATTCGCCTCAACATTAACATAAAATAGGTGTAATAGAAGGCTATAATACTCTTTTCCATACATGTGTGACCCACTCAATGACCAGACCAGCCTGATTTTTGGCCCCACAGCACATGCGCAGTGTGGCCCACCACATGAACGGCCCCTTGAGTAGCGAGGGTAGCTTCTACAGCCACAAATTCGCTTGCGGCATCGGAACGGCATTTCTTTTTTTAATGCACGGCAAAAACTTAGTTGTCCACAGCGGGTAAGAAAGGGGAGAGGATTGCGTCCTGCCCCCGCTTGGACAGAATCGGTCCGGGCAGGGCTCTGTGAGGCCCACCGTAATGCATGAATTTTATCTACACCGTTAATCCATTTTTAAGGATCATTTTATGGAATAAACCCAAAAAATGAGACAGATCTAAGGCTCAAGTGAACCACACATGGGGTTTGAACGCCTACAATTTAAAAATACTCTTGGGCCAAAGAAGTTCTGGGTCAAGCTGAAATTTCTATTTTCCCTTCATCCAGGTTTGTATGATCTTATCAACAGCTTGGATTGCAAATAAATCTCACGGTGGGCCTAAGAAGGTTTCAATGGTGGGCGTCATTATTACCTCTGCTTCCCGTGATTTGGTCCACTTGAGTCTTGGATCTACCTCATTTTTGAATACATATCTTAAAATGATCTGGATAAATAGGTGAACGGTGTGGATAAAACTCAGACATCATGGTGGGCCCTACAGAACCCCTGTTGGACCAATATCCACCCCAGTTGGACCAATATCCTTCCAGGCCGGGGCAGGAGACAATCCGCTTCCGTAAGAAAGACAATGAATTAAATAACAAATGCTGGAAATTTAATGGGCCTGACCGGCTGTGCCGTTGACCAGTTTGACCATCCTCAGTACTTTGACCGGATACGTGGCAGGTCTCGATGAATGCAATCAACCGCCCTGTGGGACCCACCTGCCTAATTAGGCATGGATCTAGTCAAAAGCTGTTGTCTTTGCTATTTGAAACCGACATTTGGACTTTACCAACTCCTTCCATGACATGATACGGTAGAACTTGAAGAAACGGACTATGGCAGAGCCATATCTCAACAGTACACGTGGCAGGGATATGACTTGATCGGGTCCATCCATCTAGTAGGTTCTATCATAGATGGCTCTATCATAAAAAAATTGCACTAATTAGACAATTCTATCCATCATATTTCCCCAATTTCAGTTTATGAATGTTTAACCATTAACTTTTCTCATCTAATACCGTCTATTTGAGGGATACCTTTCAGATGTATATGATGATTTGATATTTTTTTAATTGGAAAAAATCTCCATCCAAGATAGCGGAAACTAAATGGACGGACCCGATTGATTCATTACGCTCCCATTTGTATTGTGGAGAGTGGTTGTATTATATTCTAGTTCTACCGCCTCTACCGTATCATTTCCCCTATGGAGATAGTCCTAGTCATCAGATCGATGCTCGGACGTGTGGTATATCATGTGTGGACGTTTCCGGTTCGTCGCGATGAACAACCCCTCCTTGCTTCAAGTTCCCATGACTGTACAGCTGGTGAATTTAGATCGTCCTTTAGAGGGCCCACTGTGGTTGATCAACGGTTGAGGTCGGATCAACTGGCCTTCAAATTTATGGCAACAAGAATAATGAAAAAATAAGACAAAAGAAAAGAACCAGACCGTCCAAAATGGAAAATTAACTATTTAGAGGGCTAGGATCATCCAGTCATTGTGGGTTTTGTACTATATACCGTCCACTGTGATGGGCCATCATCCAATGCTCAAAAACCTCTGGATGGTCGGTGGATGCAGATTTAAGACCATGAACATCGTGTGGGGCCCACTGGATGAATTGTACCGTACACACGAGGCGAACCACGTTAGGGACTGAATTGCCTGCAGCCATAAGCTTTGTGGGGCCCTCTGTGATGTATATGTTATATCCACTCCGTTCCTCCTCCTTGCCCCCTCATTTTAGGCATGATCCCAAAATATGAATCAGATCCAAAGCACAGGTGGACCACAACGCTGGAAACAGTGGAGAATGAACGGCTATCATTAAACACCTTTTCGGGCCAGGTAAGTTTTGCATCAAGCTGTGGTGTGGTCCACTTTATATTTGGATCAGCCTCATATTTGAGTTCATCCCCTAAAATAAGCTGACGAAATAGATGGACCGTGTAGATATAACACATGCAGCAAGTAGCTCTGCATACTTAGAGATCTTTTGGGAAGGTTATATCAACGTTGGGGCCCATTAAGTCAACGGCCAGGATAATCAAGACACTCTTCCACACTTTAGATTTAACGATAATGTCAGTACCCTCCGCTTATTTAATGGTGTTGATTTTTATATATGACAAGGTGTCAAGTCCAACTGGTTGGGCCATAGGTTATGGTCCAGCCACCTGGTATCATCTAAAATTTCATGCGATGAGATATCCAATCCGTCCAATAATTTTTTACCATCATGATGATCATGTAGTAAAAAAACTACTCCCCCAATCGGCTTACCAAATGGGGTACGCTGTAAAAAGACATTTTCAACCCATTGATAAATCTAAAAATACAAAGACGGTCCACACTAAGCGGATTGGCAGAATCTATGCTCATTGTAGGATCAACGAATTGGATTTCTCATGAACATGATACATTGGAAGATCTCCACTGATGGACCGTAACTTGTGGTCCAACCGGTTGGACTTGGGACCTTCTCATTGTATATAATTACATTTAACACGTAACGGTATGGATCTGATCTCGGAGGGATTACATAATAAGTTTTCCACGTCTTTGCACATTACAAACGCGTTGTAGATTTGGACACTTATATCCTATATTTGAGTAATCCAGACCGTTAGTATTCCGTATCCAAGCCTGGATTAATGAATCTGAAGAAATTTACAACATCGAATTATCTAAAACCCCAATTTTGTTACCCTTTTTATCTGAATTGGGACTGCTGTTGTATTTCTCTTTTAACCGTCCATCTATATGCTAAAAATAGAAAAAAAAATTTATCTTATTGAGGAAATATTTTTTGGATCGTCCATCTATGGTGGGACACAACATGAGATTGTGTGGATTGAAGAATACTTAGCCACAATAGTCAGAACTAAATGCTAGTGTATACTTTGAAAAGATGCGGGACACGTATTACATGTCCGAAGATGTGGTCGGTCGTCAATCCCTGAAACCTCGGAAATCTTTTATTACCGTTTCTGAGATTCGCTAATTCCACGCGCGTGTCGGAGCCCTTGACATCCACACGCAGGCGCATGTATAACGGGTTGATACGTGTGTAAGATCTGAGCCTTGCATCAGTTGAGATACACTGTTTAGATCTTGTGAAATAAATATTAGTCTATTTCATATCTCAAGTGAGCGACAATATCTCAAAATAGAGATGAATGGCTAGAAAAAGTATTAACTGTCGCATTAGTTTGTTCATTGTGGCCCACCTGAATATTTAAATTATCTGATCTTTTGAGAGGATGCGTCAGGATCATTTTGAAACTCATCAAAAGATCAGATCCCGCACACGTGTTTCATTTTTTCATGTGTGCCTGCATGTGTATTCGTACGGATCAGGAAACGTCACAGTTACTGGATGTAACTACACAGACCTGATACCATCAACAGCCAATCACACTCCGATCTGAGTTTGTACGAAACGATACAGCTTATTAAGTAATCAGAACCGTTGATATAATCCTTCTACTAGTGAATATGAAATAAACGGGTAAAAAAGAAGATACCGCAAAAGCCTATATTTAACTGAGAAATGGCCAAACGCTCGAAGAATGCGATCTATCAATTAGGAGATTTTTTTAATCCCTGATCAACGGTTTGGATTACTGAACGGTGGGCCTCACTTAAAATCCGAGCGTACTGTAACCAGCGTATTTTTGGTCATGATCCAAGCCGCTCCTCTGGTGGTTCAATCATCAGTCCGGGCCGCACAGTAGAAATTGACCAACTGTCCATATTCTTCCAACATGTTTACCCTAACGAATTACCATACCCATTTGATTTTTAAACATGTACATGTCATATAAATACGTTATCCGCCAGATGAACGGCTAGGATCACGCAGAAGCATGCGTAGTTTGCACGCATGAGATTCCAGTCCGAAAAAGTGAACTCGCTCAAGTGGACTTGCAGCTCCTTACATTTCCGGACGCGGATTGTCTCCTACCCAGTCCGGGCAGGGCTCTGTGGGGCCCACTGTGATTTAAATGTTTTATCCATGCCGTTAAACGCTTTTCTCAGATTATTTTAAGATGTGAAAAAAAATATTAGGCAGTTCCGCGGATTAAGTGGACCACAAATTGGAGATTGAACATCCACCATTAGAAACATCTTGGGAGCTGGAGAAGTTTCGGATCAAGCTGATATTTGTGTTTTAACTTCATCCACGTATGCATGATATTATGAATAGTGTGGATGATAAAACAAACATCACTTTGGCCCTTACAAAGGTTTCAACGGTCGGATTACCGTCCTGGCGGGGGTAGGACGCAATCTGCGTCCACATCTTCCACCATGGAGGTTATATGGTAGAGCTGGAAGAACCAAAATATGGTAGAGCTATCTTCATACATTAGACATCACCAGGCTATCCATCAATCTGAACCGTTCATCTAATGGGCCACATTCTAGATGGAGGATGTTTCTGAAATCATTCTTACAAAAAGACCATATCTCTTACTTATCATTAATCTCAAGAACTTAATATTGACCGTTAACAGTTTTTCTTTTCCACCGTCTATTTAATGACCATTGGATCATCCGGTATAAGGTTATCTTGAATATGTTTCCATCCATTGTGGATCCCCCTAGATCTAGCCCTGCCACGTGTATGTAGGAACGTGGATCTACCACTCTCCGATTCCTCTCGCTGTACGGTATCATTCGTTTCACATCATTTTCATTGTCCCCTTATGGAAAGACACGTGGCATATAACGTTCTTTATTTAGAGAAAAAGTTTGATACTCTAGCAGAGTATGATGGATGATACTCAGGCAGTTAGAAACTACAAAAATGTAGCAGAAATAAGTTAATAAACTGTCAGATATTTTGGTCGAGTTTAGATGTTTTGTGAACAAAAAAATCTAGCTTATTTGGTTACTTGAATATCGGATTGTTATAAATTGATTGAACGGTTAGAAATGAAGATAATCTAATGGTCCTATTTCGACAAACAAGTGTCGACAAATCATATAGGTTAGGATAGTTCAAACAATCTGTTTTTCAGACCATCACTTGTTGTTTTCCACAATTTAGTCCGTTTTAAGGAGAGTTATTATGCCACGTATACAATTCCTGAGTGCCTGCGTATCAAGCTTCATACGCTGCCTGAGTATCAAATACTCCCCCTTTCTTTAAAAACCGCTACCAACCGCTCTCTTACTCTCCACGGCGGTTTTCTCAAAGCAGAGCTTCCGCTCCTATAACAAGATTCACAGAAATCTCTCTCTCGCTCTCTCTCTCTCTCTCTGAAAATCTTCAATAAGAAGCGATTCTCAGGTGTTTGTTCTGTCTACTCTCTCTCTCTCTCTCTCTCTCTCTCTCTCTCTCTCTCTCTCTCTGAAAATCTTCAATAAGAAGCGATTCTCAGGTGTTTGTTCTGTGACTCCTGTCTACTTTCTCTCTCTCTCTGAAAATCTTCAATAAGAAGCGATTCGTAGGCGTTTGTTCTCCATGTTCGTGAAAAAGCTCGTCGATAAGGCTTCTAAAAAGGTAAAAATTCTCTCTGATTCTTCTTCGATTTCTCTCTTCTTTCGTTACAATTTCAGGAATTGGAGTTCGATTTCTTTCTTTCTTTTTATCTTCCCCTCTGTTTGGATTCGATCGTTCTCTGTACTTCGCTGATACACCGAACGAAGTTATGTATCCAACCATCATTACTCACTCTCTCTACCGTTCCCGATACTGTACGGGGTGTCGTGATGTTGGCCCAGCACGTGGTAGATGCCGTGCCGGCCCAGTGCATAGAGAAATGATCCAGTGCTCGATGGTACACGGGAAAGGAAAGTAGTCACCATTCATCGAGATCCACTCATGAACGAACGTTCTAGTGTGGGGCCCATCAAGTCGATGTGGAGACGCGTGTCTTACTTATGGGGAAATCAGACCGTTGATTCACCGTTTGGTGGGGCCCACTCACCATGCTTCTTCCGTTGCGAGTCATCATTCTTTTGGTGTGCATAGAAAAATGCGGGCTTGACCCAAGAGGATCCAGCTTTGGAATGTGAAATCCACTCCGTCTATCAGGTTTTTTACTCGATTTTACGTCTTGTTTCCAAAATCATCTAGCTAAATAACTCAGATGGGCCACACCACATGGAATAATGGAATATGGGATGACAACCATAGGTTTTCATGTGGGGTAACCATCGTGTTTATCTTTCATCAAACCCGTTAATCAGGTCTAACTCACTAGGATGAAGATAATATATATATATAAAAAATTCAATCTATATGAAACTCAGCCGGCCACACTGTGAACTTAGTGATTTCCGTAGCAATTTTACATTGTTCCCATTTGCATGGCTCATATGAGCTTTTAATCAGGTGTATATTCTTTTTGTACGGTCAATATAGTGTCTCTCATCAGATGGACGGAGTGGATTTTATATATTCAATATGGTGAGCCCCACAAAGCTTGGATGTTTGACGCGTTGCCTAATACAGGTGTTGTGGACGATTCCGTCCGAAAAATGCGATAGACTAGCCGTATCTGTCGCGAACAATTACGGTAGGGTACGTTTATTACTACATCAATGTATACACCATGAGTGAATCGTACACGTGCCACACCGGTATAAGATCCTAACCGTTCAACTGACTTTTGCTAAAAAGAAACTGATGCCTAGGGAGAAAAAATAAAAAAAGAGTCAACCATAGTAATTACTTGATTATACTCCAGTCCTAAAATTCCACCGATCCAACGGCTAGAATTTCCCAACTGGTGCTATTTTATTTTTTTTTAATACGGCCCATCACTGGTAAGGTCTAGCTGATGGCCGGCTGGATCTCAGAACATTTGCGTCGTATATAAAGGGCCAGTTTTTCTCAACCCATCACAACCATTAAATCAATGCTCGTGCGTGAACAGTTGATAGCTGCCTCTTGGGTGGGCCACACCGAAAAAGTCGCAATCAACGAATGATCCTAACCCTACAATATTAGTAAACCATTGTCCGTAACAAGAACTGAAGGTATGTGGTTGATCTGATAAATGTTGATGCTAATGGCCCACCTCATCTTAAAGATGAAAGCTAAAACGTTTGCTTTGCCTGCAAGTCTGCCACGTGTCTTGCATTGAGTGGATTACCATGTTAGGTTATTGTTTCGTCAATCAGCGTGTCTGGTGGGCCATGGATGGAAAACACGGGATGCTTTTATAAAGATTAAAGTACATGTATAGGTGTGTTGGTTCATGTGGAATGGATGCATCTCCTCCTAGAGGTTTGAAAATTCTACACGCGCTTGGGACCTCTGCCCATCTACTCGCACGCACATGTGCCAATATCGAACACGTACGCGAGATCTGAGCTTTCGATCAGGCGGCCACAATATAGAAACAGACGGTCGGATCATTTTTTCTCTGGCTGTCCGTTTGTACTTTTATGTGATGTGGCTTACGTGAAAAGGTTTTTAGGTAATTTAGAGGTGTACTCGCAACAGCCTGCTGTTAAGATTATACTCTCAATCCCTTCTCTCTCCGCATGCAACACACATGCTAACCTAATAATTAAAATTTTAGTCCATCTACATGTGGCATGGTCACTTATCAATCGATGATAGGATGATTGAAACCATCAAATCAGTGGTCTTCAAAACAACGGCTGAAATAAGACCTTATATGGTCTAATATGTGCAATTTTTCATACTTGTGTCATCGAGCATAGTGCTCACTAGAAAGATACCTCATTTCAACACTGAGGTCTTGGTATCGATCTCTGGTGGAGGTGGCTAAGAGAGAAGTGTGAACTAACAGTGGGGTGTACTAACAAGCTAAAAAAAAAAAAAAAAAAAAAAAAAAAAAAAGATTAACACACTCACGCTGGTGGAATTTCACCACCTATGGGTACTTGAACCCAATAGTTGAAACTCTTGAGAGTCTACCACTTTTTTTTTCACCCGTTACACTTAATGTAGAGATGTCTCTACCCTATTCTTGCAGTCCACAATTGAGGTGATGCCATTGAATCAAAATGTTTAGGGCTGTCTATATTCGGTACGGAAGTGTCAACCAAATGTGACCCAAATATGAATCAAATAAGTACAAAGATAAAAAAATTCAAAAATTCAAACATGCAAAATGCAGTGATTTACGTAGGAACATTCTTGCAAGTAAAAATCATGGTACAAAGTGACAAACAATCTACTATGAAAATGAAATTAGAAAAGATTGAGAACTTACAATCAAAACCCTAAATCCCCTTTCTCCAAATTATAGCTTTCCTTAGAATAAGTTCTCAATACCTAAATCTTATATTACACTCGTTTATATAACTTCAGATCTGGAATTAGAAACAAAACCATACACTTATGTAAAAGATGTGTGCACTGTATCGATCATGCATCTTTCGATCAATCAATGCCACAATGTTCGATCAATTAAACATACTCAAAAGTGTCCAAAGAGTTAACGTGATTTTTCATAATTAATTTCGATCAATGGAGCTTCCATATTCGATCGATCACACATGTCTAAAACTGTCTAGAAACAAAACTAAGAAAATTAAAATTTTCTCAATTCAATCGAGGCTTCCATCCATCGACTTCACGTTGATTGACTCTATATTGGGTACGGAAGTGTCAACCAAATGTGACCCAAGTATGAATCAAATAAGTACAAAGATAAAAAAAATTCAAAAATTCAAGCATGAAAAATGCAGTGATTTGCGTAGGAACATTCTTGCAAGTAAAAATCATGGTACAAAGTGACAAACAATCTACTATGAAAATGAAATTAGAAAAGATTGAAAACTTATAATCAAAACCCTAGATCCCCTTTCTCCAAATTATAGCTTTCCTTATAATAAGTTCTCAATACCTAAATCTTATATTACACTCGTTTATATAACTTCAGATCCGGAATTAGAAACAAAACCATACACTTATGTAAAAGATGTGTGCACCGTATCGATCAAGCATCTTTCGATCAATCAATGCCACAATGTTCGATCAATTAAACATACTCAAAAGTGTCCAAAGAGTTAACGTGATTTTTCATAATTAATTTCGATCAATGGAGCTTTCATATTCGATCGATCACACATGTCTAAAACTGTCTAGAAACAAAACTAAGAAAATTAAAATTTTCTCAATTCAATCGAGGCTTCCATCCATCGACTTCACGTTGATTGACATTGAGCCCATGACTGTGTGTGTGTGTGTGTATTTATGTCCAAGAATATGATCCAAAACAATAGATTATATGGGAATGTTGACCCACCTCCTATAGAATGGCTCACTTGACTGTTAGATTAAGCTAAATTTTCACGCTTCTAGACCAGCATTAGGAAGCACAATTAATAGATGGTTTGGATACTAGACACGCATCACTAATAGTATAGGCCCACATAGCTTGGGTGTACTCTAGTGGATCATTTCTCTATACTACGTATAATACAACTAGCTTTTGAACATTTTTGCCCCTTCAAATAATTTTCTTACGATGGAGAATTTTGACGGTTGAAAGTGTGTAAGAAGACATTTTAATTGAAGATGGGAGTTCTGAAAATGAAAAAAATAATCAGTGTCAAATTGACTTAGATTTTAGCCACAAAAAGAAATCGGTTTTATGCAAGTAATTTTCTCTCCGCTTTTTCACTTGTAGCCTACCCCAACAATATTACTAGAAGTTTAGCAACAAAGGAAGTGTGAAGCCTCTCATATTGCCGTATGAATTCACTTTGTACATCTATTGCATAGTTTTATGCTAGAATGTCAACTTTAAAACACTGCATATTCAAGACTTGAATCAGTCACAACATTAGAAAATATTTGAATTTTTCTCTCTATATAGCATGTGGCTGCACACTTTTTCTCTATATCTCATTTTCTCTTTTCCTTTCCTTCACATGCTTTAGATATATTCCATACCCCTATTATTATATATGATCGTAGAAATCTAATAACAAAAAGAGTGAGAATGTTATATTTAATCTTTGGGTCTAAAAAATTAGCCTCACTTAGCTTAAGTTGCTAGGATTCAAGCCTTGGATATAATGGGGTTGGGTTGGAGTTGGTCTAAGAACTGCACTGTAGGTACCTATTGCAAACCAAACACCATGTAGGTGGAACTGTCATGAGATCTATCCTGCCCCATCAATACTTGTCTAGTGTTCACCATGGAATCCAAATATCATGATGATCCAAAACTCCACAATATATGAAAACAGTAGCCATCAATACTTGTCTAGTGTTACCATGGAATCCAAATATCATGATGATCCAAAACTCCACAATATATGAAAACAGTAGAAATTGGACATCTATCATTAGATTTTTTTTAGGTCTACTTGGCGTCTATATATATGATATCCAATCCATTCATTCAACTTATGTGTCTTTTCAGGCTGAAAAGATTACCCAAAAATCAGATGAGCCATACTATGAGATTTTAGGGTTTTAAAAAAATAATAATAATAAATTTAAAAAAAAATAAAAATTAACTAGGTTAATGTTAAATTGGGCCTATTTTTGCATCAAAGCAAAACACTGGATGATATACGACGAAATGCACATGGTTGATTTTGTGCATGGAAGATCATCTTCCAATGTTACATAAGAGTTGTCCCCCATTGGTTACCTACACAAGTACATAAGAGATTACCCTAAGCTAACCTCACCCTTTCATTGCATACTTGTGGATTTTATTTTAAACACATGCCCCCTACACTCACCTGCACTCACACCATAGTGGGATTTCACCACCTATGGGTATTTGAACCCCAGATCTCGTGTTGAAACTCCTAGGACTATACGACCGAGGCAAGGATAAGGAACCATACTTATGGATTAATGATACACAAAATTGGACAATTTGTAATGTCTTCCAATGATCCTAACCTTTTATACAGTGATACTCAACTTATATGTCATATATGACAAATAAAATTTCTTAAATTTGATTATTTCTACCATTTAAAGCTCCACTCTTTTGCTTTGAAAATGGATGAAAAAACCCAATTGCAATGGCTTAAGTCCCGAAATATCACATCCCAGTAGATTCTGAATAGATTCGGATTTATTTGAGCAAAACTCCATTCTTGGATAAAAATGCATGATAACAAATTGAAGCTACACGGTCAAGAACAAAAAAAAAAAGCACATGAAAATGAACTGAAATCTACTTTCAAGACCTGTTTTACACGGCACCTAAAACACCAAGCTCTATGGGGTCCACCACATTGTATATTTGAAATTATGATCACCGTACACTCAAAAAGATCAGCCCGATAATAAGATACTCATGTGAGCCACATCAATACGAAAATTGTAAAGTTGCCCCTAAAGACCTCTAAATTCACGTGGTGTGCCCCGCCTGAGTATTAGATCAAGCTGGTTTTGTATATTCCCTTAATCCAGATGAGTTACACCTTATTAACAGGTTTGATGAGAGATAATCACCATGGTGCCCTATCACATAAACCTATGATTGTCATCCCATGCTCATTGTTCCTTGTGGTGTGGCCCACCAAAGCTGTGAATCTTGCTGATTTTTTGCCCCAAAGCCTAGCATCACGAAGAGAACCTGATATACGGACTGGATACCAAACAGACAACCATTTTGGTAACTTAAATTTAATAAGAAGTGGTATTTTGATATTTTAAATTGAATTTCTTTGTTCGTCTCCAACCATGTAAAAGAAAGTGATATAAAATTCTTATGATAAATAGTAATTAGATGATTACTATAACCAATTAGGAGTGTTTGATTGTAATTTTCCAAAAATAAATTTAAAAAAAAAATAATTAATGAATGAAAAACCCTTTACTATGTCTTTTAAGCTTGAGTTAGGGCCTGTTTGTTAACGCTGAATTTTTGTACTTAACACGTAATTTGAAAAATGTTCCAAAGTTAGTGGTGTTTGTTAACGCGGAAGAAGGAAAGCACTCCACCATTTTATACCTACATATCCCAACTTTTAACATGAGACACTTCTTTGAGCTCACCATGATTTATGTATTAGCTCCACACCGTCTATCAACTTTTCTATATTATTCTAAAACATAGTTTGAAAAAAATGCACATCCCAAGCTCAAGTCAACCACACCACATAAAGTAGTGGGACAGGAATAACTACCGTTAAAACCTTCCCGATGTCCACCGTGGAGCTTATTTAACATCAAATCTCTTTATAAGGTCATACCTACCTAAATGAAGGAAAAACATAAAAATCAACTTGATAAGAGCCTTATGTGGCCCCAAGAAGTTTTCAATGATAGGCACCCAATTCCCACAGTTTCTTGTAGTGTGGTCCACTTGAACCTTATATTTGCCTTGTTTTTTGTCTTAATTTCTAAAATAATATGAAAAAATGAATGGACAGTATGAATAAAACATATATATCATGGTAGGCCCACAAAACCCTTAATTGTCCATATTTAGGTAGATCTTGGTGGGGTAGTATGCAATCTCCTTTCAAATTTAAGGTGCGAATTATGTGCAAATGCCTTTCACATGAAGTTCTTGTGCTGAAATCTTAAGTGGAGTCCACCATTATGTTTGTGATAAATCTAATCTGTCCATCCATCTTTTGAGATCATTTTGAGACAAAAAATAAGGATATAAGACTCAAGTAGGCCACACTAAAGGAAAAAGTGGGTAGGAAAATTCCTATCATTAAAACCTCCCTAGGGTCGACAGTGATGTTTACATGCCATCAATACCGTTGATACTATCATTCCTAGTGAGATGAACTCAAACCACAAATATTAGCATGATTGAAAACTTTTGTGGCCCTACAAATATTTTAATTATGGGCGTCCAATCTTCACATCTTCGGCCCATTTGAGTATTGGATATACCTCATTTTTAGCACTCTGTCGTAAAATGATCTCACAAAATGGATGGACGGGATGAATTTCATACAAACATTACGGTGGGCCCCACCTAGATTTTCAACGGTGGACTTCCTGGGTAAGGCTTTCCCATGAAATTAGGCTCACACGTGGAGTCTATTGTGATATATGTGACTACATCCATATCGTTTATCTATATTGAAAGCTTATTTTAAGGCATGATCCAAAAAATAAATTAGCTTCAAATCTTAGATGGACCTTTGTATAGGAAACAATGGTGATTGACCACTTAAAAATTCTTTTGGGCCACGAAAGCTTTGGATCATGTTGATATTAGTGTCATCTCTTCGTCTGGCTATTTGTGACATTTTCAATAGGTTAGATGACATATAAACATTTTAGTGAAATACATGGAGTTTTTAAAGGTAGGGATTCAATCACAATTATTTCATTTGGGTAAACGTGTCAAATTAATATATTTGAAACATTTCATACATTAGTTAACAAACAATTTATCTTAAATTCACTATTAGTTTTCCAATTTCGGATTTGAATTTCAATTCAAACTTCATATTAGACTTCGAATTTCAAATTTAACAAACAGGCCCATAGTAAAAAAAAAAAAAAAAAATGAAAGAAATGGAACGCATGAATTATTTTCCTAGCCGTCTGATTCTTTTGCACAACACGGTCCACCTTAGTTCTTAACTTTTGAGGCATGCAGTGTGGCACACATCTTTAAAAGCTGGTAACTTGTACACATGTGCTATAGTGGCACGTGTGATTCCATGTACGTGAGCAGGACGATACACATCAGGAAGACCCTTAAACAGGAAAACGGATTGGCTACTCCCCCTGCCACCAGCCAATGGCTGATGGTCAGTGCTCTGTGGGCCCCACCATGATGTATGTGTTTCATCCATGCCCTTCTAGATCATTTTATGATATGAGACCAAAAATGAGGTATATCCCAATCTCAAGTGGACCACATTACAGGAAACAGTGTTGAATGAACGCCAATCATTAAAAACTTTTTGTGGCCATAAAAGTTTTTGATAGCCGATCTTTGTTTTTTTTCCCCTTCATCTAGGTCTGTATGACCTAATTAAAAGATTGGATGTCAAATAAACAGTACAGTGGGCCTTAGGTGGATTTTAATGGTGGATATCCAATCGCTATTGTTTTCCAGTGGTGTGGTCCACCTGACATTTATATCCCTCTCGTTTTTTGGATCAAGCACTAAAATGATCTGTATAAATGGATGAATAGCATGGATGAAACACAGACATCATGGTGGGGTCCACATATCACCGACCATCAGCCACCAGGCTGGTGGCAGGGGAGTAGCCAATCCGTTCCCCTTAAAGGGTCGGTGTATACTAATACAAACGGTGAATGACTTTGGTGTCCTTGGTAGACCGACTCCTACATGTGGATTAGATCCTAACCGTACATATGGGGAGCCCACCTTTGAGTGCAGAGCTGAACTGATGTAAGACATATGCCTGTTGGCACGTGTACACATGGGGCCATTGAAGAAAAAAAAAATCATAAAATGAAAATATAAAGCTCCCGGTGAGGATCGAACTCACGACCTTTCGCTTACGAAGCGAACGCACTACCACTATGCTACGGAAGCTTAGACGTTTAATGCTTGATGTTTTGAAAGAATATTAGAAAACTGTAAAGATTGGCCACGGATTTATATTCATAAATAATGCTCACAACTCATTTGAAGAAATTACACAACGAAATCGTTAGCTGGGAACCGCAACAAATCAGCATTCCGGATAGAGAGTAAACGAGTAGGAACAAAATGCGATTTCCCGCTTCTTTTCTTATTATACGTTGGTTTTGGTATTTGGATGTAATTCCTGGCATTTTTTGTATAGTCATTCACAGTGAAGTATTGAGTTCTTCAAATGAAGATTGATACTTGATTTTGAATTCTATAACCACGATTTTTTATGGAGGAGCCGATGTTTACACCCAACCTGACTGATAAAATGCGTACACCCTTTTTGAATTGTCCAATAGACTTGCCATAGATGAAAAAGGATGTCATCAGTTCCCTTTCTTTCCTTCACATGGACTCGAGAGAATACTCCTCTAGTCTTTGGCTTGTAATGATCTTGGTAATTCATAGATACACTTCTATACTTCTTACAAATTTGGAATTTCCACCTTTTCTTCATATGACTATGAGGAATATAACTTTCCTAGTACTTGCCTCTTGCCCAATGGTAATGTGACAAACGCGTGCAAGATCCAAGCCAGTCGCTTATCAGGCATGACCCACCATGAATATGGCCTGGGTTAAATATAAAATCAGCGCTCTTATCTGGTTTATCATCTTTTTTTTTTATTTTTCTTTTTTTTTGTTGACCTGATAAGCAGTTCTGTTTGATTTTTCAACTGCTTGATTTTTCGACCAAAGCATATGATCACGCACACGTGTGCCACATTGCTACATGTGAACAGAAAGTACCAATAGTTCACTTGCAAGTGCCATATGCTACATGCTGATGGAACCACATTCCTCACTTCTCTTTTAACAAAAATTTAGAGTAAATGTATTTGTGATTCCATCAGCATTTAAGTCATGAGATCAAACTCATAAAGATACTAACAGAAACGGTCATTGTAACTGATATTCTTCGCAGTTGGATCTCCTAAATCCAATGATGATGAAATAACAAAAAATGGGTATTGTGCCATTCCATCTCCATTGAATTGTAACAGATTTCGTTTTTTAATGATTGTGTCTCCTAAGTCAAACGTGTGTTGGAATCACAAATAAGGTTATCCATACACATGTTTTTCACACCATAATTGGAATGAGTCAATCTGTTCAGTCTTATAGGGTATGTGCTCTACCTGTTTTGCAGCCTGGAGGGAGTTTAAACAGTTTGAAAGTGCATGATGTAAACCCCCGTCTGGTTTTTCACTATGGGATTCCGGCAGGACCCATCTCCTTGGCTTATGACTCAATTCAGAAAATTCTTGCTATTCCTACAAAGTAAGTTTCTTCAGTTGTCTACTTAGTGTCGTTTATGTATCCTTTCACTTTCAAGCATTTAGGTTCTTTCATGGTATATTTGGATACATGGAATCAAAGGGAAAGGAAATGGAGAGGTTTCCATTGATGTGACATTTTTTGGATGTTTGAATATCAAAGAAAAGAGAGGATTCCACATAGCCATCATTGTACTTATCTACAGTAGCACGGGAAACTATGTGACCGTTGTCTACTTATCACCCAAACAAAATTTCTAATGTTTAGAATCCAAGGGAAAATAGTGTTCGTGGAAATAATTTTTTTATTTGTTTTTTTTTTTTAATTTCATTTCCATTTCCAATGCAATCCAAACATGCCCTCATTGTATTTTTAGTGACCGTTGGGATTGTATAATATTCTGCTTTTGAGTTAGTATTGTCAAGAAGTAAACAAGAAGTTTTACAAATTGAATGCAGACACGACTCCAAAACTCATAGTTCTGATGGACAGGGTAATATTTTGTCTAAGATGTCTCCATTTTTAGGAATCTATGTTACTTGTTTGTCTTCCCCTCACCCCCACATTTTTTGGTATATTTTTTCTGTGTTGCCTGAATCAGTAATAAATTTTGAATTTATATTAGTTGTCAAGTTAGGATGACTTTGCTTGGCATGTTTAGCTCTTTCTAGTGGAAAGGTGCATGCTAGTCTCCTCAGATCTTGTAATTAATAGTTTGTTTTTTGGTAACATGTTATGCTTTTCTCAAATTTGATGCTGAAAAACTAGATAATCATTTCATTGTTTGGTTTTTTCATTTCTTGGGCTTAACCTTGTTGGATTCAAATTCTTTACTACTCCCTTTTTGGTGGATGCACACATGAGGATTACTTTTTCGCACAATTTTTCGTTTCCAAAGCTTGTCTAGGATGATGACCTTTAGGGTCCATGTGACTTGTCTCTTTTTAGAAAACTCCCAAAAAGATATACAACATAATAGCTAGTAAAAATGAAAAATTGGCAATTTTTCGTTTCAAAAACTTGTGTAGGATGATGACCTTTGGGGGGTCCATGTGACTTCTCTCTTTATAGAAGAACTACCAAAAAGACATGCAAAATAATAGCTAGCAAAAAATGCAAATTTGTCAAAGAACAACGCTTCACTTACAATATCACCTTAATGGCAAGACCAGTCCTTTTCTTCTCCCTTTAGATAGAATTCTTCTCCAATTTGACCAAAAAAAAAGAAGAAGAAAAGAAGGAAAAAGGCTCTGGTGAACAATCTAGTCAATCAATCCCATCCACTCCCATTTAGGTAAGCCTCTGATGCCACTGCTTGTGCTGTTTCAAATTAATATGTTTAGCTTAGGGGTGAGAATGGTGGATTATATATTATGTTCTTACAAAGTAGAATGCTGGGCTTTTACCCAAACTTCAGAGGAAGAGAATCTGCTTGGGCTTTCCTAAACTAGTCACAGTGTTAAATTAAAACCATCACCATTAATTAGTGCGCCCCTTCTTTACTCAACCATTTTTTATTTTCTTTTTTCACAATATTCAATTATTTGACAACTTGTATATTTGCATGTCAATATTTATGTTGGAAGTGTCTTGGTGTCTTCTATTCAATGAGCATATTAGCCGCTGATCAATCTTAATGCATCTAGTCATTGACATAATGACACCTATCTTCTCTGTAACTTTCTCATCTTTTTTTATTGAAACTCTTAAGGATCTATACATCTGATCTAGAAAGATTGCTGACTGTATGTTCTTCTATCAGAGATGGCCAAATCAAATTATATGGAAAAGATAACACTCAAGCCCTGCTAGAATCTGATGAGGCAGTTCCAAGCAAGTTTTTGCAGGTTTTCACTTGACTTTGCATTGTTTCATTTCCTTCACTGTTCTCACATCTTGATCATATCTTTATGTGATTATCTGGTCATATATTTTGGTTACTTGTCCATATGCCCAATGTTGCAGACCAGCTTGTGCCCTTATTTTTTCCTATTCGATACCATCTTAAGATTATTCTGACCTCATCAATAAAACAAAATACTATGCATGACAGTATAAAGCTTTTCACATCTCTACATGAACAGTGTATCTGTGGTTTTCAGGGCAGGGGCGGCTCTAAGGGGTAGGCAGGTGAGGCAATCGCCTAAGGCCCCCTAATTATAAAGGCCCCGTATCATAGGAACAGGCTTTTAATACTCTAACAATGTTTGGTAATCTATACACATGCACTGAGAAATTGCAACCTTTGAATATTTTTAAATTAAATTAAACAGATATAAAAGTGGGTCCTAGTTTAGATGGTTCATGAAAAACAAAAACAAAAACACACAATGAATGGATCTCCTAACTGGTTGATTCTTGTACACTAAACAAATTATTTGAATTCAACATACAAATTCCCACTAATTGGAAGATAGAATAGTTAAATCAATGGATTTTTTGTAATTTAGGCTATCCAGAATGGATCACCTAATTTAGACGGTTTGGATGGAGTCAAAATATGCTATATTAACAATCTAGGAATGCCTATTTATTAACTATAACACTGCTAGAGTACTATACAATTCTAAATTTATTATTCTCACAATAGACGCGGATTGCATGCAGACCACTTTAGGGATTCCTGTAACCCTGAGCTCTGTGGGGTCCACATTATTATATGTGTTATATCTATTCCATTGATCCGTTTCTTCATCGCATTTTAGAATATTAAAAAAAACATGAAGCAGAATCAAAGCTCAAGTGGACCACAACACAGAAAAAAAAGTGGATATTGAATGCTCACCATTAAAAACTTTTCTACAGGCCGCAGAAATTTTGGATAAGCTAATATTTATGTTTTCCTTTCATCCATCTAGGATTCACCTTACGAACGGTTTAGTAATTTTATCTATCAAAACTGATTTACTGGATAAACTTGAATACAAAAGTTTATTAATTTTTATAGTTTAATTTTGAATTTATTAATTTTTTATTTTTTAAACTAAAAAGCCTCATTTTTATGACTTGCCTAGGGCCCCCAAAAATGTTGAGCCGCCCCTGTTTCAGGGGATGCATGAACCTCTGCATGTGCTACTATATAATTCTGATGTGAAATGTATGATTGGTCACATGCACGTGACTCTTCCTACCATGTAAATGTGTGACATGCTACAGTTCATGAACTGATACGTGTGGATGATGGATTCCGTTTTGGCTGGTCTTGTATGGATAGCACTGAAATCTCATATTCCTCTCACAATGGTCATCTCGAATCTTGTGCATGAGAATATGACCATGGAAGAGGCTAATGATTACTACTTCCAGTCTCATTATTTCCTTTGTTGTCCAAACAAAGCAGAAGGTCCAAACAATTGAAAACCCTTTTCTTTTGTTTTCTTCTCCCACAATCCAAACAAGCCTAACTTCTTATTCATATATAACCCTAAACAATAAATAAATAAAAATTGGTACACTGAGTGAGTACCAAATTGCATGTGACACTATTGGAAATATTTACTTGTATAAAATATCTCAAAAGAAAAACAAAAGAAATGCAAGATGAATGTACCAATCAAAGCATCGGACCTGATGGTATTGATCATTCACCGTTGACCTAGTATAATACTCAGAAAAGGAATTTCATATGTTGCTCGAAAGTTATGAAAGATGATCATCAAAATGGTCTTCTAACCATCTTTGTCTATTCTTTTTCTCTATGTTGGACTCTGCTACAAATAGCCTCAATGTTTTAATAGATTGCCACTTTCAGAACATGAGAAATTGAATAGAGCAATTCTCTTTGTCCTGAAATTCATGAAAGATTTATCACGTTGACACAAAAAATAAATGCATTGAAGTAACCGGTGGTAGTCAAGATGGTAGAAATTAATTGAAATACATTATTTTTCATGTGAGGTATCATAAAGCAGCCATGTAGAAACTCAATGGTGTACTTCCGAACATAATGAATTTGAAATTCTACTGCTATGAGCTGACGGGTTTTTTTATCACATCCCAATGTGTCAAGAAAAAGTTCTGCAGGTTGTTGGGAATATTATTACCTAGCAGTATCTATGTCACATCACCATATAACTTTGGGTTCTATTCATTTTGTCTCCCAAATGTTGATCCTGGATGGACGTTTGATTATTTAATTAAAATGGAAGAGCTGACATACAAAGACTGTTTCAGATGCTTCCAGTTTCTTTGCAGTTTATATACCATGATCTCTAATAGTAGTTCCTTTTTCAATTCATAAAAGGCTCCTTTTTGTTAGGGTCCATATTGAAGCTTTTCTTTTGGTTATCTACTCTAGCTGTTCCAAAGATAATCTCCTTTAATACTATGTCAAACTGAGATTATCTATGACTTGACCTTTCAGTTTTTGGAGAACCAAGGCATCCTCCTAAACGTAACGGTCAGAAATCACATTGAGGCAAGTCTTTTCAATTGACTAGAAACTGCAGAATATTGGATCTTTACGTTGTTCCCATTACTTCTTTGGATTTAATTAAAGTACTAGTATATGGATATATATATATATTTTTTTGTATCTTGCTATTACGGTGCTTTTTGTTGCCAAAAAGGGTGAATGTTTGTTTATATTTATATTTTATTATAGGGGTTTATGTTTGCATGACAACCACGCATTCTATTCTAGACTCTTGGAACCTCCTCGTTTCTGTATATTACTTGTTCATAGTTTAGTCATAACAGTGTTGCGCATTGGTTTAGCTTAAACCTTGCTAGATATTGATGTTCCCATTAAGATATGAGTGAGTATAACCTGGATAATATGCAATTTGAGAGAAGTGATCCTAAAGGAAACAAGTTTGCAATGTTATTCAACAGTTTAAGAACAATGTTAAAGTCGTCTTCATTATTATTTCAGTCATCATCGTAAGCATCATCACAACTATTTGATGTCCTATTCCTTCATTGTGCTTCTGCAAGAAGGTTATGGGTAATTTCTTTGGCCTGTTTGGAGTGCTATGGGTGTTGCCAAATTCAGTGGAGAGTTTCTTTGTGGCATTGGGGGGGTGCGGGGGAGTATGGTGACTGTGCTTGTTAGCAGGAATATGGGTTTTATGGCTGGAAAGAAGTGACCGTTGCTTCAAGAATGGCAAAAGACAGGTTTCTCAGGTCTTTGGTAAAGCTAAATCTCTTTTTATAGAATGGGCTTTGTATTAAGTTCGTAGTTTCTTTTCCGGCCTCTTGGGGGGATTTGTAGCCCGGTAGGGTTTGTATATTTGTATATTCTGAGCTTTGGCTTTATGACCATCTTAATTTGTCTCTGATTTTCTTAGTCCATGATTGAACCATCTTAGTTTGTTCTCCATTTTATCTCCAATTGGGACTATACTAGGTTGCTTCAGAGGACCTCATTCTTAATTTTATCCTTACCCGTCTTCCCAGACATCCATCTCAACATCCCATTTTTGCAGCGTTCATCTTCTCTTCAAGCTGCCTCTCAATTGCCCAACACTATACCCATATAGCATAGCCAGTCTAATAGGTTTCTTATAAAATTTCCTTTGCGTTTCACTGGCATGTGGCAATATCACAGCACTCCTAAGGCGCATCTCCACTTCATTTACCCATCTCTAAGTTCCCAAAGATGCATTCACACTAGTATTTAGCACAACACTTGAAGTTTTAGTACTACTAGAATTTAAACTTCTGTCTTTGAAGATTGGTACATCATATTGTTTCATAATTCTTTCACTTCTTTGAATGAATATATTTCCTGTGTTCGTATCAATTCCTTCAGATGATGGTATGTGACTAATTTTTGTCACTTCAATATATGAAACATTGTTAGGTTTGGGATGTAGATAAGAGGCTGTTGTCTCATGTGCACATATTCAAGGAAGAAATCACATCTTTCATGGTAGTGCAACAAAGTTTCTACATGTAAGTAATTGTTTCCAAATATATGTCATCCACAATCATCCAAGCATCATAGTTCGCTTGAACAATGGAAATGTCAGAGTTCTCTTTGAATAATGGAAGAGAAACTTGCGGTGAATGTAGGTACGTTGGAGATTCTCTTGGGAATATTTCTGTTTTGAAGGTTGATAGAGAACCATGCAACTTAATACGCATGCAATACAATATTCCTTTTTCTGCTTCTCATGGTGAGAAAAATCCCCTCCTACAACCATGTTATTTTTCTTACCCATTTCCTTATTATAATTGTAGTGTTGAATGTGTTTATCCACATGAGAGATCGGCATTATGCATTTGTGTAAAAGAGCTTTCTTTTTATGTATACGATTATTTTGCATATTTCATAAATTAAGTATGAGTGTTGGATTAATGGTCTTTTCATTCAAGGTTATTATGATCATTTAACCAAATTTCTACGTATAATTGAAAGATGTATCACTACTAATACTAGAATGAATAACCAAAGCAAAACGCTTACGACGGAGTGGTTAAATGACTCCCAGCAGAGGGGTTTTGCAATATTAGATTGGTAACTTTTGAGGCTTTATTAGATTATGGGAATAAGAGAATTAAAACAGAAGAAGAGATAACCCAAACATGAGAGAGTGACAGAAACCTTGCCTAGCCAACTTATTGGCATCTACATTACCTTGTTGAGGACTATAATAGAAAAAAGAAAAAGAAAGAGATAAGTGGTCGTGATCTCCCTAATTTCCTTGACCCACTTAGTCAACCTCCAAGGATACCATTCTGACGAAGCTGATCATCTAAACTAACTATTTGAGGAATCATCCTCAACAATAGTGGCCATCATATGCAAACTGGTTACATTTTTTTCAAAATGACAGAAAGGACCCTAATTTTACTTAATTGGAGTCTGCCTCGGGCTCCCCCTCCCAAAAAAAAAAACAAATAAGACCCTGAAAATAACCACAAACTGTTTCTTTGTGGCTGTTCAACTACATATTATCCAGGGTACCCTATATATGCTGGATTTGGGAGTACAAGACTCCTTTAGCTGATGGGACTAAAACACTTAGAAATTACGTAAATTTCTAGGCTGGGATACATTCAAAATGTACTATTCAATTTTATAGACTTGTCAAATCTTTTGCACTCGCTCTTCAAAATCTCCATCGGTTGTTGATTGTATCCCCCCAAGTCTTTGAATTAACCTTTTGTTTTACCTATGATGCATGAAAATGGTATCACAGGCACATGAATCTTGTGCACAATCAACTACCTGCTCTTTTTTCTAAGTCACAGCAGCACACAACTGTTGTGTGTGATCTACACTCAGCCATGTTGTTTCAGCTTTTTTCCTTCTTTTTTTCGAAAGGAGTTTTTTTTTTTTTTTTTTTTTTCAAGGAGACGTGACAAGAAAAATCATCGTCCCAAATGGCATTGCTTTGGCTCAGTTTTGGTGACTTTCAGCTTTGAACTAGACTGTAGTTGGGTTCACTTATTTTCACAAATTTCACAACTCGTCTACAACCTCCTTTCGATGTTTTAGAAGTTATGGACATTTTGGTATATTTGCCCTAGGGCCAACATGTAAGTATGAAATTGTAATTTATTTATTTTTCTTCATTGAACTCTCCCATGGTTTACTCTGCAGGTTTATAAATCATCATGGGATATTTTTGTCAAATTCAAACAAACTGGGATGGATGTAGTACTTGTCAACTTCTAATGGCATTTTTCTAAATTTGACTTTAAGGTAATTCCACAGTTTTGACTCCATTGGCAAGCATTATGGGCTCTTGGCACATACATGGTTATCTATGTAATGTCTAAACTGTTTCTAAGGTCTAACCCTTTTAAGCTGCCTGAGACGAACGTGTGACATTTTCAAAATCGAAGGGGGAATTGGTGATGTCTCTTAAGACCCTTCCCCTTGTTTTCTCTGTAGGGAGCTATGAACCATCCAGATCCACTTCTCATATTTGACTACTCACTGCTCATCTCTCTTTTTCAACTCTTCTCCAATAATGCCATCTTCCTTTCTTTTTTTTCCCCTTTCTTCCCTGCGCCTGTTATCTTCCTTTTTCTTCTTGTTCCTTCTTCAACTTCTTCTGGCTTCTTCTATTCAAAATAGGAATGCCATTTCAGGGAATTTTTTTTAGGAGAACTTTAGGAAACTCTCTACTCTAGAATATTCCCATTTAAAAAATTATATTTCTTAACTTCATGTAATCTGATTAGATTCAATTATGTAGGTCAAATAATCAGCAGAGTGTAGCGTTAGTAGTATCCTAAGGGAGAATTCTTATATTGGAACAGCATTTCTCAATGCTTCCTTAATACTAGTAGGGAACTGCACAATGCTTGGGTGCACATGAATATCTTATGAATAAAAAGCATATGAGAATCCTCTACAACAAATGTGGTAAGCCAGCGATTATAACACCGAAGCTCTATGGGGCCCACTGAGTTGTATGTGGTACATCCACTCTTTCCATCAGGTACATACAATTATTTTCAACCCAAAAATCAGCCTGATCCAAAACTTACGGGGGCCAAACCGTTGAAGGAAATGCAAAAACCAATAATTTCAAACATGGCCCACTTGAGGTTTGGATCAGGCTGAATTTTGAAGCTCCCCTTCTTTATAGTGAGGTTCACTTGATGTACGTGTTGGATGAACACCAAGGTCAGCCCCACACACAACCTATTATCAGTGTCATCTCCCCATTGTTCCCTGTGGTGTGGTCTGCTTGAGCTGTTCATTGGTCAGACTTTTGGCCCATGGTCTGACAACAATAGCCACTTTTGATGCCAATGTGGATGTTACAGACGCAACATAGTGGAGGCCATAAAGCTCAAGTTTTATTCCCGTTATGCACAAAAAGTAACCAAGCGATTACCATTCTTTTACTAACACCAGCACTCCTCATCATGGAAGTTAATTGAAAAGCAAAAACAAAAGCTAAAAATGTGAGAAATATGGATAGAAGTATAGAAGGGAGGAGGGGCTGCCAGCCCTGCTTAAGAAGAACTTTTCATTTACCATATTTATCGTAGGGAGCCACATGATGCACGGTGCACAACATATGTAACTGTTGAAATTTTGTGTAAGATGCATGTTGTTCTTAACATGCACTGGCCCAAAAATCAAGCAGGGCTGGATATTATGTGGGCATTGATTTTTATGTGTATCATGTTGAAGTTATGCTGCATGAGAATGCTGCATGAGAGTAGAAAGTGGGAAGGAAGAAGAAAGGAGAGAGAAGGGAGGGGAAGGGGAAGGAGAGAAAAAGAGGGAAAGAGCTAGGGCAATGCTCCTTGTGTTAGCCACTAGGACTAATGCACTCTTTATAAAAGGAATAGAAGAAAGGAGTATGATGCTCCTCTTTATCAAAGGAATAGAAGAAAGGAGTATGATGCTCCTCTTTATCAAAGGAATAGAAGAAAGGAGTATGATGCTCCTTATACTTGCAAGAGTGTGTATACATGCACACATAAAACAAAAAACATATTCTTCGCATATCTCCTAAACATAGTTACAGCACCATTCAAGTAGTCCATTGAACTACTGAAACTAACTCAAAGTGGTTGCTTGCACATCCCGAGAGAGAGAGAGAGAGAGAGAGAGAGAGAGAGAGAGAGAGAGAAGCGGTTAGCTCTCTCTAAAATACAGAAAATAAGAAAATTGGAAAGAGCTGGGAGAGGGCTGTCTGCAGCCTTTTGTCAGGGCATTCCCTAATTTTCTTCTATTATATTTCAGGATTAATTTTCCTTATCCAGTTCCAGTCATGGGATACTTGAGAGTTTGGGTTTTAGGAGGATGGAACAACACTTGGGATTACTGATCTCCTGCTTTAGAATGCATACTGTGTAGATAATAGGAGAGTTTTATCCCATGAACTAGTACATTGATTCCGTAAGTCAAGAGATTTTGTCTCTAATACAATGAACTATATCTAACTAGTACAACCATAGGATGAACATATGTAATTAGACTAAGCGATGACATTGATAACAAAGAGTTCATCTTATGCTGGAAATGTTTAAGGCCCCAAGGTTCTTCTCAAGACTCCAATATAATTGGAAAGTAATCAGAAAGGCCTTGGGAGGCTGATTTAGATGATGTCTTGAGATAGCTCTTCCCACTCCCCTTATCCCAGAAACCTATCGGTTCTTGTCATGGCTAACATATCTTGTTGATTCAACCATGTAAATTTGGCACCGGAAAGAGGTAGCTCAATCAAATAATTCCTCCACCCGATTGGAGAACCATGTATGCTCCAATTAATTGACGAGCCATTCCACTTTTCATGCTGGTACCAAACCGCATTAAAATCGCCACTAAGACACCATGGACAAAATCCATCTGGATCTAGTTGCATCCAATTCAGACTAAAACTGAGGTCTACTACTGCCAACGTCATTCGGACCATACATGGCAGTAAAGACCCATTTTGTTCCAAAGCTGATCACTTGAACAAAACTGAAACAAAATATAAACCTGACCACCAGCACTCCTTGAAAAGGGTATTCACATATCAGATCACTGCAATGCCACCCACCGCACCTACCAAACTTAAGGAAACCCAGTCAAAATTGCTTCCAGGTCGTAGTTTACCGTAGAGGATGAGCTGATTAGTTCTTGCAGATTCTTTCCCTCTTGCTCGATGTTTTTTAAAATAAAATGAAGAGTTAATCTTATATAGAAGTGATTCAGATTATGAAAACATTGTTAAAATAACGATGCACCCCTCATCATGAGCAGCCATGAAGGCCCTAAAACCATAAACAGTGTAAAACAATTAAATATGAAAAGTTTTAATATTAAGCTTGAAGTCTGACCTCTCTGCCTCCTTATTAAGAATTTAGCTTCTGCTTCTCAATGCAAATATCCATTCATGTTATGTGGCTTGGGGTTTCAACCAAATTTATTATTATTTTTTTTAAATGCTTTCTTTTGTGATTATTTTGTTAGATTTAACTAAATCTAGGAAAGTAAATGCATGAAAAAAATCTTCTTTCTTAGTAACCGTCTGGTCATATTGTTCTTAGTGTTCTGCATGCTTGCTTCTTCCTTTAACCCTCTCTGTGGGACATCAATTGTATCATTTCACCATTAACTTTCTCAGGGAGTGCAACTGAAGTGGCGGAGGATACTGCAGTAATGCATATATTGCCGCAGCCAATGGCAGAGAGTAGGAGGTAATACCTACTTTTGTTTGTGTCTTTCCTTTCATAACCATTTCGAATGTTCTATATCAAGTTAAACTGCAGAAGTGACAACAGCTTCTTTAAACTGTCAGTTAGCACTTTATGCATGTTCATATTGAAGGGGGATGTCTTTGATGCCAATAGCCAACAATAAACTTTAGTTCATGGGCTATGTCACTTTGCATTAGTTAGATCTGCATATCTTGAGTTTTGAAGAAAAGAAGAAAGAGCTTATCATCTAGTGCATCTCTGCAGATAGAAGTATATTTTTCAAAAGATTTTCACATGAATCAACATCTGACAGATCCATAGTATCTGGTATGTGAGATAGCTAGTTGGCATTTCCGTTGTGCTACACTAAGAGGCCGCCCTTCCCTTGAGCATTTAGAGAGTCCATCAATAGGTTTTGACTAGTGATTGCATAGAGCCTGTGGTTTCAGTGTTTGTATCTTACCTGAAAGAAATTGAAGAAAAACCATGAAAAGAATAAATGTTGGTTCACCTGCAAATCCTATCGAGGATCCTTGGTGTTTTTACTGCACAAAAATGCTTCCAGACAGTTCTCATATCCTGCATTTATATCTGCAAAGTATTTACCCCTTCGAAGTACACTTGTTTCATGATAAACAGATTAGAACATGTACAATACACGTTAGAGTTTAGTGATAAATTAGTTGTTGAATGTGATGCAAAGCTATATAATCAACCCATCCTATAATCATTCCATCTATGTCGTATCTTCACCTATCATTAAGCTCAGCTTCCAAAGTGTTAGAAATAGAAAATGATCATCAGCATATCGTCATGTTTTGCTCTTTGAAAGCTACTTCCAGTATGTTTTATACTGATGTTCTGTTTAGTCATCCTTACACACATCAAAGTCTTCATAAGAACATTGGTACTAGTAAAGCTTCGAGCGGACATGGGGACCCCTTGGGTTCTCCAATCTCAATTAAATTGATTCATGGCCTATCAGGAGATGCTATAGCTTTCTGGAAATGCATGCACAGGTCAGTTCCTGTAGTGCTCATGCATAAATTGCATAAAGCATGTATGGTGTATTCCATGGACAGAGTAAGAGATCCACCACTACTACCAGTGACTTGAGTTTTGCGTAACTATTTAACACTAACTTCATAGTGAAATGTTTAAATGCCAAATATCGTATATGACTTTCATCTGTTAACAAAAGTGGCTTGACACACATGGTTTCTTGTCTTCTAGACTGCAAAATAAAGCATTCACATGACAATTTGGACCTTTCGTTTTGTTTTTTTTTTTTTTCTTGTAAATCTGTGATTTCTTCTGAGGGCCCGTTTGGGAAAAATGAGAACTTTGGAAAGGAAACCAATTTCCATTGATTATTTCTCTATTTGAGAAAAGAAAAAAGTAGGTATGAATATCGATTTCCATTTACAAGGTTTGCCTCAAAAAACATGGATATCAATTTCTTTATAATAAATAAATAAATAAAAACATGTTAAATGTAGAATTCGAGGGATACAAGAGATAGCTCTTACCATCTCTTAACATTTCCATATGAAACTATAGTCAAAACCAAACAATGAAATTACTTTTGGATTCTGCAATTTTCCATTTCCTGAGCAATTCCATAGGGGGGTTTCCATGTCCACGTTTTTTATTCTCTATTGAACATGGCCCTTAATCTTTCTCTTGGTATTTTCTTATTATTGCAGGGTCCTTATAATTTTTAGAGATGGTCTGATTATCTTATGGGGAATCCAAGAAAGTAAAGTCATGTTCATAACAGGTGGAAAAACACTATATTCATTAGGCAATGAACCAAAGAAAGTAACAGCTGCATGCTGGGCATGTCCCTATGGAAGTAAAGTAGTTGTTGGATACAGTAACGGGGAGATTTTACTTTGGACTATTCCAGGAATTTCCAATCCAAAAAATATCCCTGCTACAGATAAAGAAGAATTATGTGCTGCGCAAAATGTTCCTATTGGTAAACTCAATCTTGGGTATAAGATGGACAAAACTCCTATAGGTTCATTAAGATGGGTTCCAGGAGATGGAAAGGCAAGTCGGTTGTATGTAAATGGAGTCTCTGATTCTGGATCTTCAAATTCATTTCAGGTATATTTCTGACTTTCAGCTTTAATTATTTTAGACTTATTCTCATTCTCGTCATCATAACACCGTTCAAGCAATATAGTTTCTATTTTCTAAATAAATATATTCAATTATGCTCAAGGAATTTTGTCTGTTACGTCTTGGGTTGCATGTTGGTGTTTGATTCATCATTTGGTGTTGGTGTTTGTTAAATAAACTGCTTTCTTCTCAAGAAATCTTTCAACAATTGTATGTGAAAGAAAGGTTTTAATATCCTCACTATGTACAGACTATCAGATCTGTGTTTGTCTCTGTGTGTGTGGAGCGATTGCATATGACCAGTACGCCGCTTACCATGGAACAACATTTTTATAGCCATCGTCTCATATGTGCAGGACATCCGAGCCGTTCAAAAGGCGGGAACCATCACAGAGATCACATGGTGTGAAAATCAGGCTGAGCCACTCATCAGGTAGCCCGCACCCATATATTGTGTCAGACCATCAGCTGTCCATTGATTTTGATAGTGTACCCTGCCTGATGAGTGGGTCAGCCTGATTTCCTTCCTGGTGATCTTCATGATGGGACCTGCCTTTTTACATGGCTGGGACACCCCTCCTACCATGTGATACATTGACGAGAAAAAACAGGGTAGCATGGTAACCTTAGCATACTATGCATGTGGTCATTCTTCTACCCACAGACAGTTTTAAGCATTACTTTTGCAGTGTTCAGCACTAAATGTGGTACACTTCATGCTTTCTTAAACTTCAGTCTGACATCTGCATATTGACATCAGCCTTAATCTTTGTGAGGGTAAGAGAGAGGGCATTTTTTTTTCTTAATGAAGATGATACAGTAATAGCATATTATCATTTATTCAAATGCTTCATTAAGCTTCCTCCAGAATTCAAAATTTCATATGGAAGGACAGAAATTGCAAGCTCGACATCTGCACATTGAGATTGCCCTTTATCCTCATGAACAGCTAATTCCTTCAGTTCTCTAAAAATTTCACTTCATATATTTACCACTTCCTGATTTCTTTAAGCATGCCTCTGTCTGCTAATTCATCCATTGTTTCCTCAATAGTTCCATTGTACTGTGACAGATAATCATTCTCAATGAAAATACAGAATCCCGTATGATAAAGTTGGTTCTCCCTTTGCCCAAAGCCTGTCTAGACATGGAAATTATTTCAAGTATCGGTGACTGGAACAAACATAAACAAGACACTCTGCTGCTTCTATTAAAATCAGGTTGCTTGTGTGTCTATGATGATTCAGAGATTGAAAAGTATCTTATACAATGTCAATCCAGATCACCTCCAACACTCCCGAAGCAGGTAATCGTCAAGTTACCATTCATGGATTCAAACATCACAGCTGCGAAATACATTACAGACAATTCAGACATGTCAAGTGCCACAGAGAAGGTAGTTTATTTGTTTAACATGAACAGTAAATCATTTGTTTGGGTTTAAGTGAGCCATTCTAAATTTTTTACTGAGTTGTGTATTTTTCTGACCCTGTAGGATCATATGCTGGCCAAAAATTTCCCTTCGCTTTTTCCCAGTGATACAAAGGAGAAGGATGTAAATCATTTAAATTCTGCGCGCTTTAGTGGATTTAAAAAGCATAAAAACTTGTATATAACGGGTCACAGTAATGGAGCTATAAATTTTTGGGATGCATCACGCCCGTTTCTTGTGTCAATTTTATCAGTGACACAACAGGTAATTTTTCAATGTGATATTTTAAATGTTGTTGACATAGTGTAACTGCAGAAATGAAAAGGGGAAATATGTTATACGTCACAGTTATCATGACAATAACTGTTGCAGACGTGTATGATGAATTTTGGTTCTTTTATTTTAGTTATTCTGATATACCTTTAAATTTTCAAGCAGAGTGAAGGCAACCACTCCTTAAGTGGTATTCCAGTAACAGCATTGTACTTTGATATCAACTCTCGAGTGCTTGTTTCTGGAGATCAGAGTGGAACGGTGAAATATTTCTCTTGATGGATTTAATGAAATGCAAATCAGTTGTCTTATATATTTCTTGAAATAATTAAATATTTTCAGTCCATCTTTCATGCAGATACGCATCTTCAAGTTCAAACCCGAACAAAATACAGCAGGAAACAATCTGTTATCACTACAAGGTATTTTTGAGGATTTTTATCTCAGTTACCATAATAACACTTACAAACTATTTTTATAGAAATTACTCTAATCTCCTTTCAACCTGATATCCACTTCTTGGCAGCAACTACAAAGCAAGGATGGAGCAGCGTTATTAGTTTTGTTAAACTTATAAAAGTCAATGGTGCTGTACTTTCCATCATTGTAAACCCTAGGACGGGACATCTTGTTGTTGGATCTGATCAAGGATATGTAAGTATTTCTAATTGTTTTCTTCTTTGCCATCACATATCTATTTGTCTGAACTGTCAATGTTCAATCGAAGGATCAACTGGAAAACCTTTCCTCCAAAGTTCTTTCTAACTTCAAAGTAAATTATCCGTTTGTCAAGCCTCATCCTCCCACTTAGGAAAACCTTATGGGACAATGACTATTATATCTTTATATATCAATGTACTTGTTTATGATCCTTTGTTGTTCTTGTAGCCCAAGACACTTTTTTTTTTCCATATACTCTAAGGCTCTCTTTAGATAGTGGGGAAAGAAAAGAAAGTAAAAGAAAATGAAGTGCTTTTCCCATGATGGGACATCTTACTAAGTTTGGATAGCAACATAAGTAGTGAATTCCATAAAGCAATTATTACCCAAGCACAAAGTCAAATTCTCATGCTAAAAATACAAGGCGACCATTGTGAGACGATTATGAGATTTCCACTTGCTATCCGAATAAGATCCCCTGGAATCCATGGGAATCCATGTTCGGTAGTGCTCATGGAATCTGTAGGAATCCATAATTGGATAATCATTACAGTTTTCTTTTCTTTTCTTTCCCCACTATCCAAACAGGCCTTAAGGAAATACATAACATGTGCATGTGTGTGTATCATAACTCAACTCTCTCAGTTGCAAATATCATCATTGTCATCATCCAAGCCATATTCCAACTAATTAGGGTTGGGTACATGAATCCTTTTCTGCCATGTTTGGATTCATGCTGGAAGTTGCATGTGTTTGACCCTAACTGCCAGCCTAACACAACCCTCCTCCTTTATCCAGGCTGGGGACTGGCAATGAGAGCATAAAACTCCCACAAACGCAATGTAATAGACTATTAAGGAGGTTGATTACCATCAAGGAGTTAGTTGCATATAGCGATTTGTAATTTCTACCAGAGTGGTTAGTCTTCCTAACAAACTAGACTTCTGAGATGTTCCTCGATGAGTAATTAGGAGGGAATGGGATCCAATAATAAAGAACATAATCATTCACTTTCAGATAAAGGATTGTATTAACCAAGTGGCAGACAGTGAAGTGTGAACTGACAGTGGGGTGTACTAACCAGCTAACAAAAAAGAAAAGAAAAGAAAAAAGATAAAGGATTGTATTTAGTTTGTCCATGTTGTGAGATCTCTCAAATTGAGTAACATCCTGAAGATTATTGGTGCTGGGAGAGGAGATATCCTCCAAGAGACCTCACTGCTCCCTATGAAAGGAAGATGGGGAAGATACCAAACTTTTAGTAGCAAAGCTAGCAAGAAAACATGCACAATCACAGGTGCAAAAAAGTGAAATAAAATCAACATAATTATGATGATGATTACAATATAAATAGGAAAATAAGAAATATCAAAGAAAGAAAAGATCGCCACTTCACTGTGCACAGTGATCTCAAGAGTCTGAGTGAACATTCTCTCTATCCATTAAGGGCCTGTTTGATTTGAGGTATTTACATGTAATTACCTGTAAAAAAGAAATGATTATTTACTTTGAAATCTCCACATTGTAAGATGTTGATAGATGATGACAGATGTTGGCAGGTAAAGTTGTTACCATGTCTACTCGACAAAACTTTGTGGGCACCACCATGATGTATGTGTCATATCAACGCCGTCAATTCATTTTGCCAAATCATTTTAGGGAATGAGCCAAAAAATGGAGCAGATCCAAAGCTCAAATGGACCACACCACAGGAAGCAGTGGGAATAGTGATGCCTGTTGAACTCACTGTTTTCTGTGGAGTGGTCCACTTGAGCATCAGATCTGCCCCATTTTTTGAGCTCATGCCCTAAAATGATATGAGAAATTGAATGGACTATAACACATACATCATGGTGGGGTCAAGTTTTCTCTTGGAAGCAAGGTTTTGCCCGAAAACCAAGGTGCAATTCCGACTCATTCCAAACATGGGGGAAAAAGTATTGACTATGCTTTTACCAGAAATTACACCGAACCAAACAGGCCCTAACGGATGTTGATGGGAACATAGCAAGCATTTCAAATTGCGAATTTTCAAATGCTCATTTTGAAATGTTTATTAAGATTCGCGTCTGTCATTATTTGATGGTCGGAGATATGTGCGCAGCCACTGTTGTGCCCAATATTGGTACCTAATATTTTCCCAGAAAAAGGGGAATTACATTGGAAAGAAAAAAGAAAATCTATCAGAGTATAAAAGACAGAAAAAATGGCACATGGAAGTTCATCATCATTATCATTGCCTTGTCCCAGCTCTCTTTTCTTTCCCCCCCTTTTTTTGGGAGGCAATGCAAGGGGAAGGCCCAAAAGGATGTGGGTATAGGTAGTAAGAAAAGACTTGATGACCTATGCTCGAACTAAAGTTATGGCCCTTGATATAGCGGAATGGTGAAAAAGGATTCATGTTTCTGACCATAATTAGTTGGGTAAGGTAACAACAACGATGATGATGATGACTGATATAGCGGAATGGTGAAAAAGGATTCATGTTTCTGACCATAATTAGTTGGGTAAGGTAACAACAACGATGATGATGATGACGGCAACAACAACAACAACAACAACGATGATGATAAACGCAACTTAGCTTTGTCGCAGATTTTCACTCTAAAAAAAACATATTGAAGAGTAACTTTCGAATAAAAGAACGAATTTTGCTGACCATAAGCAGAAAAGGTAATAAAAACGGAAAAGGAAAATGTTTACACAAAAAAAAAAAAAAAAACTATGCAAATGTACTTTTTATTTTATATTTATTATGTCTAAACATTTACTGATGAAATTGCACACTATTAAGATGAGAAACCAACTGTTTTTTGTTCCTTGAAATAAGATGAAAAGCAGACTGACACTATAGGCAAGCCATAAATGAGAGTCTTCAGGAGTCCTTGGATATAGGCTGATTGACCTCAAAAATGAAGAAATTTTGAGCCAATAAGAAGTTTCCAAACATCAGGTTGGCTATGTAACAGAGAAGAGGAATTTCCACTGATACATATCCTTAATGGAAGCATTCTTCACTTCTAGGTGAAAGAGAGGCAAACAATTTACCAGCTACAGAAATCAAAATCTTCTGCTTGGTCCTTCTTCCATTTTCTATTTGAGCAAGCAAAAATACTTACTCCATGAATCAGGGTATAAAAATGAAAAGAAAAAAGGATTGCTTCTCATTCAAATGTTACAAAGAAATCATTTACTTGAAGATGGTTACTTTTCATGTATTTCGAAATGTGGGTTTACCCATTCCTGGTATCTGGAGCAGATTCCGTTGATCATAATAAAGTTGTAATTTTTTGGTTTTGAAGCTTTACACAGACACGTTATTTTTAGGGTTCCAACAGGTGCAGTTGTAGGCAATATATAATAAGTTGTTTGTAATTTTCTCAGAACAGATGAAATGGGTATTGCATACAATGATTGTAATGAAGAATTGATCCCTTTTTCTGTTCATTTGTCAGAGCATCTGTTTAGGTTTGAATGTGTCAAGATAAACTTCTTTTCATCATTCCAGGTTTCAGTAGTAGACATGGAAGGCCCTACTATATTATATCAGAAACATTTCCTGAGTGAACTTTACACTGGTATCGTCTCTCTCCACTTTGAGAGCTACGAACTCCATGGATCTGAGAAGAACATTCTATTGGTAGCACTGAAAGATTCATCAATTTTGGCCCTTGAAGCGGACACAGGAATTGCATTGAGCAGTAGCATGGTCCGTTCCAAGAAACCTGCAAGAGCTCTATTCATGCAGATCCTAGGTAATAAGAACATTTTCTTTACTGAGGTTGTAATTATGCAATTTGTACAGATTTCTATTTCCAAATAACAAACCTATTATTGATAGCATTAAATAACGTGACTGAATGAATCGAGAATATGCAATTGTATACAGATGGACCGGATTCATTAGTCAATGGATCAGAGGGTCCAGGCATGATCAAAGGGACCACTGTCAAAGATGCCATACCAAAGCAATCATTAGTATTGCTTTGTTCTGAAAAGGCTGTATATTTATATTCCTTGGTGCATGTAATTCAGGTAATTGATATTTTTTATGATCTCAAAGCTTTTCTTAACTTGTCAAGCAAAATTAGCTAAGTGTAATGCGGCATCCATTTTGTTCCTACTATTTCAGGGGATTAAGAAGGTACTCGACAAGAAAAAGTTTCACGGTAATACTTGTTGCTGGGCGTCAACATTCTATAGTCCTTGTTCTGAAATTGGTCTGATACTCATGTTCACTAGTGGCAAAATTGAAATTAGGTGAGAATTTTCAGAGCATCTGTGAACTCTTTTAATGGATAACTAAGTTAAATTAAAGCCATGTGTGCGTGTGCATGTGCATTTCAGGGGTTGGAACAAAGAAAGTTAGCCTAGATAAGCAAGAAAAAATCTTGCCCTAGAAGAAAGTTCTTGAATTTCCTCATAAATGAAGGATGGTCTTCTAGGATAAAAATCACCATTAGGCATCCACTTACATTTATGAGCTTATTTACATTTCAGTTTTATTTTGGTCAATGCATTCAAGATCATAAAGTTCCCCTTCCTTGGATATGACTGTCGTTTCAATGGATGTGCGGTTGTCATCCTAATTTTCCATCTGCAAATAGGATACACCATATATAGAGAAAGGAATCTTGAGCTGACATACATCTCAGTGGAACAGTACCTTACCATCCACCTTGTCAAGAAATCACAGTGTGCCATGTGTGTTTTGTTTGGATTTTCAAAACACAAGAAAATTGAAGTTTCTAAAAATCCAGATTTATGTATTTGAACCCTAAGGATCCCTGTTTAGATATTGTCAAATGTTTAGAAACCAAAAATTCTACAAACTAGAATTGCCTTCATTCAATGCCGTCAAGAAACTACAAGTCTATCGATGTCAATCCTCCAACGCAGGAGGTCTCTCCCCAATCTATCTCAAATGAAGGAGAAGATGAGAGCCAACACACCAAACCTCAGAGCAGGGCTGATGTAGGCACACAAGAACCCTCGAATGGTGGACCCACACGTTGGATGTGTGGGCGTGTGGAGGGAGGAGAAAGAAGGGTCTCTCTCTCTCTCTCTCTCTCTCTCTCTCTCTCTCTCTCTCTCTCTCTCTCTCTCTCTCTCTCTCTCACACACACACACACACACACCCCTTGAGGGGGCTAGGGATGTCCACCCTCTCTCGAAATCCATCTGAGATAGGATCTAGATATAAGGAGTTAAGGTTTCAGTGAAAGGCACTAGTATGGTACTCAGCAGCCACCCTACAATCTTCCATTTCACCTACTACATTGGAAGTTTAACCATGTACCCAATATTTGTTCTAATCCCTCCACTATCATGGCCATCGAACATTGATCCAACTCTCATGTAAAAGTAGTGGACCATAAGATCTAAACTATCATATTATCATCAAGTGCAATTAAATCCCCTTTGATTGAAATCATTTGTAAAACCATTTAAAACATTTTCAATGTTGAGCCAGCGGAAAAAGAACTCGAGGAATGTTTAATCCTAAGATCCAAGCCATAAGATAATTCCTAGGAAACCAATGTCCCTTTTCCAATCATGTGAGCCCCAACTAGACCTTGATGTATTTATGTATACACCTAGTTACTTTTGTTAGCTATATGATGACACATCCACAACTCAATCATGATCCGGGCATGATGGGCTTCCCAATTTTGAGACTTAAATTGATCCACCAATGCAAGTGTCTAACATGTTCAATACTAAGATCCTATTCCCATGCCACAATTACACTCATGTATGAGGTTGAGCAAGGCACCTACTTGTCGTAGAGCCCGATGGTGAAGACCTTCCATCCCAACTCATTATCAGTCCCCTCACACAAGATGATCACATAATAACAATAACCGTTGGTTTCTTTTACAACCTACTAGGTGGTCATGAAATAATAGGATATTAAGATTCATGGCCCACAACTCTCCTTTGGTCAGTGACCATTGTGTCCACTCTTAATATCCTAAGCACAATTAGAGGAATCCCTCTCCTTAACCCATATTTACATATGTTTAAGGCACATCCACATATTAATTTTGGCATAATCACATTCCATACAAGATTCATGGTCATCATATGTAAACAAAACAAAAACAATGAAGGTTTTGAGGAAAATGATTCTCCTTTGTTTTTCTGTGTATGTGAGACAACCTTGAATGGTTGAATCTATAGAGTTCTACAATAACTATACAAGGTAAGACGATAAATACAAAATCTTCTATTTATACATTGTTTATCTATAAAATTGGCTATACAAGGCAAGGCAGGTGGCCTGTCTAACATCCCCCCTCAAACTAATGCGGGTCATCGACAAGTAATAGTTTGCTAACTAGAAATGAGTGTCGTGCAGAAGTAAGGGACTTTGTGAGAATGTCGGTAATCTGATTATGGGAAGTGACATGTGGTAGTGAAATGAGCCGAGACTGAAACTTCTCGCGGATGAAGTGACAGTCAACTTCAATATGCTTTGTCCGTTCATGGAAAACCGGATTAGAGGCAATCTGAATGGCACTCAGATTATCTACATGGAGTGGAGTAGGATCTTGTAGATGCATGCCCAAGTCAGAAAGAAGTCCACGTAACCAGATAATCTCACTACAAGCTGCTAACATTGCTCTATACTTGGCTTCCATGCTTGATTTGGAAACAGTGGCCTGCTTCTTACACTTCCAAGAGATGATAGAAGTTCCAAGAAAAACACAGTAGCCAGTGGTAGATCTGCGGGTGAGAGTACAATGGGCCCAGTCAGCATCTGAATAAGCACGAAGATCTAGAGAGGCCGTGGAGGAGAAGAACAAAGATCGATCTAAAGTTTCACGTAGGTACTGTAAGATGCGCAATACTGCAGTCATATGAAGAGTTCGAGGAGTCGAAACAAATTGGCTGACAACTTGAACCGCGTAGGCAATATCAGGACGAGTCATTGTTAAGTAAACCAGACTCCTAACCAAATGGTGTTATAATGTGGGATCTGCAAGGAGTTCACCATCGTCACGGCCATATTGAACGTTAAGTTCCAAGAGAGTCTGAACTGTCTTCTAATCCATTAAGGAGGCCAAGGCGAGAAGATCCTTAGTATATTTATGCTGGCTGACCAGGATTCCACGTATAGAACGCCAAAATTCAGTCCAAAAAAGTTTGTTAGATGACCCAAGTCCTTCATCTTGAAGGATGACTTCAAAACTTCCTTTAATGCCGAGATGTCAGTATCATCGCTACCAGTCAAAAGTAGGTCATCAACATAAACAAGAACAATGAGGATTCCATGCTCAGAGGTGAGTAAGAATAAGAATGGATCATGACCACTTTGAGTAAAGTCAGCTCTTATAACAACATCATAAAAACGTTGGAACCATGCCCGAGGGGCCTGTTTGAGACCGTATAGAGCTTTCTTCAGGCGACAGACTTTATCGGTAGGGATTAAAGATCCAAGAGGAGGTTTCAAATATACTGTTTCTTGGAGGTCGCCATGAAGAAAAGCATTTTTCACGTCCATCTGAGTGAGTGGCCAAGAGCGAACTGATGATACTGCCAGAAGAGTGCGAACAGTTTTCATCTTGGCCACAGGAGCGAATGTCTCATCATAATCAATTTCGTGTTCCTGTTTGTATCCCTGAGCGACAAGCCGAGCTTTGTATCGATCCAATGATCCGTCAGACTTGAGCTTCACAGAATAAATCCATTTACTGCCAATCAATTGGTGGTCAGGAGGTCGAGTAACAATGTCCCACGTATGGTTGTCATCCAATGCTGCAACTTCTTCTACCATAGCCGTCTTCCAACAATCATGACTGGCTGCCTAATGGTATGAAGTAGGAATAGATACAGTATCCAGCGTAGTATTCATAGTAGGCATAGAGTATATCAAGCGATCAGGCTGTCGATGTTCACGAGTGGAATGACGTACCAAGATAAGATCTGGATCGGTTACAAGCACAGTAGGGAGAGTAGTAAGTGATGGATCTGTACGTGGTCGTCGGGAATATACCTGCAATGGACAAGGGGGTGTACTCGACGCAACCAAAATGTCAGGAAAAATAGTAAGACCAGTAGAGACTGGTGTGGGCGGAGGAGGAACAGATGAATGGAAGACAATATGCTCAAGAAAAACAACATGTCGTGATACCCGTACATGACGAGAGACTGGGTCATAGCAACGAAAGCCCTTCTGAGTTTCTCTAAATCCCAAGTACATACATTTTACTGATTTTGGGGAAAGTTTGTTACGTTCACGTGATGCCAAATGAACATAACATACACAACTAAAAACACGAAATGTGGAATATGTAGGAAGAGAACCGGTGAGAATGAAGTAGGGAGATTTACTATTCAAGACTGTGGTTGGCAACCAATTAATCAAGTAGACTGAATGCATCATAGCTTCCACCCAGAAGGAACGAAGAATACTCATAGCTGTCATTAAGGTATTGACAGTTTCAACAATATAGCGATTTTTTCTTTCAGCCACCCCATTCTGTTGTGGAGTATCCGAACAGGTGATCTGATGAGTAATCCCATGAGCCCTGAAGATATGTACGAAAATTTGTGGAGATATACTCTCCCCCTGAGTCAGAGCGAAGAGTTTGAATTTTTACTCGAAATTGAGTATCCACCATAAAATGAAATATTTTGAATTTTTCAAATACCTGTGACTTAGAGTGCAAAAAATAAATCCAGGTGTAACGGGTGAAATCATCAATGAATATAACATAATATCGTAGTCCAGAGAGAGACAATATTGGAGAAGGACCCCAGACATCCGTATGCACTAGTTCAAACATAAATGATGATTTTGTAGTACTTAGAGGAAAGGGAATACACTTACTTTTTGAAAGGCAATAGGAAGAACAAGAATAATCCAAATCACTTTTATTAAGATAAATATTCCCTAACATGCCAGAAGAAAAGAGCTGAATCAAATGTTCAAAATGTAGATGACCCAGGCAAGAGTGTCAGAGTTTCCACATTTTATTTGCCGACCAAATATCCGAGGAAGAGGGAGAAAAGAAACAACGAGCTGGAGTAACAGATGGGTGAAAGTCCAGCACGTACAAACATCCATGCCGCCTACCCTTCCGAAGTACCTTCCCCGTTGCCAGATCCTGCACAAAACAATAATTTGGAAGAAAGATGACCAAGCAGTTATTAGATGTAAGTTGACCAACAGAAATTAAATTTGAGGAGAGTTTAGGGACATGAAACACATCATGAAGGGTAAACTGGCGATGGTCAGAAGGAGAGAAAGTTAAGGAACCAACGGACTGTATGGGTAGTTTAGTGTCATCTGCAGTAGAAATAGCCTGATTGCTAGTGTAGGGATGAGTATTGTGGAGATGTGATACATCACCAGTCATATGATTGGAAGCACCGGAATCGAAGAACCATGGAGAAGATGAGGTGATACCTGACATACCGGCCGCAGAAAGGGCCTGCACGATCTGCTGGAGCATCGCAAGAGTCAAAGGTGAGGAAAGACTTTCAACAGAATCAGTGGATGCAGTATCACTAACAGAAGGCTCGGAAGAAGTAGTCGCAAAAGTAGCAAAAAGAGCATGACCATGGCCACGACCTCAACCACCACGGCCACAACCTCGACCACCACGTCCATGGCCGAATGAGGAAGCGTAAGCACGTGAACAACAGTCCTAAATACCATGACCAGTCCTTCGACAATACGCGCACCAATCTTTGCACCGAGCGACGATATGTCCCACTTTGTTATAGCCGCGACAAGTTAAAGTAGTGGAACCATGGTTTGGTGCAGAGGTGGATACAGTAAGTGTCAGGTCAGATGGCCCCTTATGTCCCCTGAGAGAGGACCTGCAGTCGTTGTTCCTCGGCTAATAAATCATTAATAACCGAATTCATTGAAGGAATTGGGCTACGGTTCAGAAGAGCAACCCTGCAATGCTCAAATTCCGAACGCAGTTTTATAAGAAACTGTCTAACTTGCGCACTCTCGCGCATTGTGTGGAATATTTTAAAGTCATTTGGGAATTCTGGATCCATATTAGCCATCTCTGTCCAAATTGTAACCATTGTAGAGTAGAAAGTTTGAATACTTTTATCATCCTGAGGAAGGTGAACCAGATCTTGTTCTAGGCGGTATAACCAAGCCACATTACTCTGTTGATATATTGTCTGGAGATGATCCCACATAGCCTTAACAATGCGATGTGGCGTGAGGCTAACAGCTATTGATCGATCGACCGAATCAAGAATCCAAGTAATAATCCATCCATTTTTCATTTCCCAATCAGTCATTTTGTCGACATTGGTGAAAGCGGGGATAGTAACAAATCCATTAACCTCGACCCTTGAGAAAACTTTGAAAGTGGATGGCCCATAGATTGTAGTTGGTACCATCGAAACTACATTGTGAGGCCTTTGTACCGGAGTCTTTATCCATAAATAGGACGAGATAAAAACGACGCTAAAGAAGAAAGTACCTTGCAGCCACAGATCAGAACAGCAACCAGCAAAAGAGCAACAGACCAACAAATCAGGACGTGCAGCAGTAGGTGTAGCAGGAGATGCTGCAGTAGGCAGCGGATGTAGCAAAAGATGATGCAGCAGGAGAAGAAGAGGGAGGAGGGATCGGATGTAGCAGGAGATGATGCAACAGGGATATGCATGCGCAGGTGCGTACGCAGGGACATGTAGCAAGTGTGTGCACAGGGTCGTGCGCAGGGGACGTGTAGTAGGGGCGTGCGGACAGGCTTGGGACGATTGGACGAGCTTAGTGCGCAGTGTACGATTGGATGAGCTCCATGAGGGCCGGATCTAACAGGGGAGGAGCCAGATCTGACAGACGGTGGTGCTGGTGATGAAGAAGATGCCGGATTAGGATCGGTATTGCTCTAATACCATGTAAACAAAGCAAAAGCAATGAAGGCTTTGAGGAAAATGATTCTCCTTTGCTTTTCTGTGTATTTGAGACAACCCTGAATGGTTGAATATATAGAGTTCTACAACAACTATACAAGGTAAGATGATAAATACAAAATCTTCTATTCATACATCGTCTATCTATAGAATTGACTATACAAGGCAAGGCAGGTGGCCTATCTAACATCATGATCTACAAACAAGATCATCAATATAGCATCCAAGCCATCAATGGACAAGATTCACATTGTTTTTTCAAGGCACAACTCACCAACATTTTCAACATTTGAGCCACCCAAAGGATGAGCTTCACCATGAAGAACACCCTTCTAAAAAATCCTATTGATCCACCTAGACACCACACATGTACATAGAATCATGCCATCGATCCTACAAATTTTTGCACAAAATAGCCCACCGATGGGTGGATTGGAGCTGGGTGATCTTCATGGCAGGGCCTACTTTTTGGCAGAATGGGAGCCATACATACATGACATGTTGGCATGTGCATACAAGGTGGATAATAATTTACTACTCGTGGAGTTGTTTGTGAACATTCTGTGCAACCTTATGTGTTCCTCTACATATGGCACATGTATGGTGATTTTATAATCAATTCATTGCAAGGATTGTTAAATGGACCAAAGACCAAAATAACAATGATCCAACAATCCTAACCATGTAACAAGTTGTAAAAATCATTTACTAGACTTTAGCGATTTTTGTACACCATTTTAAATGGTTACAGTTGTCCGTCCACCGTAACTATTGACCTATGACACATTCATGCTTGTCACCAAAGAAAGAATGGTTTGGATAATTATACACATTGCCACATGTATGGCATAGAATGTGGGAGGATAAAAGTTTCATCCTCCTGGTGGATTGTGTTGGGCCACCAATTGTAGGGTCGGATGACTAGATTTACACTCTTTAAGGACCGAGCAACTCAACTTCACAAAGGACTGAGTCAGGGAGCCAAAATACTAGAATTTAAAGCCCCGCTCGAATCAACCACAAAAGGGAGGATGAGCCTCTTCACTCCCCTCAATCTGATAGTAAAAGAGGTCGGCGTCATCATGGCCTCAATCAAGTCGCACGACAGTGGGCCCCACCTCTCTCCTCTTCTTCTTTTCCTCTCTCTCTCTTTCTCTCTCTCTCTCCTATCCTCTTCAGAAGATAGGAGAGAGAAAGAGAAAGGTGGAAGATGAAAGAGGAGGTAAGAAATGGCTTTGTCATCCCATAGGGATGCGCAACGGCACTCAAACCACCTTGTGGGCCCCACTGGGGGTTTCCCCCCTATTTAACAAATCTCGTCCATAGATGAGCATGCATCCATTCTCCATGTTGCTATCCACTAGTTGTTTAGTTACTTCCCTTCACATTCTAAACTTAAGGTGTCATTGACCATCACCAATATGACTACGCCAACTAGATTTTAGAGAAAGGTCTAAACTCTATAGTTAAAATAAGCATATGACTATGATTAGAGGAAACGGTATAGAAGGTTTGAAAAGGATGAAGAACAATTAATTTCTTATATGAATTTTTTTATTTATTGTTTTCTTCTTTGAAGATAGGGGTTTAAACTAAGATTCTGTAAAGTGATTATGTAAGTCCTAGCAATAATCAAGTGGGGATTTTTCTTGCCGCCACCCAAGTGGATGAAACTTGGGCTTCAAGCAGGTAACCTATACCTACTTATCAAGGAGTTAACAACAAGATGAACTATTACAGCTAAAAGTTTTGCATCAAGTTTCCATGTACATATGCATTCTCAGCAGCATGTTGATTAACAATAGGTGCATTAGATCCAGAGTTATGTGCCGTTTGATGTTTTGTTAACACTGTACTCTCACATTACACAAATAGGGTTGACGGTAAGGTCGACTCATGAACCAACCAACCCAACCCACTTAAAAGTTGAGCTCGCATCAAGCTTATTGGCTTTCAGGTTGGGTACCAGTTAGAAAAAGTAGCCCATGTAGATGGTCAGAGTCAGGTTGACCATGGCCTAACCAAACCCAATCATACATATTATGCATACAGAAAATAAATAAGTGCTTGATAATTGTGTGCTTGCTTTAATGGTTGATACTTGTGGAAACCTCGCAAAAACTTTTTGAGTTTCACGCCCTCCTAATACAAGTTTTTACAAGTAGGTAGGGTCTGGCCAGGCTAGGGCTTAGGAATCTGATCATGGATCAGCCTTCTAATCTTGGGTCACAGGTCAGGATCAGGCCTGCTGAGCCCATTCCCAAATGGTTGTAGGTAGGGGTGGAAATTGGCCAAGTAGGCCCGACGGGTACGACACAAGCTGTGTGTGGGTGTAGTTAAATGGGTGTGGGTGTGGATTGAGGTATTAGTTTGAGCCCGATTACATGGGTATCCCCCTGCCGATACCAAACCTAGACCAAACCAAATTATATCATATATTATATACTTTATATATACATATATATATGCCCAATATTCCAAATCAAATTATAAATTAGTAATAATGAGTAGCACTTCTTCATATTTTTGTTTGCTTACACGTGAATTTGGTTTTCATATTTTCAATCATGATGTGTAGTTTGATTAATTTTGTCTTTCTTTTTTTCTTTTCTTTTCTGTTCTTTTTTTCTTTTTCTTTTTTTCTTTTTTGGTTCTTAATTATGTGATGGATCAAAAACATCGTGAAGAGATGTTGTTTTTGAGGTTTTTAAATCTAAAATAGCATGTTGCCATGCTTCTTTTTTTCTTTTTTTGGAAGAAAAAACCATCTCTTTTTTCTGTTATAAAATATTATCTTTGCAGTTACTGGTTAGATTTTTGGTGTAAATTTCATATCATAAATGGGTACCATTGGCAACTACTGAGTATGGGATGCATGTAGTATCAATTGGCAACTACTGAGTATGGGCGCCATCCCGAATCTGGCCAATTGCCACCCGTAGTCTCAAAGTCAGGCTCAGCCAACCCTGACCTGACCCACTGCCACCCCCATACACAACCTGTTTACATGTTCTTGTTTGCCTTCACTGAGATGCTGTCCATCTTGCTAAAAATACAATAGTTTAGTCTCAGTCTGAAATTGTCAATTGAATGAATGCTGGATGATTATGCTATGATAATTTCTGGTGGAAGATGTTTGAGATGCTGTCAGTGGCTGCCGTGAATTGACAACCATAGATATGATTAAGAACGTCCAATTTTTTCATGAGTCTAAATAAGTTGATCGGGATACTGTAACACCTTGTTTTGAAATAATTATGGAATGAGTTTTTGTGTTTTATCCAAGGGCAACTGCAAGGCAACTGATCCTCAGTCATATTTGGAGGATTCCGGCTAAAATAAAGAAAGATTGCCCACATATAATATCTGATTGAGTCATGAGTTAAATAATTTGATGCCAAAAAAAGGTGCCTGATCCAATCACAACATTCATATTCCTTTGTCTACAATTTTTATACAATATAAAGATTAGGCGTGACTTTTTGCAGCTGAGGGCCATCAACATATCAACAAGGTACTGCTAAATATCCATAAGCAAAATTAGATTGGGGAACTTTGAAACTAACACATCATAGAAGAGTGGAGAAGAAATAATAATAGACACTTATTAATCAGATAAACAATCATAGAAAATGCTTTAGGATTGAAGTAGAGAAGTCATTTCATGAACCTTTTCACATGTCTATGCCTCTTTAATATCGCATTTTCATTTGTATAAGACATCATCTATTTTAGATCCATTCATCTGAACACTCCATTATGAAACTTCAGGTCCCTGCCAGACTTATCCCTCCTAAGGAAAACTTCATTAAGAGGCTTCACATTTCCAACCTCGAATTCTGAAAGTTCATTTGGCTCTTCATCTGAAGGAGAACTTGTTGTGGTATTAATGGAACTTCAATTATCCAAACAAGAACCAATCACAAAAAAAGATTTTCTTAAATACTGATGCTTTCCTTCTGTTTTTTTGTTTTTTTTTTTTCCTTTCTTTTGGTACAGGTCAACAGAGATCAGGAAATCTTCTTCATTTCAGTTTTGGCCCGGACAGACATCTACAGGTGCTCCTGTGTTGTAAATAATTTCATTAGGCTGTGTTGGGATGCACAACCGAATTGAATTGCAAACATGTCAAATCAAGAAGAAATTACTGAATAGTAATGATATTTCCTAACATCCATAACAAGGAAATGGGCCTCAAATTGCAATTACTTCACTTTCATTTTGGACTTGAAAGTGATGTAATTGCAATTTGGAGTCCACAACCCTACATGAATACCGGGATGGTAATTAAAATTTGGTCATTTCTACTTTGGCAAGCTAGTAATTGCAATTCAACTCAATTTTACATCCAAATTGCACATTGATATCTGTCTTGTCTGTATGCACTACAAAGTGCCGTGGCATCGATTTCTGGTTGGGAAGTAGCAATATAATCGTGTTTCATGATCCATCAGTTATGTTCTCAAATGTAGAGAGTATCGAATAATTTCCATGAAAACTTTCCAGTTTCTTGCGTAAAATGAGCATGGCAATATGCGCATAAGCTCCTAGGTGTAAATGGGAAGTGTCTCTTTTCACCAGCATATCTGACTTTCCCGCTCCTTAATGATGTTGTATAACAAATTTCTTTAGCTAAGTTTTTGAAGTCACATGTTTACTAATATTGTTATGCTCATATTAGTTCAGATTTTCATTCCTTGGAATCTTTTACTTTATTGTTCAAGCATTCACTAGTCATCAGAATCGTAGCTTTGTCCCTGCCATTTTTTTAGGGTTGTTTGTTTATGGTAGTCATCATCATCATAGCCTTGCCCTGCTATAGTGTCACATAACTGTGAACTTGACAGAAGTTTCAATAAGACAGCTATTCGACCAGCTATGCTATATGGGGTAGAGTGTTAACTTGTACAAATGAAATCGATTGCAATTAGACCATTGATAACTAGGGCTTTAAACAGGCGGCCGGGCTTGGGCCAGTCCAAGGTCTGTCCATGCCCAGCCCGCATAGTAAAACCTAGGTCCGTGACCACCCTTGATGATAACGCATGGTCCAAGTCTGAGCCCAGCCACCCACTTTTGTGCAACATTTGGGCTATTCATTAATTGCAATGTTTCAAATAGCGTTCATAGCGTAGCAATAGTATATGCTACATAGCATAGCTAAATAGCATAAATCCCTTGTAGTGTACGCTACAGGGGTCGTAGCGTGTAGTGTTTGTTGCGGACACTACAATGTTTTTTCCTGTTTTTTTTTTTAGCTTTGTTTGTAAAAAATGGTGTAAAACTCACATCATGAAAAACTTAAAATGAAAAGTTAAAATCAAACATTTCTTTGTTTACTTTCACTTAAAATGGTGGTGATCCTTTGTTAAAGTTGAGAGAAGTTTCAATAAGACAGCTATTCGACCAGCTATGCTATATGGGGTAGAGTGTTAACTTGTACAAATGAAATCGATTGCAATTAGACCATTGATAACTAGGGCTTTAAACAGGCGGCCGGGCTTGGGCCAGTCCAAGGTCTGTCCATGCCCAGCCCGCATAGTAAAACCTAGGTCCGTGACCACCCTTGATGATAACGCATGGTCCAAGTCTGAGCCCAGCCACCCACTTTTGTGCAACATCTGGGCTATTCATTAATTGCAATGTTTCAAATAGCGTTCATAGCGTAGCAATAGTGTACGCTACATAGCATAGCTAAATAGCATAAATCCCTTGTAGTGTACGCTACAGGGGTCGTAGCGTGTAGTGTTTGTTGCGGACACTACAATGTTTTTTCCTGTTTTTTTTTTAGCTTTGTTTGTTAAAAATGGTGTAAAACTCACATCATGAAAAACTTAAAATGAAAAGTTAAAATCAAACATTTCTTTGTTTACTTTCACTTAAAATGGTGGTGATCCTTTGTTAAAGTTGGTGTGAAACTCACACATTAAAAAAACTTTAAAACTAAACTTAAAAGAGAAAGGGTTTTGAGAGAGGGTTTTCGTAAACCCCTCTTTGTATTGATGACATCTAAATTGTACTTAACACTCGTACTTGCGAGTTTTGACTCGTAGTTTCAATTAGAATTACTAATTAAAGTGGTTTGCTTAGAAAGTTGTTGATGTGATAATTATTTGATTTGGCTTATAAGTTTATATATCTGGATTGGCTTTTGATAAGTGATAATTAGTAACTTTTTTGAACATGCTTATACTTGAAAAATGAATCATGTTTTAGGCATTTTTATATTTTTTGCTTTTTTTCTTACCATTTATTATATTTTTTTTCCTATTTTTTAATTAAAAAATAGAAGTATCAGGTAGCTTACGTTACACACTACAGAAGGTTGAACACTACCCAACATGCTACCGCTATTTAAAACACCGATTAATTGTGCCCCCATCGTCCATGATATATGACAAAAGTGCCCTTGAAATACCAAACAGCCTGATCTGGGCTTGGGCCTGTTTTCTGGGTTCTTAAACCTGACAATTGCCCACTTATTAAACAGGCTTAAATTATATATTTGAGTCCAAGCCCAGCCCAAAGGAGCACGATGGACCTGCTCCACCCATTGACAGCCCTACTGAGACAAATGCTTTTACTTTTTTTTTTCTTTTGCACAGATTACTAAATACTAATCTCTTCCTTTCAGGCATCTGGAGTCTGTTAGCCAAGTATTCAAGAAAGATATCATCCCAATAGAAGATGGCCTCACCACAGGACCCATTGTCCCTAAAGAAAAGAAAAAGGTAAGTAAAATGTTGGAATCAGCAGCACTTAACCTTTTGCTTCATGGGAACTATGTAATAAAATACTTGGAATCTCAGGGAATATTTAGCTCTGTTATTAAAGATATAAAAGGCACAAAGGCAAAGCACCAGGAAGGAATAGAAGCCGTACATTCCCAAGCAAGCATAGAAGAAGAACTGTCTGCCATATTTTCAACAACTAATTTTTCATTGGAGGTTGAGAACAAAGATAGCTTGGAAATGCATGAAAGTGATGTTGAGCTAAATTTAGGTATGTGATATGCCATTGATCTTGTATTTTTCTTTAATTTTGTTATTTGAATTGCATTCCTGTTGATCGTTCAACTCTTTCTGTTCGTAAAGATGATATCGACCTGGAAGACTTAAAAGAGAAACCAAAGGGACAAAACATCATAACATTGAATAAGCACATGTTGGTTGGAAAATTTCAGGCAATAAAAGGTTTGTACATACAATAGACTGTCATATCTACATTTTCATTCAGATATGAAATTATGTTGATGATTCTTTCATTATGAGATCCTTTCTTTCCAGTTCAATAGATTTATTTTGGCCCCATCAAAGCTATTCTTGTATTAGTATTATTTTTTTACTTTTTTCTGTTGTTTTACTACTTTTCACTATTTTTTGTTTTTTAAACAAAACATTCACACGCAGAAATAAACAGTGAGTTGAAGTGCTAGGCATACATTGTGTGGCTTTCAGGTAAATTGAAACAAAGAAAGGCAAAAACTGAAAACACGCCGATGAAAGAGGAGAATGACAATGGGAAGGGCGTGGATTCTGTTGATCAGATAAAGAAGAGATACGGATTTCCATTGGCTGGTGTAAGTACACATCCATTCATCCATGCTCGCCTGTAAGGACCTGATAGAAGAATCTTATATAAATGCCATCTGTATGCATCCATACATCTGTGCACTTACATCGATATCAATGAATCATTAACAATTTGATGGTTTATAAATAGTGGTCAGTGCTATCAATTGAATTTTCAGAAAATGAACAAGTGGCATAATTGATTTTATTTTTTTATTTTTTTTAAAGAGATGCCATAATTGATAAATGTATTTAATGTGCCCAAAAATCAAAATAAATCATCAACCACTGTCCAAAAATATCCAAAACTTCTTGAAAATCTGTACCAAAACCTCATTTGCTTACTCAAACTATGGCATTTCCTTAATGGGTCTGCTACTACATGGTCAGATAGTATTGCAGTTCTAAATTCGATATGCTGATTCTAGTGGTTTATTTTGGTGCAGGAGTCTAGTGTCACTAAAATGACAGAAAGCAAGCTGAAAGAGAATTTAGGGAAGTTGCAGGTAACACTTAAAATTTCCAAGTTTGTCAGACTAAGAGATTAGTCATTAAATATTTACAATCTAAAATGGTGTAAAAATGACCAGCCATTAGAAGTGAACCACTATATTGATCCCCTAGGCCAAGAATCTGGTTGATCCACTGGTCAGATGGGCCACATATTGCAAAACAAATGTACAGGTTTGAATTACTTGGCTGAACTTTTCTAACACATCCATTTGTTTCCAATATTGGGGCCCACATGCTGAGTGGACCATATTTATGTCTGGGAAACATGTACAAGGTCAGACCAACCTGATGGATGGAATGGGTCTTGCACCTATGTGCCATGCTGGCATATGTGTGGCATGTACGTGAGCTTTATTGCACACGTATGCACACATAGCAAAGCTCAGAAACAAGATGGAGAAGAACTTGTTCTATTAACCATTTTCAACCATGGTTTTAGATAGCATAAGCAATATAGAATGGCAAAAACAAAAAAAATTTACAATGATAAAAGAAAACTATCACTACAACGTTCTTATATAACAGTCCACACTAGTAAGTCATGTCTTGTTATGGACAATACAGTGACGATTAGTGACTTCTATATGAAAAAAGCCCTCTCTTTCATTTCCTCGCTTTTCTCCAACAACATTATTTGAAACTACAACTTTGGAAACAAGGTTGGTTTATTTCTTGTAATTAGTTTAATGTGTTGGTTTGTTTCTTGTAATTTTCTTCATGTGTTGGGCAGAGCATCAATTCACGAACAACAGAAATGCAAGACACTGCTCGATCTTTCTCAACCATGGCAAAACAGCTGCTGCGAACGGCAGAACAGGAAAGGAAAAGCTCCTAGTTGTTTCAAGTTTGTGCATAATTGGACTAGATTTGTATATGGGTTTCATTAAATTTGTACAACTTTCCACTTGAAAATGCTGCTGAACTCTTCTTTCCTCCTCCCTATTGTATGGTCCACATGTACATATGATCCAAGCCATCAATCCTATGATGCAGTGCGGGTGGGCCTTACACCAATTGGGTTTTCTACTCTCTTATTATTTGATTTGGATTGGTGGGTCTGAAATGTAATCTTATCATCCAATGGATACAATGCATGTTTATTTTTGTTTGTTCATTTGGATTTGAGTAGGGGAATATCTTATTTATCTTCCAATGGGAAGTTGCAAAGCTATGGTTTGCTTCCAGGATAGGTAAGCACTTGAAGAATACAATGATCCAAACACGTGCACTGCCACCATGGATGTCTCACTCGAAACCGTCCATATTGCCAGGCCATTGTAGATCAGTCATGAGCCAGAAATCAAACTGAACTAATCAATCTTAAAGTAGAAATGATCAGAAATGGCACAGACTATGACTTATGGTGAAGCTTATCATATTTTAGAATATTGTGGATCCATCAGGACAGGGACACTATTCAATCCCAGCCATGGCCTACGGATCCTGCTAAATGGGAACGATATACCACCATCTTCCTAACAACTATTCCGCTCACTATCTTTCTCTCTAAGAGGTAAAGGGATATGGTGGGCCACTCATTTCCATCACCATCGGTCAAGATCCAATGCCATGTTGTTTTGATAGAGCCAATGACGGCGACGCAATGTTCATTGAATATGCCACACCATGTAACTGCCATGGCCCAAAAATTAGAAAAATTGGGCTGATCCAGAAATAGGGAGGACACCATTGTAGAAAGTGGATGGCTGAAAAGAACCAACCAACATTCCACATGCAACTTAAACATGTGGCCCACCCAAGGCCAAGATTCTCCAAACATTTAAAAAAAATAAAAAAAAAAAAAAAAACATCCTGGAGAAATACCATCACCACCAGAAAGAAGAAGCTAACCAAATCCTGTTCTACCCAACACATGAAAAACTGGATCCTTACTCTTGCTCGGTGGTAGACTCTCAGGAGTTTGAACACCCCGTCAAGGGTTCGAGTATCCATAAGTGGTGAAATCCCACTACGGAGTGTGTGTGGGGGTGTGTAAAAAAACCAAAAAAAAAAAAAAACCAAAAAAAAAAACACATGAAAAACTGGCATGGGTGCATGCAAGATCTGGTTCATTCATCTGGTGAGCCCCACCATGTGCAGTGGAACAAAAATCAGGCCAATCACATAAATAGGCAGTCCAGCAAAAAAACTGGCCACCATTGCAGAAAATAAGTGTGGCCCATGTTTCTTCTATCGGAAATGATCGAACCCAACATCGTATGGTCTGGATTACTTTAGAATTGTAGAGCCAATCATCAAACATGATATTTGTGGGGCCACACTAGCTGTTAGATAGACAAAAAATCAAGCACTTTGGTAATCCCAACCACCTAACCAATGGGCCACAGATTTTCTAATTTCCACATTTGCCCTTCAGGGTATCATTTAATTTCCAAGCCAGTTGTAGGCGACCAATCATTCAACAAAACAGAATCCAAGTCGGGTAATAATTTAGGGAAATTTACGGACAACAACTTAATTAATATAGAATTTACATTTCAGTTTTCAAACAGTTACCTCATTGATATCATGGGTCACACCATGATATTTATATAACATCCATCCTAACTAATATGTGTGTCACCTTGTGTTAAGCCAATGCCCAAAAATTGAGCATATCCGTGATTCAAGTGGACCACATGAATGGAAATGATGTTATTGACAACATTCACCCTTCAAACTGTTTCCCTCTATATGACCCACTTGAATCACAGATGAGCAACAGGTGCATCATCCCATATTAGGTGATTCAAGGTGGATGTTACGTAAACATTACAATGGGGGTCTAACTAAGCCACCCACCCATCTACTCTCACAATGCAATGAAGGGAGGGGGTGGAATATTAATTATATCAATGAATGAGGTAGTTTGTTGAAAATTTATTTTAACAAGGTATCAAAATGTAATTTTTATATTAATTAGATAATTTTTTTTTTTTTGTAAAATTTCTATATATTTATGCTACTTAGTTTCATTTAAGGCTTGGGGTGGTTGTGTGGCATGGACTACTTGAGACTTGGATTTACTTCAATTTTGGGACCATGCCTTAAATTGAGTTGAAAAAACTAATAGACAACATAAATATAAATAACATACATCAAGGTGGGCCCCAAGTCAAGAAAATGCAGACATGGATTGAGTCCTACCCCATCCAATCCCATGTTTGGGATAAAAATTTTGCTATGGGAAAACATTAGATTAAGCAAAATCATATTTGGTGGACTAAGGAATTGTAATCAACGGACCAAATTTATAATAGATGTCCTTCACATGTACACATATATAACCAGAATGCCACATGTAAAGAGTGTGTATGGATGGACAACACGGATAAATGCATGCATCAATGTGAGGCCCACATGTGTAGTGGATTTCAAAATCCACAAAAATCCTGCATGAGACTAAATGCAATTCCATCCCACCTAATTCCAATATTTCCTATCCTCTCCAGATGTTGGATGGAATTGCACCGACCAAATGCAATTCTATCCCACCTAATCCCATCTAATACCCCACGCCAAATGCCCCCTTAAAATGATCAAAGGGGATGTATGGACAGCATGGATAAACAGATACAAAATGGTGGGCGCACCAAAGAACAGCCCGTCAGGCAGAGGTAAGACACAATCCGCATCCAAAAAACCCACACAAACGTACTGCCAAGGTTCACATCAAGGTGGGCCCCACAGTCAAGACACCCACTAGGGGGTGTTTGGCACAGGGTATTAGATGGGACAAGTGGGATAGAATTGTATTTGGTCCAGTGCAATTCCATCCATCATTTGGAGAGGATGGGAATGGTTGGGATTAGCTAGGATGGAGTTACATTTGGTCCATGTAAGATTTCCATGAATTTTGAAATCCATTACACATGTGGGGCCCCACATTGATGCATGCTTTTATCTATATCATTCATCCATATACACCATTTACATATGACATTTTAGTTATAAATGTGTACAAGTGAACAACATACACTATGAATTTGATCCATTGATTACAATTCTATGGTCCACCAAACATGATTTTACTTAATCTGATGTTTTACAGTAACAAAAATTTTATCCCAAACATGGGATTGGATGACTACAATACCATAGTATTTCTAGACATGCAATTATTGTGCAATAATGGTGGTTAATCCCATCCACATGCCCCATTCAATTGCAGTGGACCATAGGAAGATTTTAATGGTGGGCATTCAATCAAAAACACCATTTCCTGTGCAGACCACCTGAGATTTGGATCTGACTCATTTTTGGGGTCTCATGCCCTAAAATCAGATGGAAAAATGGATGGACAACATGTATAAAACACATACATCATGGTGTGACCAAGAGAGATTTGACACCAGCTAGTAGTGCTCATGTCGCTAACCAAACTGCATCCAATGTTACCCGGGTAACACCGGATCCAACCCCAATCAATGACAACGTGAGGTTTGCTGGAATCGATCCAAATGCAATGCATTAGGATACATTTAGACTTTTTATCTTTTGGATGTGGGGAGGTCATTTTCCAATGATAAAAGCATTTATATCATTGATGGCTATCTCAGGATGCATGGAAGCAAAACATCCTCGTTTGCGGGCGCGGATTGCGTACTTGCAGCGTTGGCTACTGACACTGCTCTGTGGGCCGCACAATGATGCAATATTCTATCCACGCCTTCCATCAATTTTTCCATACTATTTTATGACATGATCCTAAAAATGAAGTAGATTCAAATCTCATATGTACCACACCACAGGAAAGAGTATTGATTGAACACTCACCATTAAAAACTTCTTAGAGGCTACAAAAGTTTTGGATTAAGCTGATATTTGCATTTTATATTCATCCGGGTGTGCATGACCTAATCAACAAATTAGATGACAAATAAAACTTACAGTGAGCCTTAGGAGTTGGTAATGGTGGGCATTCTCAATCACCACTGTTTTATTGTGGTGTGGTCCACTCCATATTTTTATCTTTCATTTTCCGTCATTTACTCTATTTACGCTATAATGATCTGAAAAAATATATGGCCGGCTTAGATAAAACACATATATATCATAAGGGGCCAAGAGAGCACTGTCAGTAGCCACCTCGCAATCTGCGTCACTCGTTTGCTGGAATCAAAGTCCTTAAAAAAAAGTTACTAACTTAAATGGTCCAATAAAGGTCACCCTGAATAGTCAGTTGGAAAATTAAACTATATTGCTATTTATATGCCACATCACCAATTTTTTTAGTACATGAAGAATCTCAACTTCTATCAGTTAAGGTTGATAAAAGGCTCCCTCAAACGAGGGCTTTAGCAGGTAAATTGTAGGCGAATTACACAATTGCCTTGTTCATAGAGAGACTTATTTGATATACTCCAGCTGCACTCCAGTGGAGTCTCGAACGTTCATTCTCTATGGACTACCATAACGAATGGACGAACGGTGATTGCTACACCCCGCCCACTAGAAAGCAATCTAGGTCACATATGGATTTCTTATGTCCAAACGCCCCCACCATATGATGAACGTGTGATCATCAATGACGATCGTATCCAAAACATGCAACATGATGAACGTGCGGTCATCAATGACAATAATGCCCAAACATACAAGATGTTAATAAATGTGCGTTCATCAACGACAATCGTATCCAAACATTTGGACCCAGAATCCTCCACAACCATCTGTTCATGCCAACAGCTAGGCCAAAAAACCAACATCCATTAACCCAAATGGGTGATAGAACAACAATTAATTCATGTATGGCCACACCACATTCATCAAATCCATTTATCAGGCGTGAATCACAACGATGAAGAGATGAAATAAATATCAGCCTAATTAAAAACTCAAGCAGCAGGCCACACCACATGAACTTGTATCTTTTGTACGGTGAAAATAAGGTGTAATAAACCCAATCTACAGAGTGGATTTGACATTTACCACATGGGAGAACCACAGCTCAGGCATCATATTCATCAAACTACATCATATTCATCAAACTACAAAGTCAAACTAACCAAAGATCACTGGAAACCCTTTGGATATGCCGAGGTAAGAAGAGCTAATTGCATACCAAGCAAGCTCATTGGAGCCCACCAAGATTTAATGCTTCTGTCCACACCATCCATCCATTTTATCAGATAAGTTTTGGGCATAAGCCCAAATTGAAGCATATCCAAAGCTCAAGTGGACCACACAACAGGAAATAATGTGAATTAAGCACCAACCATTATAAATTTCTTAGGGGCCACAGATGCTTTAGATCAAAGCTGATATTTGTGGTTTCCCTTCATCAATGTCTGTGTGATCATATTAAGATATTAGATAACAAACAAACATCAGTGCAGATCCTATGAAAGTTTAAACAGTAAACATCATTATCCCCACTGTATATCCCTATAGTGTGGTCTCCTTGAGCTTTGGATATGCAACACGTATTATCAATGGTGGGTCCCATAAAGTCTCTCAGTACTCTTTAATAAGCATACTGAATTAACTTAGGACAGAAGTATTAGGAATCAAATACTCATATCATATAATGATCAGGAACTCGCCCCATACAATTATCTTTCTCATTGACCATCCTGGTTATCACATTAGGTAATTTCATGATCACAGCCCAAATTTTCAAAACAATGGGGAAATTTTTGGGGAAGATGGAAGTAGCGAGGAAGTGATCATTGCTCTGCTCCTCCAATGAAAGGGTTAGAATTGTCAAATCAAATTTTATTTTATTTTTTTTTTAGGTATTGCCCACCAAATGCAACGCAGAAGCAGTCAAGTTGCGAGAGATTGCATCATGCAAACTGACCGGATTTATTACTCACAAGATCACAAAAACTCATCACAGAAGACAGAATACATAATAAGCCCACCCAACCCTACCGTCCCAATGGACAATGAAGAAAGGTTCCTTTGAGGTGCATGGAAACAAGGATTTTGAAAGGTTCCTTTGTGGTGCATGGAAACATGGATTTTGAGGATTTCCATTGGAAGGATAGGAATTTTCTTAATCCACAAAAAAAGGAGTACACTGAAACTCAGTCAGAAATGACTAATTTTTATCCATTACCTACATCCTAACATCTCCCTACTCAAACTATTTAATACATAATCCACCATGAACTAATTTATACACTCCAGCTACTCCACATGCCATGTCTTACTAAGTCATGGGGAGAGCACCAAAGCATCAGGTTTGTTTGGAAGCCAATCCTTTTTTTCTCACTAGGTAAGTTCTTGCAAGGAAATCAACCCCAGTGAAGGCATCCAAAGCTTGCAGAAAATAACCTACATTGAACTTGCCATTACCTATACTGAAAGAATATTGGGGGAAATGCCAAACAACATCCAAACAATCCCCAAAGGAATCTCAGCACCACCTCTACCCACCACAAGGCAACAAATGACATCATACACATATAACTAAAAAGCCACATAAATATACGATTAGAGATCCACTCCATCTGTACAAAGTACATGAACGGCAGAGATCTCAAACATGTCACGAAGTGGTGGGACATAAGAGGTAACTCCCCACAACGCAGAATTCCAAACGATATGCCATTATAGAAAACCAAACCAAACTAATTATGTTTGAGAACCAATAGCAGAGATGTTGTAGACATAGGGCCAAAAACAGAAAACTACACCTGAGTTGTTGAAGCATGAAGCGAAAGGTTAAGTACAGGATCAACGAATGGCCAGGATACAGCCATGAGCTACTGGAAACATCCAGAAACTATTGCAAAGAACGGGAAAAAACCCAAAAACAACTTTCCTTTCCGTAATCACATGAGATTTTGATCAGAAGTACTACAAACCTACACATCTCTGCTTCCCATTTGTTCGCCCTCTTTTATCTGCCTAGTCATCATCCTCTTCCTGCATAATAACACATTCAAAAAAAAAAAAAAAAAAATCAACAAAGATTTCCACATAAATCTGAAAATTAATAAGCAAATATCTACACATTTATACCTCTCCACTCTCTTCCTCGTCATCTTCATCATTTACTTCAGACTTCGACTTGTCAGATTCTTCCTCGTCATCTTCATCTTCTTCATCAGCTTTAGCTTTTGCTTTGGATTTAGTTACTACTACATCCGACTGAAGAATAATATACTCAGTATTCAGGGGAAAAAACAAAAAATACTAGTTATTTTATTTTTAATGATAAATATATTAAATATAAAAAGAAATACCTTCTTGTTGTAAGTCGCCATAACCTTGTTGTATTCGGCCTTCCTCTTAGCTGCTTTAGATTCATACGGTGCTTTATCCTAAACAGAAGGAAATTATAATTATATTTAATCATTTTAATTAAGAAAAAAGTAAATAAATGAGAAGATTTTCTTATATGCGAAAATTCACTTACAGACGCCGACATCGACTTCCATTTCTCTCCAGCAGCCTTACCGACCTGATTTTCAGAAAATCAAAACAAAATAACATAATATTATTAAAATAGAAGAGAAAATGAAAATCTGAGCAGGAAATAGAGAAGATCTGCTTACAGCAGCGACGGATTTGTTGCCGGGATTTTTCTCCTTGAACTGTTTCCGAAATTCCTCCCTTCATTAAAAAAATAAAATAAATCAGTACAAAAAAATTTTAAAAAAAAAAAAACGAAAAAAAAAAATTGCTCACATGAAAATGAAAAAGGCGCTTGGAGGCCTTTTCGGCTTGTTAGGATCCTTTCCAGGTTTCTCCTTCTTCGCTGGTTTCGTGCTCACTTTATCGGTTGCTTTCCTCTTTACAGAGAGCCTGATACATCAAAAAAAAACTGAGATCTGAGTTACAAAACTCTATCAATCGAAACGAAAACCCTTTAACACTACAGAAATCCTTCAGATCTGTTAAAAAATCACAAAAAACAAGGAAAATGGCAACTAAACTCACCTGCTGTCGGCTTTTTTCACCGTTTCAGCCTTCGATTTCCCTCCTTTCATTGCAAGACCTGCCGGAAAAGTGTTAGATTAGTGAGATTCGTCACAAAATCGGCGAAAAACGGAAAAATTCGTCGAGAAAAGATCGGAATCGCCTCCAAAATGACTGACCTTAGGGTTAGGGTTAGGGTTAGGGTTTCGGGAGAGAGAGACAGAGAAAGAGATAAAGAGAGGTTTGGTGTGTTGTGTGGTGAAGTGAGGGCAAAGGGGGGGGAGATAAGAAGGGGCGAGGGCGTGGGTGCGGAAAATTAAAATTTCAATCGTCGCGACCGAAATGAAAACCGGGTTTGGGCGGGATTTTAAAATCTGCCGCCACGTCATCGATCCGTGTGATCGAACCTTATTCGCTCCCATCTTCCTCTATGCGGAACTGCATCATTTTGCTCTCTGCGGAGAACTCATGACTCTATTCACCCACGCTTTCCTAGCCAGACTTGATTAGTGTAGATATCAATCCTCACCGTCAAAACTACAGACCCCACTTTTTATGATAAAATCAGGGAAATCACATGTATCGAGAGATAAACAGATCGAATGGTTTCAAGTAAATTTTTACTCTTTCCAACATACATACCTACAATCTTCCAGTCAAATTATCAAATATCTATCATTTTGACAGTGATCTTAACGAATTGGACGGTTCAGATTATCATGATTTTCAGTTATTTTATACTGGACTTCTGCATGTGTATGAAATACTTTGCTCTTCTGAAGTATCAAATGATTCCCAGTTTTGCTTTGTGTTTTCTCTTGTGCTTCCTCTTTCGGTTTCGCTTTGGGTCCGAACTGAACAGAAGGTTTGCAACAAACGCTCCACCAATGGACCCTAACCAAACTGCTTGCCTCTTCTGGCCTAGCATGTCATGATCCAGACCGTTCATCTAGAATATTCCATCTCATGCTATTGTTTGTGGAAGAATTTCACTGATCTAAGATTATTCTGTTTATTATGAGATGAGTTATTAACTTTTTCTTGGAACCGTTGATTTTATCCCACTATGAGTGGATAAAGAAATGTTTATCGAGTGTTGGTTTATTACAATTATCATCTAGAGCGGCTTCTTTCAAATGAACGGACAGGATTATAACATAGTTGGGTAGAATAGGTCATCACATTGAGCGAGCTACAGAGAGCCTTGCTAACAAACCTCAAGAGAATAGATGCGATTATCACACACTCGTCTGCTCTGGGGCCCTGCTACGCGGTGAGAAAAGGATATGTCCGGTTTTAGTCTTTGCTTTTTAAGAAATGACAGAAATGTCCTCGATTATTGCGTGTTGCCTTGGTTTCGTGGCTGTGGAGAGGAATCCGAATCACGCATTGAAGAAAGACAGCTTTGCCCATTAGATATTGAGTTTGTTCTTGTTAGGTGGTGGAAATGCGTTGGCGTCCAAGCGGTCTAGGGTTAGAATAGACATTTGGTTCGTCCACTGAGATTTAATGCAACTCATTATTTCAACGGCTCAATAGCTTATGGAACGAGGCATTGCATCTGGGCCGTCCATGAACTGTCTGTGGTGCAAAAAACGTGATGCTTGTACCATCCTAACCATCCATTGCTGGCCTTCAAGATCCTTCCAGTCGGTCCGTGTTAGGCCCACCTGATAAATTGACACGGATTCACATCGCCTGCCAATGAAGTGGAAGCGGATTGGCTGATGTACCACACAACAGCTATCTAGCTAGTGTATTGACGTTAGCCAGTTATGTGGTCCCATCATGAGTTATGTATCATATCCAAACCGTCCATCCATTTGGCGAGATCCTCTTAAGTCTTGAGCCGAAAAATAAGACAGATCTAATGACCAAGGGGACCACACTGCAAAAGGCAGTAGGAGATTAAACGTTTACCATTGAAACCCTTTTGGGAGTCACGGAAGCGTTGGATCAATATGATATTTGTTTTTCCTCTTCATCGGTTTTTTTATTTACCTTATAAAAAAATTAGATGGAAAATAAACGTTCTAAAGGCGCCACGAATATTTTAATGGTGAAAATCATTATCCCGCTGCTACATGTGGTGTGGTCCAATTGATCTTCGGATAAAATTCATTTTTTAGCTCATGCTATAAAATGATCTAGAAAAATGAATGAACGGTATAAATATAATAAATGCATCATTTTAGGGCCATCTAACTTTGATCTCCTTTAAACGGTTCGTACAACTGAGCACAGGAGCGTCAGCGCTCGTCTTCCGACACGTACCCGCATAGCTATTCGCTGGTATGTGGTACACCAGCCAATCCGCTTCCCAGTAAAGAAAGGGGCGGCTGCAGATTTCCTGCAAGCTCCTTTTTTTGTTCTTTTATTTTTTTTAAAGCTTGTCAGTACACCCACTGCCAGATCACACTTCACTGGTAGCCACCCCACTAGGGAATCGATGCCTTTGAGCTTAGTCTAGTGCAACGGGCAAAAAATGATCCGAATCCACGACTCAAGTGGGGTTGAAAACGTGAGGATTGAACGTCCAGTGTTTGAAATATTCATGAGGCCACATAAGTTTCAAATGAGGCTAATATTTGTATTTTCGGTTCATCCCGTCGGAATTACGTTATGAATGTCATGTAAACATCAACGTCGACCCAAAGAAGTTTCAACGATGAGAATTTCCCCACTCAGATCTTCCTTTAGTGCGGCCCACTTGAGTCTTGGATCCTACTCACTTTTGGTCTCAAGTCCTAAAATGTTCTTACAAAACCGATGGACAGAGTAGATTTCTCATAAACATTAAAGTGGGCCCCACTTAAGTTTACACCGCCTGAGCTTCCCACTAAAGGCTTTGGCAGGAAATCCATGTCCAAGGGGGGCATCAATTTCCTCATGCAAACTTAGAGGTGGTAGGATCCGACCCAACTCGTTGGATCCAACTTGACCGAACCGGTCGGATCCGATCCGACTCAAACCAAAAGCCAGGGTTGGGTCGGATCGAGTAGACTCACTCGAATCCGACGCCAAACCGAGTCGAGTTTGGGTCATGAAGCAACTCGATCCGATTCGATCCGGACCGGAATCGGGTAGTATAAAGTCATATTTTACTCTCTTTTTTTACCTTTACTCTTCTTCTACCCACAGCCCGAGCCAACTTCTTCTCCTTCCCTATTTCTTTCTTTCCTCCTTTCTCTCCCGATTTCCCTCTTCTCCTTCTTTCTCTCCTCCTTTCTCTCCCGATTTCCCTCCTCTCCTCCTTTCTCTCCATCTCTCCCTATTTCTCTCTTGTTTTCTTCGTAACATGAGAGTCTCCAAATTCAACTTGACTCGGCCAGACTGAATCAGATCAATCGACCGACTTAACTGTCATCCGACTCGGTTTCCTTGACCGAGTCGGACTTGGTTCGGGTTAGGCCAACAAGGAATCGGTTCGGATTGAGTCAGCCCTGCTGGACTTAGTCCCGAATTGGATCGAGTCGAGTTTGACCTAATCTGGTCCGACTCAACTTAATACACACCTCTATGTGTAACACCCCAAACTTTTCAATACTCGAGTATTGAAAGTTCTCGAGGTTACCATAGAATTTTACCTATTTTGTACATATGTACGATACCAATCTAGCTAACCTAACCTTACATCCATTCATCAACGTGAATCTAACCTTTGGGAATAGTCTCCATTCATAAATCAAGTCATTTGACCATTGATTTTAAGACAAGACCATCCATCATGTGATTTGACATATATACCTTCCCTTAAATGAATTGGCGAATAAATCTTTATCCGTAATAATTTAGATGTAAGTTCTTTTGTAATAATTATTTAGAAAGGTACATATAACCATATAGAACCATTAGATTTCACAAAACTCTTAGATCAACAATAATTACGAAAATATCATTAACTTATACCCTTGAATTCCAAATCACATGGTTCTAATGATCCGTTTCATGTGAAATTTTATACCAAGCCTAATTATCATAAATTAACCATACACGTCGAATTTCAGCCCTTAGATGTTGTAGAAGTATCCCAATTAACAAATCAGCCCTTAATCGTTGATTTTGGTGTCCATCGAGTGAGGAAAGCTCATAAGTAATTGAGTAGAATGTTTCCCTCCATATGGACTAAGTGAAAAATATAAAGACCCCACTTTGGTAGCCTTTTACTTAGCCGTCAAGTTATCCATTTAGGGCTTATTAACTCTGCATAAACATAAATCTTCAGATTTAACCACTTCCTGCCGTCCATCGCAACTCAAACTTAGACCACACGTTAGCCTCACATGACTACGATATCATACGAAATTTGGACCCCGATCTATGATCCTACACCATTGAATGTTGAAGCCAGCTCCTTCCTTTCGACATAAAAGGCAATATTTTAGATTTAAACTTTTTCCATCGTCGATCATTGACCAAATTTTACAAAATTGCTTGCCTATCTAGACTACACATTTTCCCAAAAATTTTGGGCTCGGATCATTAAATATGGACCATTAATGAAGATTAAATCAGTTTTGGCACTCAGTAGGAAAACTCTTAAAATAAGACTCTAATCTACCTCATAATTGGACCCATGGCCCAACATGACCCCGCAAAACCAATGAAGGGAGTGGATTTATCGACAACTCATCATAGTGGACCCCACTCGTCCCTCACAATCAAACCGGAAGCAAAAGCTTCTCCATGCTATAACAGTGCACGACTTTCTCATGCTCAAGAGAACTTCCACTGAAACTCTAAGGCTCGGCGAATTTATCAAGATCTAAGTCGTTCAACTCTCATCCAAGGAGAATCTGACTCCAACACAAACCCTTAGAATAGTGTGGTGAATCCCCACAATGCTGGGATCTCAGAATAGTGTGAATTCAAATGAGAACCGACATAGGAAACAGGCCGCTGCACGTTTTCACTAAACCCACTGAACAAATACATCTAAACCATCGATTTTTGACATTTATAAGCTTACATGCTTCCATCTGGACCGCGCACAATGATCGCTTTGAAGAAAGAGGGGTAAGAACGAAGTCTGCTATTGAAGCACCCATCATCTTCTCCAATTTAACGTCAACCGTGTGATCTTGAGAAACCTTGATCAGGGAATCAGATGCGTCAATAAGGTAGGCCCCACAAATCCGAACAAAACTCACATTGCTCTTGGCCTAATCATCCAGCAATACCTCACCCAAAACAAATCCAATTCAACGTTGCTTTGTTGTGCGCTATTCCACCATGCGCATGTTGTGATTCTAGCGTATGTGAGGTTCGTTCCTCATGGTAAGATCGGTTAAGATCCCTATAAGAGACCATCTAATTTATGAGTAATAGCCAGATAATTTAGGAGAAAATCTAGGCAAAGTGTATAAAAAGAAAGGAGAGAGAGAAAAAAAAAAACAAGAGAGAAACAAGGAAGAGTGAAGAGGCTCAAACACTGAGACCAGCGCCCGAACTTGCTGGAATCCAGCAAGAACTGGGTTTCGATTGAAGTAATCCTGGCCAACCACCTAGCTACAGCGAGAGAAAGAGAAACGGAAAGAAAATAAAAGAAAATAAAAGAAAAAGTTAAAGAGAGAGAAAAAGAGAAAGAGAGGGAGATGTCCGTAGAAGGCAGGAGATCACCAAGCCAAGCCAGACTTGAGGTAGGCCCACATCCAGTGCTTCCTCCTTGCTAGAATCCTTTCCTCTCCTAGGCTTATTTTCTCCTTCCACTCCTAATGTTTCGATCCAAAATTCGAGCTAAGAAGACCAATCAATTTAAATCAAATCTAACCATCCAAATTCTTAAATACTAAATTAAGGGCCTAATCCTTCAACGCATACCCACCTTTAAGGAATGAACAACACTAGAGGTGAGGATTTTTCCTTTAAACTTACTTTAATTTAAGTTAATATGAATTATCTTGCCTTTTACCTATTCTCATGTTACTATGATTCTCTCTGTGCAATTGGTAATTCATCATTAACAACTATTTACCCTTTGGGATTATGGTATGATGATTACGAGTGATCTTGTAACGCCCCGGTTTTCGAGACCCGAGTATGCGACTCGTTTCCTAAAGACCCGGATGTTAGCAGTAATCAAATGATAATCAAACAAGATCAAAGTGCGATTAACGGAAATCAAGCGTAGTATAAATGTAACACAAATGATAATAAAATCCTAGGCCACTCAGCTGGGGCCCAAATACAAAACTTAAGTTCCCAAGATGTATTGAAATAAACATAAGCAACTAGTCTACTGATTTAGTCCTAAGTAAGCAACCGCTTCCTGGTACTGTTCATCCTCGTACGGCTCTTCCTTCGTTGTGACGGTAGCGGTCTCGAAATCCGTTACGTGCTCGTCCATCCCTACACCTGTATCCTCTGTACGATTGAACATTGATGAATGAGTGGCCAGCTCAGTGTGATTTTCCTCAAGATTTCACACCGCCGCCCTAGACAAGAAATAACATAAAACATCCAGGCAACTAAAATATAGTAAATGCAGTCTTATTATATGCATGGATGCGTGAATGCAAACATCACTTTGGGGATGCTAATCAGTGCAGACATTGGGCTTGTCGCCCATGCAAAGAGGCTGACCGTTAGCGAAGCACATTAGGTGCGTACATCACGTACCGCATAATGACTGTCTTTCGTACATCACGTACATTAGCGATGGACGCTGGTCTATGCCATGTATGCATGATTAGCCAAACTATTATTAGTCCAGTTACAATTAGCCAATTCAAATAGACTCGAGGTCACTACGAGGGTTCGTCGTCAGCGTAGGCAGACAGCTCGGGCATAGTGTCCCATGACCACCATCCCCGGTCCATGAGTCTACCGCCTTAGGGTGTGTATAAAACCCATCAACACGTGACCAATCAATTCTCAATACAAGGGAATTACCACTGTATGTTGTCTAGGGATGAAGTATAGAAATCATTAAATGCAACGACTAAAGTGAGACGGTATGTATGGTTCAAATATGAGTAAACAGCAGTGATAATAAATGTTGCATGGTCATTCCATAGCCAGGTAAGTGGAATCACTCCATATATAGTAAGCCCCATAAGTCAATTTTCACTAATCATAACCTCCATGTTGAGGGTCTATTTTTATCACAATCCGTTCCGTTACACCCTAAGATCGGGCTCTCTTTAAATAGGAGTTTCCATAGAGAGATTTCAAACAATATGTGACTTGCAACCAATGCAATCATATGAGGGAGAGACATGAAGATATAAGCATGATTCGATACTTAAAGTAAAACTCACGTATGTATATAATTCAAGAGTCATGTTCCCATAGTTAAGACATGCTTTTAGATATAACTAATCAAGTGATTTAATGAATTTATAAAACATTTGATAAAGTAATCTAATCAAGTGATCGATCCTATGACATATGATCAAGTAGATTAAAGATTCAATCACTTATAAGATACATATACAATAGCTAACCAATGGTTAAATAAAGTTATAAGGCATGTATTCAAGCAAGCAAGTCGACTGATCACCCACTCCTAGGATATCATTTGCAACTATTATAAAAGACTATCCCTAATCCAGTTTAAAGATGGAAAGATCAAGGGGAAGAAAATCATCACCTTCCAGGTTGGATTCCCTTACATAGTTCCGCCTTTTTAGTGATCAACCCACGATCCAACGTCACTTAATTGAACTCTTAGGGTCATTTCCAACAAGAGGTCAATAACCAAATTTAACGGATGATTTTGATAACTCCTTGTTACCTAGGCCCGCTTCAACCTCTTCTTACTTACAATGAAGATGAGGCCCACTTACATATCACAATTAGGTGGGCTATTCAGTCCTTATCCAGCCTATGAAGTTTGGCCCAAATCCATGTAAAAATGGGCCCAAACTAAGGATGGGCTTAGTTCAGGCCCATTGTGCAGCCCAAACAATGTGGGCCAGCTTATGTGTGGCCCATAGTTGTGGCTGGCCCAGACACTAGCTGCCCGAGGGTGGCCCAGCAACTGGGGCCGGCCTGTGGGTTATGGGCCCATTGAACTTCATCTCAGTGTGTCCTACTGAGATAACTCTCAGTTGTGGCCCACTGTAATATGTGGTGAGGCTCACTGGGAGTGCGATCCACGGTAATACAGGGTGAGGCCCACTAAGATTTTATCCCTGGTGCGGCCCACTTAGTACAGTGAGGCCCACTGAAATTTTGTATGAGGTGCGGCCCACCTAATTTAAATGTGGTGCGGCCCACCTGACTTTTACATGCGGCCCACCTGACTTCATAGAGAGTGCGGCCCACCCAGTTCATGTGGTGTGGCCCACTGAATTGAGATCTGTTTTGGGCCCACCACACGGCCAGTTCTGGCCCATCTGGAAGCTATTTTGAGCCCAGCTGAAGGCTGGTTTTATTTCAAAGCATGGTCCAGCTGAGGACCTGAATAAACTTCAAATCACGGCCCAACTGAAAGCCCTATTCAGCTTTAAGCATGGCCTTGTTCAGTCCAGGTAACAGCCCATCTAGAGGTGTTTTACGGCCCAACAGAAAGGTCCATTTTGGTCTCCTGACTAGGATCGTTCTAGGTCCTAGCCGAGTCTCGCTTTTGACCCACATCCCTGCCCATGCAAGGCCTGTATTCCGACCCGAATCAGGGCCTGTTTGAGGACTAATTCCAGTCCGAATCAAAGCCCATTTGTAGACCATTCTCAGCCCATTTTTAGTTTACTTCAGAGCTTAGATAGAGGCTCATTTTTTGCCACACTTCCGGCCTGATTTCGGTCCATTTACACGGCCTGATGGGGCTTGGTTTCAACTTAAATTGAAGGCTTTAAGAAGGTGGAAGGGGAAGGAGTTATCTGACTCGATTCGGGTGTGACCTGACTTGGTCGAGCTTGACTCGAACTCGGAATGGAATGCACGCACCAGACCTCACTAGTTGTGGAGCTGTAGGCCTGCACTGACCCAACTCGGTTCGATTTTGTGCGGGCTGAGTTAATGTAGTGCTCACGGAGTCCACCCGGCGGAGACTCGTTCTCTCCCTTTCACTCCTTTCTCTCTCTTTCTGCCACGCCCCGAACTCGAAAACCGGGCTCACAAAATTCCCAATCGGCTAATCCGGCGCCGACAGCCTCCGTAGTACCCCATTCTCAACTCCTGGCACCCATACACCAGGTTCCGTTCCTGGGATTCTACAAGGAGGATTTCTAACATGATTTTGATTCGTAATGAACATAACCATAAGCATAACCCATGAACGATAACCACAAGAATACCATCACAAAAATCTAATATGATCAGAAACTTTGAGTACAATGCGTATAAAAGATAAATACAAGATAATAACATAAACTCCGGAAGCTCGACTGCACACTCCAACTGTGGGAGGCTATGGCTGCATCCTGGCGTCACCTGCACACATCAATCGTGCATATGCTTATAGAAAGCTTAGAGGGTGGTGTAAGTGTGTGCGTAGTATGAACGTGCTCAGAATGCAATGCCAGAGTAATGTGGAATCATGTTGATGGGTACATGAATGCAATCAGCCGTATCAAGGCTATGCGGTGTAAGATATGAATGTTATCGACCATATCAAGACCATGCGATGCGAGATGCAACTCAAGCATGCCAATCCTCATCCAAATCCTCATACAGCTCGTCAAATATCAGTACAGTTCTCATTCTGGATAATCACCGGGGTCTAGTACACTCTACACCAGCTTGTCATCCCTATCTGAACGCACAACTGGGAGAGTAGAAGAGACCTCACTATCCGCCTGCCAATATCGGGTCTGACTCATCGATAGCGGACCCATTCCTCAAGCTGGTCAAACTCAACCTAAAAACTGCCCCCTCACTTAGGCGGGTAAGGTCACACCCCTTTCCAATTGACCACGACACAGTGGGAGATGCGACCTATTGGTATACGGCCCTCGCACGCTCATGTATCCACTTGATCTCGACGTTGGAGTCATCCTCTAGTACCATCAGGTTTAGGGATTTTCACCCAGGGACATCTATGGTGCCCCGATGCTAGAAACAATATTTTTGGTATCCAATCCGGCCATCCACGATGTGTCTGTGGAGGCCATGACCCTGATGTCACTAGGATATACAGTAATCACAATCACACGAATGTAAAGTGCATGAGTTATGCAGTCCAATCATGCATCAATCCTCCGCATACCGTGCGCTCATGTGGGATAACTCCTATCAATGAGTCCCATGAATAATCTGCCCAATGCTATGATCAATCACTACTCATATCAAACATACATATGATGCGTATGGACATGAGTCATGAAATTATACTAAACATGTTATAATGTGATGAACTATCCTCACAATGAAGATGGGCTTAGATGGACTACACACAACAAGTATGGGCCTATCAATGGGCCCTAGGGAGAGTTATAATGTGGACATTTAACCAACATTATTTTTACAATGTGGATGTCAAACCATCATTGCTCCCAAGGCATGGCCCGCCATAAACATCATTACATAAACCATGGTGGAATCACACATTGTAATGGGCCTTATATACATCCCGTTGGGCCTCAAATACATCAAATGGGCCGTATCACATGGGCCTCATATATATCAAGGTGGGCCTCAACAATGGGCCTCATATCCATCAAGGTGGGCCTCAACAACGGGCCAAATAAAATGGAACAAGTTGAATGGGCCGAGTCGAATGGGCCGAGTCGAATGGGCCGAGTTCAACACACCATTCATCCACTGTTAGAGATCATTATAGAGCATACAAAAATGAATCATATCCAAAGGATCATCTGGACCATACTACAAATGACAATGGTGGTAATGATTTCCACAGTTAAATTTCTAGTGGGCCCACCATAGTATTTATTTTCCATCCATACTGTTCATAAGGTCACAAGGACCTGAATAGGGAAGGAAACAAATATTATATTGAATCAAAACCTCTGTTCCCTAAAGGGGTTTCAAGGGTGGGCGTTCAACACCACTGTTTTTCTGTAGGGTGGTCCACTTGATATTAGATCTGCCTTATATCTAGTCTCAAGCCGTGAGACGAGGTGGCCCAAATAGGTGGACGGTTTGGATGGATCACATCCATCAAAGTGGGGCCATGAAACTGGTCAGATGGATGGACGTTATAGATAAGGCACATACCTCATGGTGCGGTCCATACTGATGAAAAGTGTGGAATACAATACATACATCAATGGGTCCCATGTGGGGCCCACCATAAAGATCCATCCAATCTGTTGGTAAGGTCACACTAACCAAAATAACTAAATAAATAAATATAATATTTATCCAAAACTCTTGGACTCCAAGGGAGTTCGATGGCAGACGTCAATTCCCACTGTTTCTCGTGACGTGGGCCACCTGAGTTCCACTTACGGCTGATTTTCTTGGGGTGGCCCACAACTGGAAGGGGCCCAACAATGCACAGTGTTGATGTTCTACACACACCATGGTGGGGCCTACGGCTGTGGGTCCCAGCCCACCTCTAACGCAACAGACACCTTCTTTGAAGATCTTCCTGACGGGCCAAAGAAGATGTCGTGCGTCGCTATATATATATAGTTTTATTGTTTTCTTATGTTTTTTCATAGGTGGGGCCCACATCTGAAAGATCTAATGCACTAGTTGGGTTCTGTGGCTCATGACGACCAAATGAGCCCAATATGCAGTATGTTTTAGTGTGTAGAAATATCAATGTGGGTCCTAACAGCCTTTAACAGCCAATTCACTGTTTTCTATGGCATGGCCCGCTTGATTATCGGATTAACTTCATTTTTCGGCTCAGCGCCTAAAATGGGCTGAGAAATAGGATGGACGACATGGATTATATTCATACATCATGGTGGGGCTTGCATGAGCAGTCCACACTTCACTATTAGTCACCCACCCACGTCAGTTCACACCTCACTATAAGGCCATGTCCAGCATCCCTGAACGCTGGATGGTGTGGAAACAACACAGGCATCATGGTGGGTCCCATATAGATGTGGCCCACCCGATGGTATAATATATATATATAATATTATATTTAAAAGAAAGAAAAAGAGGGTGGTTGGGTGGTACACTCCACTGTTAGTTCTCACTTCACAGTTAGCTACACCCCACTGTCAGTTAACACTGCACTATTAGCCACCACCACTGACGGACGGTATGGCATATACCTCATCAAGGTGGGTCCCACATGGACATGGCCCACCTGTTTGGATCAATCTGATATTTGTGTTTTCCTTCCGTCTAGGCCCGGTAACGGGCTGGATGGTGTAGATCCAACACATCCGTCAAGTGGGTCCCATGAAGGTGAATGGCATGGATAATATACACTTCATGGTGGGCCACACACACAGCCACACTATCATCCATACAAGAGAGATAGAGAGAGCTGGTGAGATAGAGGGACCTCGCCACTATGGGCCCCTCACTGCATTGCATACATCATTGTGGGTCCCACAATAAGTGGCCCTAAAATTAAAATCAACGGTGGATTACCCACCTGTCGGCCTTCTTCTTGGTCCCTTAGCTTCCTTAGCTCCTTGCCTTCAATTTTGATGGAGGTAGATGATGAATGAATGGTTGAGTTGGAAGATGAGAGGGTGGGCCACACTTGTTGTTTTGGGAGAGCTTGGGAAGGCTTGGACGTGTGAAATTTTTAGGTTGCTTGGGAGTGAAGAGAGGGAATGAGAGAGAGAGGGAAGTGATGGGTGAAAAGGGATGAAATGATGGGTGATGGGTGGAGTGATGGGGTTGTAAGAAAGGGATGGGTGGAGAGAGAGAGAGAGAGAGAGAGTTGACTTTGGGAATGGGAAGGGATGGGTTACTTGTACTTGTGGTATGGTGTGTACTTGATTGATTGATTAGTGAGATAGGTCGTAGAGATTCCCTCGAAATTCATAACGGGTGGCGTTTCTTCAGAATAAATGCGGGCCCACATCTTCTAACCTGGGTATCGGATCAGTGCGCAAGTCGCGACGTTGGAACTGCGGTGATGGCGCGGTCGCTAAGATACAAGTTTCGGGTCGAGCCGACGTTGGTATGTAGGACTCGGCTTAGGATCATGCGCAAACATCGGATACGGGTCTAGAGTTGCCGAAATTCGACCGGAAGGACCGCGGAAGCCTACAGAATGGTATAGTCTAGGATACGGGCCTTACACTTTCTCCCTCTCTCTTTTGTTCTCTCTCTCTAGTGCTGATCCCAAGGGCAACAGTGCCCTTTTATATGCGTGAGAGAGAGGCTATCAACGGTTGGAAAAATGACTTGCCTTGCAACGGTCGTGATTGAAAAATGGCCATGCATGGGGCCTATTCACACATTGGGATGGATTGTTGATGCCCTAGCCCACCAGAAAAGTGAGTTTTTAGCCATGGTGGGGCCCATCTTGTGATCATGGGTCGGGCGGTTTAACGGGGAAAATGGAGTGGCCGTTAATGGCAACACACTCCCTGGGGTATTTCGATGTGAACTGGTCCGTTTGAGTAGACCAAATGGAGCCTCCGATCAGTGTGGGGCCCACTTTTTGGACCACAAATGCGAGTTTCAATCCCACTTACGAGATAAAGCATTTCTCTCCATTAACTCATATCGACTTAAAGCGAGGGCTTGGATGGCTCCACGTGGCCCAGGGGACGGTCAGAGGCGTGCCAGCGCCCATTTTCCATAAGGGAAATTATATTTTTCCATTTTATTGTGCAGGCCGTTGCTCGGTTATTTTCGAAAATGGGAGGGCGTGGCTCTACCTAGAAGATGGATGACTGGGATGGCTTGATCAGAATGATTGTGGGCCATCCATGCGGCCACAGATCGGCCCCTCATCCCAAATCCTAACCACACGCAGATTTCTGAACGGTTTCGTCCCAACTTTCTCATTTTTATGCATGGGACGGCCCCCACGAACCTGATGAACGGTTCGGATTGTTCGGATAGTGCCCAGGGTGGGCCACTTAAGAGGCTACAAATCGTCAGATTCAAACAGACCGTTGGCGGGAAAAATCCCAATTTTTGGTGTTTTGGTTCTGTCAAAGGCCGTTTGACCCGCCCGACTCATCTGGTGCACATCATGCACGAGTACATTGGTTGCACTCGCACGCTGTGTGGGGTCCACTATGATGGTTTTGTTAATTCCACTCCGTCCAATCGCCTTGGGGGCCCCACTTAGGGGTCCTGACTCAGTTTAGGGAGGAGGTGAGGCCCAGGTGGGCCGTATCGCATGTCCCAGGCCCTATCCGGCCTAACATACACTGTTTCGATGGTTGGATTGATTTGGGAATTTGTTTCAACATCTAATCGAAAATTTGAGGGGCAGTGACGCCTTAGTTGGCTATTCATTAGCCCTCGAAGATCCGTTACTAGTACATCTTTCTAATACCCCTTGATTAAATGATTCACATGTTATTAAAACTTGAGGTGTTCAATTGAGCTTACCCTGATGGTTGTTTTAGGCTTCTACTCAGCTCCCAGGGCCATTGGTGGACGACTTCAATGATGATTGGAGGCCCCATCATGCACATGTTGAGTTCAAGTTGTTTGTAAACTGTATTTGGATCCCATTCATGCAGCTTTTAAATGGTAACGCCTGCGTACCAGAGGTGCAAGGTGTTTCAGATCTTCATTATTTTTATGTGGAGCGATGGATACATGTTCACAACCCTAAGTGTAGGGTCGCGATGTAGTAATAATCTCGGTGAGACTGAGGTTGAATCCACAAGGACTAATCTTATGTGTCTTTTCTGAAAGTAATTAGAATCAAAACTAGGAGAAGATCTAACCTAAATCAGGAAAGTAGGGAGTAATTATGAAGTGTTTATTTAGAAACTCAAGAAATTTAAAGGTGAGAAGTAGGGTTTCCAAGGATCCACTGTAACATCCCGGATTTTCACTGTTTTGGATTTTCAAAAAAAAAAACTTTGAATTGTTTATTTATTTATTTATTAATTAACTTATAATATCACTTAATGACCATTAGCACTCAATAATAGTTTAAACACGAGTGGAACCAGTAAAGAACCGCACTAGTCCGTTTAATCAACCGTAGGAAGCCAACGAATCCGACCGATCATTTGAACATTAAGTTTAGTCCCATGATTTTCTTGCATAGGGCCCAAATCTAACCAACCCATCGTTAACTAATCAAGACAAGTATGACTAAATTAAAGATCTAACCGAAGCCGAGTCAGATAAGGCACATATATTGACTAATAGACTAAATCAACCCCGTCACTCTTTTAGCCTAAAACCGATAGTTTAGAGTAATCATGACCAAATCTCCACTTTTACTAGTTATAAATAGGCCATACTATGAACATAATTAATCCAAACCCTAATCATTGTCCACGAGAAATTTCACTACCAAATTCATTCCAGAAATGCCCCAATTTTCCAAACCAGCTCTAGACCGCTCATTGGTGGGCCACTAGTTCCAAAATTATAGAGTAATGTCCGTCTTACTGGGCTTGACGTCCATCGCGGGAGTTAAACATGAGTGTTGTCCAAAACCGCTCAACTTGAGCCAAAGGACGAGTGCATGAGATGTGCAAATACCCTAAAGAAAGGAGTTGGAACTTAAGTGAATTGGGTCGTCCACCCTCATGCAAAGTTGAGAACTTTGGACCGTCGATTTGCGACCAAACTTCACACGTTGAGTAAGAATATTTCCTTGCTAATATTTGTATAGCCGCGGCCCCGATCGACTATTGGTGACCGTTGAACAGACTTCTAATCATATTTGTTGATCGGCGCATCCAAATGGCGGGCCGATCATATCCATATGTAGATCATCATTAGGGCTAACTATCATATGGTGTAAATCAATATGTATACCCCATAGTGGGCCCTATAGCTTAGAAAGACCCTCTCATATGTCTAGTATAGTAAAAACCTAGCCCTTGGGGCCATTTATGCCAAATCTGGCATTATAAAAGGGCCTCATTTGGGCACCCCCTCTCCCCATAAGATTTTGCTCTAAGAGAAGGAAAGAGAGAAGAGAGAAAAGGGAAAAGAGAAAGAGGAGAAAGGAGAAGAAAGAGAGAGGGAAGGTAAGCAAGGTGGGTCATAGATCAAAGTGGGGCCAAGGGAGTCCGATGCTTGCAACTCCTCACCTCTTCCTCGACGAATCCTTCACCACGATCACCCATTCGCTTCCGTTGATTATATAGGTAAATCTTTCACCTATTTTTCTTGAAACCCTTGTGTGTGTGAGAGTTTTGCATGAAGTTCTAACATGTAAATGGTTGTTTTAGGGATTCCGGTCGTCCGACCTGAAAAGCCCTCTTTCCTAGGTCATTTTTCAACTCTCCAACGATCCATAGGTGCAGACTATTGTTCTTAGGTGGCCTAGCACCAATTTTAGTATGAGCTTCATGATTTTAATTGCTTGGATGTTATATTCGAAATTCTAGAAAAACCCTAGGAATTATATGTTTGTTGGAATTGTATGGATGTGCATACTTGGTTCTTAAATTTAGTGTTGATCTTGCCTCTCACATGATATTATGTATGGATGATAGTATGCTCATGTTGCTTGATTGTTTTCCCTCATATGTGGTGCTTCATTGTGTGTATGATTTATTACTCTTGTACTCATGATTTCTTAAGATGGAGGAAGTGCTTAACTTCCTCACAAACCCACACACTGACACGCACCTTGTTTCTTGATAATGTTTGCTTGCTTGGTAGGAGTATTCGTCTTAAATGGTTGAGATGCATGAGAACATGGTATTGATATGTTAGTTGATAACTTGGATACTTGGCATGTTATGAATCACCACCCAACCCTTGGGTTGGTCAGGAATACGAGGAGAGCGAAGGCGGTCCCGTTTATAGGACCGTCTTGAGGCTAAACTCACGAATTTGGACGAGTGTGTGTAGGCGACAGTAGTTAGACTACATGGGTTGCTTATACCCGATGTCGTTCTGCCACGTGCTTACCTGAACTCATGCGGTCTAGCCTACTGTCAACCAACCTTATTTGTTAACCTTGTTTGCTCACATATTTATGGAAGCTGGAATACCTTACAACTGTAAGTGGCCCACCAATAACCAATTACAACTGGTCCATAGCCTCGTGAGCCGGGCATGGTGGAATGGGATAATGTGTCTAAGCTGTCGGCCTACGCTGGGGTGTCGCGCCTCCCCATAGTGACCGCGAGTGATCCCTTTCTCTCGACACTCCTCATGTGCTTGAAGTCAGGGATGAGGAACCCGATGGGATCACAGACCGCGGGGTCTTAGCCTCACGCGTTGGGGGGCCTTGGCCTCGCAACCAGTTTAGGGCAATGATACGTGGGGTGTATCAGATTTCCCAACCTGCTAGATGAATGAACTTAACTAATAACTCGGCTAACACGATCGCATTGCATTGCATTAGTTAGGGTGGCAACTTGGAAGTCGAGGTCGCTCTGAGGGAGTGCGGTCATACGCGATCATTAGATGGAGTCATTCGAGGGAGCGTTGTGGTGAGGGCATGCATCATATCATCTCGCATGCATGCATTTTAATAAGTGTTGCTAGGTGTTGATGATTGACTGCTTTTTATTAAGTACATATTATAATTGATGTCTGTTATAACTTGAGACAATAACACCCACTGAGTTGATCACTCACTCCCACTCTTGGACGGTGTTTTAAAACACCAACCAGACATTTTACTAGATGCAGGTGAGGCGGAGCTCGAAGAGCCGAGCGAGGTGAGCAAGGATAGGAAAGAGGAGCTCCCTACTTCCAGACTTTTGACGGATCTTTTTAGTTGAGTTCGAGCTACCGTGGGGTATGGACCAGGGCCTTAGTCACTTTAGGTCACATATGTGTGGGACTAGTTCCCTATTTAAATGATTTAGATTCGTTGTCGGGATATTTTTTTTATATTTAGTAGCAATTGATATTGTTTCATGATGTACTTATGCTCCATGCCTTGCTAAATCCTCCCTTGTTTATGAATCATCTAAATGTAATCTAAATATGAAGCACATTAGGGCATCCACAACACCTGGGAATTCGAGAGTCGAGTTCTTATACGGCCCTCAAAAACCCAGGGCGTTACATCCACTTATAGCTATTATGATGTTTCCTTATTTGATTCAAGGTACTCGATTGGAATTAAAGTCTCATCCTATCCAATTAGAAGATATTCAATAAGATCAGATCTGAACTTCCATTGACCTAATTCTCAACGGATGAAAGTTGTGAAGATTGAAAGTGATTCCATCACCTAACCATGCCCAGTAGACTATGGTAGCAACATGATATACAGATCCAACAACCAACATGGAAGAATCGTGAAGAATAGAAGAGATTCCATCACTCAGCCATGCCCAAGGGACGATGAAGTACAACATGATTTCCTATTTTCATATACTCCAAACAGAAAAGGAAGATACTTCAAGCTATTGTAGATCTATTATAATTTAAGTTATAACGAACCATTAAAAAGTAAAAATATATCTTAAATATCAAAATAGAATCAAATGAGTTTAACAATAACAAGAATCAAACAAGAAAAACATCTCAACCATGCTACAAGCTTCACCCCTTAGCCCTAGCTAAGGGATTTAGCCAACCATAGACATGATTAGATTAAAAACCCTAGAAGAAAGCATTAAAAACTAAGAAGAAGGGAAGAAGAGCTCTTGGGAAGCGGCTCCGCCCTTTTGTTCTACTTCTTCAAACCATGGATATCCTAAAAAGTTCCTAGGAGACCTCTATTTATAAGCCAAGTTCCGCATATCCACAAAATCGGATCAAATTTATGCACTCTACGTAACTCTGCGTCACATCTTTGATGTCATCGAACACCCTTCGATGACATCGAAGGGGTTTTAATCCAGAAGTCACGCCTTTTCGCTTTTTCACATTGTATAAGTCATCGAACCATCCTTCGAAGTCATTGAGCGAAGCTTCGATCCATCGAACGGATCTTCAAGTCATCAAGAATATGTCCAAAATAGTCCAGCGAGTTGCTTTAATTTCTTCAATAAATTTAATGTCATCGAGAACCTTCCTTCGAGTCATCGAACATGTCTTCGATTGATCGAGAAAAGCACCCAATATGTCCAGCAACCAACTCGATTTTCCCTCATAAATTCGATGTCATCGACCAGTGTTCGATGTCATCAAACAGTTCTCAATGACACAGTCTCAGTGATTTCTGTACTTGTTCTTTCGACTTCCTTCCTTCTCCACTTAGTTTTCTTGGATCTTAGGACCTTGAAATCTTCAATCTTGGTCTCCACAGGTCCATTCTTTGCCTTGGTGACTTTTGATCACTAAACCCATGCTTTTAGCATTCTTTTCAATCCAAGCTCTTAAATTCACCTTGCAACACAAACACATGTAAAATATACCATTAAGCTATATTATGTTTGTAAAACTAATAGATAAATGAGGGATAATATGCAATATTTGACCCTCAACACAACTCCTAACCAGCATTTTGCTAGTCCCGAGCAAAATATGTCATAAATAATCTTCAATCCCAAGTTCAAAATCCTTCTTTAGAAAACAATCTTTTGTGCGATAAAGTATGAATGAGTAAAATTAAGTGAGATAGTGGGATCTTGAAAACTTAGAGCCGAATAAAATATGCAATTAATCAAGTAGGTTCTTTATCAATTAAATCACAATGGAAGTTCAAATATCAAGTTTTCCAATGTGCTTGGTGAAAATCAATTTACTTCTCAAAAGACTACTTTTGTTTCGTAATGTTAGCCATATTCATCATATTAAGATTAGTTGAAAACTCAAGTACTGATTCTAAACCTATCCCCTTTTTCCTTTTTTTTTTTTTCAGTTTTTGATTTTATATCGATGGTCACCATTATTTATTCATTTTTTTTAGATGTTACATCTTTTTTAAAGAAATTTTCATTCCCCTCAGAGATGTTGTCATTCTTCATTTTTATGACCTTTTTGTCGATCTCTTATTTTTTTAACTGACTTTTCATCTTTTAAGGTGGATAAAATTCTCCAGACTAAATTTTCAACCTCTATATCAATGATTCACATACTAACCATTAAAAATTCAAGCACCCTTCAAGAAAGCAAATTGAACGTGTCTTGTGGTTTAGATTAACATGATATTCAAACTTGTTCTTAATTAATTTGAATGTAAGAACTTTGAGTGATATTTTACTTATATGATCAAGCGCCAGCAATTTAAAATCCAATTTCACTTCTCATCATACTCAAAGCATTCTTAAATACACAATTCATTACTTCCCAAACAGATTTCAACCTGCAAATATTGAGAAATTTTCAAAAAAAAATTGCCCAAAACTGAGGAAAACATTGATTAAGTTACCTAATCCCCTACACCGCCTACAAAAATTCTACATTATCCTCAATGTACAAAAAATAAGCATGTAATGCAAAAGAGGCAACAAAAATAAAGGAGATGGTGTCAGAAAGATAGTTCTTAGAAGAAAGAATTATGAAACTTTTTTACGGATCTCAGCATAAAATGGGTTAGCACAAAACAGAACTCAATAGAGTATAAGCAAACTATCCTAAACAACATAAAACAAACTATCCTAAACATAACATGAAAGCAATAAACCTAACTATACCTCTATCAGACTAGGAGATCAATCCTGGTACACAGGATTAATCAGAGGTATGGACATGTCTTGTGAATCAAATTTATCCACAAATGGCTTTAAACGTTGTCAATTACTTTAAACCTATTGCCATTGTTCGGATTCTCTATCTCAACAACCCAATGAGGATAGACATTTGTAACAGTGAAAGGGTCGGACCAACGAGATTGGATCTTTCCCAGAAAAAGATGTAACCAAGAATTGTACAAAAGGACTTTCTGGCCGGTCAAGAATGATTTTCAAAGGATGTTTTTATCATGTAACACCTTCATCCCGTCCTTGTAAATTCTTGAGTTCTTGTATGCGTCATTCTAGATCTCCTTTAATTCGTTCAATTGTAGCTTGCGCAGTAAGCCAACGATGTCTAAATCAAAATTTAGATTCTTAATAGCCAAGTAGGCTCTATGTTCTAATTCCACGGGTAAGTGACGAGCTTTCTCATAGACAAGTCTAAAGGGAGACATTCCAATAGGAGTTTTAAATGCAGTACGGTAAGCCCATAGAGCATCAGTCAATCGAATTGACCAATGGGTTAACCGGTTTCTCTAAAATTTGTTTAATCTCTCTATTAGAAATCTCAGCTTGCCCACTTGTATGTGGGTGGTATGGAGTGCTCACCTTATGAGAGATGTCATATTTCTTCATTAAGTTTGCGAATGGCCTATTACAAAAATGTGAGCCTCCATCACTAATAATAACCCGAGGTGTTTTGAACCGAGAAAGAATGTTTTCTTTTAAGAATTTAATGACCATCTGATGGTCATTGTTTCTACACGGGATCACTTCGACCCATTTAGTGACATAGTCTACAGCTAATAGAATGTATAAATTCCCATGAGATTGGGGGAATGGTCCCATGAAATCGATGCCCCAACAATCAAATGCTTTAATTATGAGAATGGGTTTTAAAAGCATCATATTTCGACGGGACAATGCTCCCAACTTTTGACAATGCTCACAAGCTTTGTAAAACTCGTGAGTGTCCTTGAACATAGTGGGCCAATAAAAGCCATACTATAGGATTTTGGTCGTGATCTTTTTGGCAGAAAAGTGACCACCACAGGCCTGAGTGTGACAAAAGGAGATGACACATTGGTATTCATTGTCTGGCACACGTCTCCTTAAAATATGATATGGGTAATATTTAAATAAAGAAGGATCATCCCAGAAGAATTTGTGTACCTCAGTGAAAATTTTCTTCTTATCTTACGCAGTTTAATGTGTTGGCGTAAACTCGTGGCAAGATAATTAGCAATATTAGCAAACCAAGGTGAGTGGGAGACTTTAAACAATTGTTCATCAAGGAACATATCGTTTATGGGTGCCGTCTCAAGGGAATCAGGGATGTCAAGCCTCAAAAGGTGATCAACCACTACATTTTCTACTCTTTTTTTTTTAATCTTTTATTTCCAAATCAAATTCTTGGAGTAGGAGGATCCATCTTATCAAGTAGGGCTTAGCATCATTATTTGAAAGAAGATACTTGAGCGCTGCATGATCGGTGTAGATAATGATCCTGGATCTGATCAAGTAAGATCTAAATTTGTGCAAAGCAAATATTATGGCTAAAAGTTCTTTTTCCATAGTATAATAATTCACTTGGAATGAATTTAGCGTCTTACTTACGTAATGAATAACATAGGGTTTCTTTTCTTTTCTCTGGCCTAACACTGCCCCAATAGCATAGTCAGACGCATCACATATAAGTTTAAAAGGAATATTCCAATCAGGTGGCTGTATAATAGGTGCGGTAGTCAACATGCCATTGAGCTTAGAAAAAGCTTCTTGGCATTATTCAGTCCACTCATATGGAATATCCTTTTGAAGTAGATTGCATAAAGGATGAGAGATATAACTAAAGTCCTTTATGAATGTTCTGTAAAATCCAGCGTGTCCTAAGAAGGATTGCACGTTTCATATATTTTTGGGTAGGGGTAGGGTAGAGATAAGATCAATTTTAGCTTTATCTAAATTAATTCCCTTGGATGAAATGATATGTCCAAGGACTATTCCCTTACGAACCATGAAATGACACTTCTCCCAATTAAGTATCAAATTCTTTTCTTCACATCTTTTCATCACACATTTAAGATTTTCTAAGCAATCATTAAAAGATGGACCAAAGACAGAGAAGTCGTCCATGAAGACCTCTAGATATTGCCTCACCACGTCAGAAAACTACTCAGCATGCATCGTTGAAAAGTGGCGAGGGCATTACACAGTCCGAATGGCATCCTTCGGTAAGCAAAGGTGCCAAAGGGACATGTGAACATAGCCTTTTCCTGATCTTTAAGGGCTATCTTTATCTGGTTGTAGCCCAAATACCTGTCAAAGAAACAGTAATAGGAATGACCAGCTAGCCTTTCCAAGATTTGATCAATAAAGGGTAAAGGGAAGTGGTCCTTCCTCGTGACGGTATTCAACTTCTTGTAGTCAATGCATATTCTCCAACCAGTAGTAACTCTAGTTGGCACGAGTTCATTATTGGCATTGGCTACGATGGTGATTCCAGACTTTTTAAGAACTACTTGAGTTGAACTCACCCATTGACTATCGGATATAGGGTAAATGATACTCACATCCAATAGCTTAAGAACCTTGGCCTTAACCATTTCCTTTATGTTTAGATTTAATCTGCATTCTAGTTGCTGAGAGGTCTTCGCATTATCCTCTAGATAAATGCGATGAGTACAAATTGAAGGCTCAATTCCCTTGAGGTCTGCAATCGTCTATCCAAGGGCTCCCCTATGCTCAATGAGAATATAAATGAGCATATTCTCTTGTTCTTATTCAAGGTGGGAAGAAATCACTACCGGGTATATCTCATCTTGACCTAAATAGACATATTTCAAATCAGAGGGTAAAGGTTTTAGGTCAAGCTTCGGTACCTTGAGGTTAGACGGTAGAGACACTACATCAGTTTGGGACAATTCTTCAAATTATGCCCTCCACTAGTTAACTTCAAGTACCGGCACGGTATCCAGCATGGTCCCCATCTCCTTAATCATGTCACCATCAAAATCATGGGAGTGGGACAGGCACGTCTCTAGAGGGTCAGAGGATAAGGTCAAAAGTATTCTATCTTCTACGAAAGAATTAATCAGGTTAATATCGTGGGAATTGTTCTCATCCTCTAACTGCTTGCCTGTGTTGAAAAAGATATTCAACTCTAATGTCATATTCTCAAAAGACATACTCATGACTCCATTCCTGCAATTAATGATTGCGTTTGAAGTGGCAAGGAATGGGCGACCAAGAATGGTGAGAATTTGAGTACTCATGTCTACGATGGGTTGAGTATCCAAGACGATAAAATCTACCGGATAGTAGAATTTGTTGACCTGGACCAACACATCCTCAATTATCCCTCTTGGTATACAGACTGAGTGATCGACAAGTTATAACATGGTCTGGGTGGGTTTTAATTCACATAGACCCAGTTGCTTGTAAACCGAGTACGAGATTAGATTCACTCTCGCTCCTAAGTCAAGAAGTACGTGCTCAATCTGGTAGTTCCCAATTACATAAGCGATGGTTGGGCTACTGGAATCTTTGTACTTTTGTGGCACATCTTGCTTTAGGATGACACTCACTTTTTTAGTTAAAAAGATTTTCTGTTGGACACTTTATCGTCTTTTGGTCGTACACTAGTCTTTCAGAAATTTAGCATAAGAAGGTATTTGCTTAACGACATCTAGTAGAGGAATATTGACCTTCACTTGCTTAAGCACCTCTAGACTGTCCTAAGAGTTAGAGAGAGGTTTTGGTGCTATCAACAATTGGGGAAATGGGGCAATCGGCTTGCCTTGAAGTTCCGGTTCTAACTCTTGTGAAGCAGTGTTATGTCTAACATTGTTGTCCTCTTCCGGGTCCTTAGGCATTTCAGCCCTAATCGGAATGGTTTTATCAATGGTCTTCCCACTTCTAAGAGTGGTGATAGATTTAGCTTGTTCCATCGAATTTGAAGAGCTCGGGTCGCTAACTTTATATTGTGGTTTTGGATTGGGAAGAGGTTAAGCTGGAAGGCTCCCCTTATTCTCAATCGTATTCCTTGTGTCAAACCCTTGTGTGTCCTTTGTAAGGTCTTGGAAGGCTGGTAGCATCCCCTGATTGAAAAGCTCTTGATTTTGAAGATGTTTTAGAACCGGGTCCTCTTGAGGTTTCTCTTTATTTGGAATTTGATTAAAGAAACCTTGATGGGTAGCAGTTTGTCTATTCCTCCAACTGAAGTTTGGATGATTTCTCCAACTAGGATTGTATGTATTGGAAGTAGGTCCATTGAAAAGTCTTTGGTAATTATTCATGGCATTGGATTGCTCATTTAATACCTCTTAAAAGGCAGGTATTGTTGAAAATTTTTTAATTGTGTGAATGTTGCAAGCACAGATTCCGCAAACAGTTTCCTTAGCCTTATCCTTCTTTAGTTCCATGGCCTCAAATTTCCTTATGAGATTTGCCACTTTAGCATTAACATCATCATCCGCCACTCTCCTCTGATTAAGTAAGCTTAGATGTGGTGTTAGGTCTTAGGGAGATGTCCTATGATTGTGCGATTTTAGTTAGTTTGTCAAAGTAATCTCACACTTCATCGACATTTTTATTCATGAATTCCCTATTGCACATCGTCTCAATGAATTGGCGCATGGAAGATGTCAGTTCGTCATGAAAGAAACTTGTTATGCGCCATGTTTCAAAACCGTGTTGTGGGCATGAATTGACGAGATCCTTGAATTGCTCCCAACATTGGAAGAATGTTTTGTCTTCCTGTTGGGTGAAATTCATGATTGACTTCCTGATGGTGTTCATCTTATGATATGGAAAGAATTTTTTTTATGAACTCCTTCATCATGTCATTCCATGTGCTAATAGATCGTGGACGTAGTGAGTGCAACCACGTCTTAGCTTTTTCTTTTAAGGAGAAAGGAAAGAGTTTCAGCCTGATCATGTTCTCAGGCACGTTAGGAAAATATAAAGTGGCTATAATCTCGTCAAACTCTTTCAAGTGTAGATATGGACTTTCAAATTTAAGTCCAAGAAACTTTGGAAGGAGTTGGATCACTCCTGGCTTGATATCCATGTTTTCTGTATTTTTTGAAAAAACCATATAGGAATGTATGCTCACCCCCGCCGGTTATAAATAATCTCATAAAGTACGGGGCGGGGGTGCATGGTGCACCTCATTCTCATCCTGGGCTTCTGCAACTCGAGGTTGTGGCTGATTCACTGGTTGATTTATGGGTTGATTTGCAGTCATAACTTCAATTAACTCTGAGGATCTTGAGTGGTGTCTAATCATGTGATGGATAGATAACCCCTCAACCAATCCTCCTTCACTCAAAAGACGTCGAGTGTTGTCACAGACCTACTTAGGCATGAAACACTCTTAGCCCTCAATTTTAGACTCTAACCTAACCCTAAAAAAATAAGCCTAAGGGGATAAGAAATCTAGAAAAAGAAAGGAGTTGCCAAATTGGAAGTTCCTAATTTGAGATCCTGCAAAATAAAACAAAAGAAATCAATTTCTAAAAATAGAAATTCTAAAATTAGAAAGTTTCTTAAAAAAATCGAAATAGAAAGATGATTTAGCTTCTAAAAAAAATAGAAATTCTAGAATTAGTAAGTTTCTAAAAACAGAAAACAAACCCTAATATATAAATAGATAAAAAAAGAAAAATTAGGAAGAGATTACCAAATTAGAAGTTTCTATATTAGGATCCTACAAAATAGGAAAGTTAAGTTAGTTTCTAAAAAAAATCTAGAGAAACCCTAATCCTAAAAATAGAAAGTAAATAAATCCTAATCTTAACCTACTTCTAAAACTAATCAATCTCAGAAAAACACAGCCATTAATCCCCGGAAACGGCGCCAAAAACTTGTTCACAACCCCAAGTATAGGGTCGCGATGCAGTAATAATCTCGGTGAGACCGAGGTTAAATCCACAGGGACTAATCTTATGTGCCTATTCTGAAAGTAATTAGAATCAAAACTAGGAGAATATCTAACCTAAATTAGGAAGTAGTGAGTAATTGTGAAGTGTTTGTTTAGAAACTCAAGAAATTTAAAGGTGAGAACTAGGGTTTCCAGGGATCCACTTGCAGTTATTAGGATATTTCCTTATTTGATTCAAGGCACTCAATTGGAATTGGAGTCCTATCCTCTCCAATTGAAAGATATTCAATAAGATCAGATTTGAACTTCCATTGACCTAATTCTCAACGGATGAAAGTTGTGAAGATTGGAAGTGATTCCATCACCTAACCATGCCCAGTAAACTATGTAACGGCTCGACCGATACTGTATGATATTGTCCGCTCTGAGTCCCACTAGACCCGCATAGTTTTATTATAGGGATTACCCCCAAAAGGCCTCGTACAAGGAAGGTCTGAACCACACATACAACCACCATTACTTTGGACAGTTCTTCCGATGTGGGACAAGTTACGTTACAGTCAACTACAACAGTAGCTCGCCCAGACATCCAGCATCGCCCACATCGCGCCCGCCCACATTAAAGCAGTGCCCGGGGCATCACATTATCCCCCACCGAGGGCAGAGCCGTCCTTGGCTCTGATACTAACTTCAAAGCAGGTCCTCCGAACCAAGGTCATTCTCTTGGTGAAGGTTCAGTGGGGTCACCATTCTAATGATGAGGCATCTCGGGAGCACGAGGCCGAGATTCGAGAGCGCTATCCCCATCTCTTTGATGGTTGATTATATGTTGTATTTTGTATGATGTCTCTGATTTTATATGATGATGCTATGTTTCCTCTTTCCTTATGAGTTATGTCTAGTTGCGATGTTAGTGTAAATTTTAAAGACAAAATTTTTATTAGGAGGGGAGTGCTACAAGGCTTGTAACCTAGTCCGTATTGTTCCTTAGGATCTCGTGGTCCTCCTGGTCGAATTTCGGCCACCCACGACACATAGATAACATTTGCGCGTGACCCTGAATCGCACCCTATCAACTCGAGTCGACTCGACCCGAAACTTGTACCCTAGCGACCACGCCGTCGTCGCGGTTCCAACGCCGCATCTCGCGCACCTATACGATACCCAGGTAGGGAGTTGTGGGCCCGCGTATATTCCGAAGAAATGCTATGTGTTACGAATTTTAAGAGAATCTCTACCATCCATCATATCAATTAATCAATCAAAAGTCAAGTACACAACCCATCCCTCTCTTACATAAGCCTTACCTAAAGTTAACTCTCTCTCTCTCCACCCATCCCTCTCTCATCCAAAATTCAACTAAGCTCATACCCTCCATGTCATTCTTTTTACAACATCCATCCCTCCCATCCCATCTCTCTTATAACACCCTCTCCTCTCTCATTTCTCTCTTCACTCCCAAGCAACCAAGGGAGGTGACCGTCCAAGCTTTCTAAGAGAGAACCCCAAGTGTGGCCCACTCCCTACCACCCAATCTCCCATATTAGCCATCCATACTTCATTATCCTCTATCGAAATCAAAGCCAATGAGCTAAGGAAGCCAAGGGACTAAGAAGGAGTGATATAGGTGGGTGATCTTAAGATTTGGTGAGACCCATCTTGATGTATGTATTGAAGTATGAATTTGAGGGGCTCATAGTGGCGGGGCCCCTCCATCTCATCGTTCTCTCTCTCTTTCTCCCTCTCCTTTTTTTTAATGATGATGATGATGATATATGTGTGTGGCCCACCTAATTTGATCGAAATCCAGACTGTCCAAAATTTTCTAGACATCTCATTAGTGGAACCGACTTTGCTGTCCACCACGGGACAGACTTGGCCAAAGAGAAAACACAAATATCGGCTTTAATCCAAAGTTGGTGGACCACCACGTGGACCCACCTGATGTACCTGTTATCCACACGTGTGGACCCACCTTGATGATGTGTAGATCCACACCATCTGTCCATTGATAGGGACAGTGGGTCCTAACAGCTAAGCTGTATCATGTCAGCAAGTTCTGTGGATCTGACTACGAGGTATGTGTTATATCCTTACTACCATCCATTTGGCACATGTGTGGGGCCCACCCCACACGTGCTGCACATGTCGGATGGGACCCACCTTGATGTACATGTGCTATCTCCACACTGTCCATTTCAGGATAGTGCCATGTGGGGCCAACCATGATGTATCTGTTCCATCTAGTCGTCCATCTGGACGTTCTGCTGTGTGGGGCCCTCCTTAATCTATGTGTTGTACATGCACACCATCCATCTGGACGTTCCTGCGTGGGCCATCCCATATGTATGTGCTTCAGATCCATACTGTCCAGACCTCTGAACGGTGGGTCTGATCATGAGGCATGTGTTATATCTGGATCGTCCATCTGCTGGACGGTCAGCAGCCAAGTTGTTGTATTAACGTCAGCAAGTTCTGGGGCCGCTGTGATATATGTGTTTCACCCAGCCGTCCATTTGTGGGTCCCGCTAGATGTATATGTTTCATCCCAACCGTCCATCTAACGTTGCGCCAACAACACCTCATATAGCTGCTGGATTAACATCAGTAAGTTCTGTGGGTCTGACCATGATGTAAGGGTCTTATCCACACTATCCAGATGGTTGGACGGTGGGACCCACAGTTGATGTATATGTCTTATATCCACACCGTATATCAGGTGGACCACACTACAAAGACCAGTGGAGGATTGAACGTCTACCATTGAAACTCATTTGGGGTCACAGAAACTTTGGATCAATATGAAATTTGTTTTCCTCTTAATTCAGGTCTTTGAGACCTTATGAACATATTGGATGGAAAATAAACGTTATGGTGGGCCCTATGAATTTTAAAACAGTGAAAACCATTATCTCCACTGCTATTTGTGGTATGGTCCAAATGATCTTTTGATCATTATCTCCACTGCTATTTATGGTATGGCCCATGTGATGTGGCCCACTTGATGTATATGAGGCCCATGTGATGTAACCTGATGTGATGTATGCAAGGCCCAGATTGTAAGACCCGTATCCTAGCCCGTACTGTTCCGTCTACTCCGGTGATCCTTCCCATCGAATTCTGGCAACTTGCAACCTATAATCAATGTTTATGCCCGACCCTAAGTCATATCTCGTAGATTTGAGTCGGTTTAATCTGAGACTTGTACCATTGCGACTGCACCGTCACCGCGGTTCCAACGCCGCGTCTTGCATACCGATCCGATACCCTGGCAGGGAGATGTGGGCTGACGTTTATTTCAAAGAAAATGCCATGCGTTTGCAATCCTAAGAGAATCTCTACATCATGTCACATCAATCAATCAATCACCTGATGTTAAGTACAAGAGCACCCATACTTTCTTTCTCCATAAGTTAAGCAACCACCAAGTCAACCCATCTCTCACCTCACCCATCACTCACCTCACATCCATCACTCACCTCACATCCATCACCCATCACTCTCTTTCCTTACAACCCTCTCTCTCTCTCTCTCTCTCTCTCTCTTTCTCAACACATTTCCCAAGCAAGAGAAGAGGCTCACGTCTAAGCTCTTCCATGAGAGAAAAATGAGTGTGTGTGGCCCACTTCCCACCTCAAAACCATCATCCTAGCCATTTAAACCTCATCACCCTCCATCAAAGTGAAGCACAAGGAGATTGGCTTTCCAACGGACCAAGAAGATCGAACAGTGGGTGCTTCTATATGCTTAGATTTCATTTTTTTAAGATGATGGGCCAAGTGAGGCCTACCGATTGATGGTATGGATCTCACTTTGGACCCTAAGTGTGGCCGATGACCCACCTTGATCCTCATGATCATTCCATGATGGGGTCATTCTCCATGGACCCCATCATGATGTTTATTTTCCTTGCATAAAAAGGAGGTCATCTAGACCATCCATTTTGGGTGGAGAAGGAACCTCCACCGTTGATCTTTGATTTGGTGGGCCCACATGTATTAGGACCCACTTAATGTATGATTGAATGCAACGGAGGGCTCATAGTGGTGGAGCCCTCCATCACACGTGTTCCGTCTCTCTCTCTCTCTCTCTCTCTCTCTCTTTCCCTTTTCTTTGTGATGATGTAGTTGTGTGGCCCACTTGGATGGACCCCACTTTGATGTATGTATTACCCAAGCCACCTAATCCTTCCTTTTGGTGGCCCACGTTCATAGGTGGGGCCCACCTCAAATGTATGTATCATGCCCAAACCATCCGGCGTCCAGGGATGCTGGACGTGAACTGGGAAAACATAAATATTAGCTTGATTCATAAGCTTTTGGATGGGCCACTTGTATAGGCCTCACATTGACGTATGGATTCAATTTAAGCTGTCCATCCTTTTCCCCAGCTCATTTTAGGCGTTGAGCCGAAAAATGAATTTGATTTGACCTTCTGGCTGGCCACAGCACAGGAAAATGGGATTTTTACCATTGAAAAATTACCTGATGTTTCTATACTTCAAAACACCTCGGATATTGGGCTTGTTTGGCTTGTCTTGAGCTATGGGAAGTAGTGGATGGGGTGGATTCTTTCGACGTGGACCCCACGCATGAAAAACCTCAGAAAAACACGTTTTCAAAAAAATATATATACTGCCTGGTGCTACTGATGCAGCAGCAGAACACTGCTGCGTTTTGGTAGACGGTATGCAGGGACCCACTATCCCAGCCGTGGTCCCCACCATGATGTGTGTTGTTTATCCACACCGTGCATTTGTTGGGTTCCCTTTGGGACAGTGGGCCCCCCAAAAATCAACCATAGTTGGAGCTCAGGTGGCCCATGTCACAGGAAACAGTGTGGATGAACGTCTACCATTGAAACCCTTTTTTAGGTCACGGAAGTTTTGGAACATTATGAAATTTGTTTTTCCTATTCATCTGGGTCCGTGTGACCTTATCAATGGATTGGATGGAAAGTAAACATTATGGTGGGCCCCACGTGGGACCCACACTGATGTAGGTGTTTTATTCACATCGTCCACGGCTGTGGACGGTGGGAACCACCATGGTGTATGTGCTCTGTCTGCACCATCCACAACATTGGACGTGGGACCCACACAATGATGTATATGTTGTATTCACGTCGTCCACTGTTTGGACGGTGGGGTCCACCACGATGCATGTGTTGCATCCAAACCGTCCCACCACTTTGAAAGCTCATTTATGGCATGAGCTAAAGAATGAACCAGATCCATAAGTTCAAGTGGACCCCACCATTTAAAATAGTGGGGATAGTGAGATTCACTATTCAAAACTTCTTAAGGGCCACGACGGTTCCTATCAAGATGATGTGTTGTCTTCACTTCACCTACCTCCATGTTAACTTATAAATAGGTTGGATCCCAAAAATACATAACGATGGGCCCCTGTAGGATTTTTAACGGTGGAAATCATTATCACTACCATTATTTGGAGTGCAGTCCAGTGGATCTTTTGATATGATTCATTTATACATATATATGTTTTATATACACATTTACATACTTGAGGCCGTTGTTGAGGCCCACCTTGATATGAATGTAAGGCCCATGTTATGAGGACCCATTGTGATGTATTCGAGGCCCATGGGTTATGGCCCATTGTAATGTACATAAGGCCCATTGGTGCGGCCCATTGATGTGGCCCACTTGATGAATATAAGGCCCATGTGATATGGCCCATTTTATGTATTTAAGACCCAATGGGATATACCTAAGGTCCATTGCAATATATGATTCTTCCATGGTTTGTGTAATGATGTTTTATGGCGGGCCATGCCTTGGGAGCAATGTTTGTTTGATGTCCACATTGTAAGAATAATGTTGGTTAAATGTCCACATTATGACTCTCCTTAGGGCCCATTGATAGGCCCATACTTGTTGTGTGTAGGCCGTCTAGGCCCATCTGCGTTGTAAGGATAGTTCATTACTTTATAACATGCTTAGTATAATCACATGACTCATGCCCATACGCATCATACGTATGCTTAATATGAGGAATGTTTGATCATAGCATAAACCAGTTGGGCTGAGACATTTACGGGACTCCTTGTGCGATAGAGTGCCCTACGTTATCGCGTAGTACGCACTGGATTGTTGCATGATTCAACGGTGTGATTCATGCATCTTGCATTTGTGTGTTATGATCATTGTACACCCTAGCGACATCAGGGTCGTGGCTCCACAAGCACATCGTGGATGATCGTATCGGATACCGGAAATACTTGGTTTTAACACTGTAGGCACTTAGGATGCCCTTGAGTGAAAGTCCCAGAACCTTTTTGGTACCAGAAGGTGCTCTAACGTCTAGACCAAGTGGATACACGAGTGCCCGAGTGCCGAATACTAGTAGGTCACGTCTCCCACGGTGTCATGGTCGGTTGGAAGGGGATGTGGCCTTATCTGCCCGAGTGAGGGAGCTATAAGCTAGGCTGAGTTTGACTAGCTCGCAAATGAGTCCGCTATCGACGAGCCGGGTAAGTATTGACAGACTACTGGTCAGGCAGATAGTGTGGTCTATTCCACTTGCTTGGTTGTGCAGCTAGGGAAGAGGCAGTCAGTGTGAAGTGTATTAGACCCTGGTGATATGCAGAGAGAAACTGTACTGATATGTGTACTTAATGAGGACTGGCATGCTTGCTTTGCATCTCGCATATGACATTTGGCTACATAGGCTTCACATCGCATGGCCTTGGTATGGCTGATAGCATTCATGTCTTGCATCATATAGCTTTGATACAACTGATAGCATTCATGGACTTATCTCATATTTCCTCATTACTCTGATATTATACACTTGGCGTTTGCCTTGCACACACACTTACACCACCCTCTAAGCTTTTGTAAGCTTATGCATGACCGTTGCGTCAGGTGGCATTAAACTGTAGCAGCGCTGAGACAGGAGCGTGTATCAGTCTATTTTGAAGCTTTTTGATCACTTTATATTTCCCTTTCCGCATTATACTTAAAGTTTTTGATATAGTAGTTATGTGGTGATGTTGTTTTGTGACTTGGTTATGCTTGTAGTTATGCTTCATTATAAGAAAAAAATCATTTTAAAAATCCTCCTTGTAGGATCCCAGGATCGAAATCTGGCATAGGATTGCCAGGAGCCGAGAATGGGGCATTACGGAGGCTGTCGGCACTAGATTTGGCGATCGAGATTCCTGTGAATCCGATTTTCGGGTTTGGGGCGTGACACAGATAGCGAGGCCTAATGTGATGTATATGAGGCCCATGAGTGAGGTCCGATGTTATGTATGAGAGGCCCATGGATGTGGCCCATTGTGATGTATTCGAGGTCCATAGGACATGACCCATTGTGATATATTTGAGGCCCATGGGATGTGGCCCAATGCGATGTATATGAGGCCCTTGTATGAGGCCTAATGTGATGCATGTGAGGCCTATGAGTGAGGCCCAATGGGATATATGTGAGGCCTTTGTGTGAGGCCCAAAGCGATGTATATGAAGATCGATATGATGTGTGATTTCACCATGATTTATATAATGATGTTTATGATGGGTCATGCCTTGGGAATAATGACGGTTTGATGTCCACATTGTAAGAGTAATGATGGTTAAATATTCACATTGTAACTCTCCCTAGGGCCCATTGTTAGGACCATTCTCACCTCCCCTTAGTGGGCTAACCCAAACTGTTGGACCCCTATGATCGTTAGGCCCATTCTTGATATGAGTAGGCCGTCTAGGCCCACCCTTAATATGAGGAGAGTACATCATCATCATATAACATGCTTAGTATAGCTTCACGATCCATGCCCATGCGCATCATATGTATACTTGATATGAGGAGTGATTGATCATAGCACATATCATTGGACAGATTATTATGGGACTCCCTGATAGGAGGAGTTGCCTACATGAGCACGTGGTACGTGCAGGATTGCTGTATGGTTGGATAGTATGATTTGTGCGTCTCGCATTTGTGTGATAGATTTCTGTACGACCTAGCGACATCAGGACCATAGTCTCCACAAGCATATCATGGATGATAGGATTGGACACCAAAAATACTATTACTAGCATCGGGGTACTATAAATGTCCATGGGTGAAAATTTTTAAACCCGATGGTACCAGAGGATGACTCCAATGTCGAGACTGAGTGGGTACATGAGCAAACGAGAGCCATTTACCAGTAGGCCGCATCTCTCACTGTGTCGTGGTCGGTTGGAAGGGGGTGTGACCTTACCCGCTTGAGTGAGGGGCCAATATCTAGGTTGAGTTTGACCAGCTTGGGGAATGGGTTCGCTATCGACGAGCCGGGCCTGATATTGGCAGGTGAATAGTGAGGTCTCTTCTACTTACCCAGTTGTGTGCTCGGATAGGGACTATAAGTAGGGTAGAGTGTACTAGACCCCGGTGATTGTCCAAAGTGAGATCTATACTGATATTTAATGCTCTAGCGATGAGCTGTATGGTTATGTAGATTCAGATGAGGACTGACATGTGTGCGTTGCATCTCACATATGACATTCAGCTACATATGCTTCGCATCGCATGGCCTTACTATGGCCGACATCATTCATGCCTTGCATCGTATGGCCTTGGTCCGACATTATTCATGCCTTACATCGCATGACCTTGGTATGGACGATAACATTCATGCCTTACATCGTATAGCCTTGGTACAACTGATAGTATTCATGGACTTACCAACATATTTCTGCATTGCTTTGATATTGCATACTTGTATTGCTACCTTGCGCACACACTTTCACCACCCTCTAAGCTTTCTATAAGCTTATGCATGATAGATGCGTACAAGTGATGCTAGGTCGTAGCTGAGCAGGAGTAGGAGTGTGCCGCAGAGCTTCTGGAGTTTTGTTATCATTATCATTGTATTTCCCTTTATGTGCATTGTACCCAAGTTTTGATCATAGTGGATTTTTGTGATGATGTCCTCGTTATTGTTCATGGGTTATGCTTATTATGAAACAAATTCATGTTAAAAATCCTCCTTGTAGGACCTCAGGATCAGAACCTGATATATGGGTGCCGGGAGCCGAGAATGGGGTACTACGGAGGCTGTCGGTGCCGGATTCGGTGATCGGGAATTTTGTGAGCCCTGTTTCCGAGTTTGGAGCGTGACAGGGTCCATTACAATCACAATCAGTCAAGTTACATCCCAAGTCTGGATATACATATATAAGTGGGGTTTTTCTACTGATAGATGTAGCAGTTCAAGTTCCACAAGCAATCCGCAAATAATCCACAAACATGAAAGATATACAAGTACAACATATGGATATTCATACGAACTAAGTGTTGAGCATATGATTGATTATCAAATTCAATATCCAACACAAGTTATCACGAATTAGAGATATCAATTATCAGTTAAAATAAAATGAACTATTACTCAAACTAACAAGGAAGATGAAAGCTTAAGGGGAAAGATTCATCACCTTATTGAACTGTCTATAAATGTTGTTAGGAGGATGAGTTGATGTGGCAACTCGACTCACAATTATACCTGCTTCTCTGTTTTCCTCTTTTTCTTTCCTTCATTCTCTTTCCTTTTCTTCACTCTCTCACTCTTTCTCTTCTCCAACTTCACTCAACTAAAGCAATCAACAACATAGCCCAAACATTGAGCCCAACTCAGATCGGGACTCGTTGACTAGCTGAGTTAACTAGGCAGCTTGAAGCTTGAAGGGATCCCTTAACTCTTCTCTTCTTCTATCTCTTTCCTGCCTGGGCAAGCCCAAGCCTGACTCGACCCAACTAGACTTGATGGATTTCAACTGAGTCGACTCAGCAGCAACTTACGATTCAATCTCTCTCTCTCTCTCTCTCTCTCTCTCTCTCCTTCATTTCTCCTTCCTGCTTCTCTCTTTTTTTCTTTCTTTTCCAAAGTCCAGCACAAACTTGACAATCCTTGGGTTAGTAAGTTGATGAACTTGGACCGCCCGAACCGAGTTTGAAACTCACCAACAACACGGCAATCATACACACACTCTCTCTCTTTCTCTCTGCCCTATCTCTCTTTTCGTTGAAAGTCCAGCAGCATTATTGGATGTCATCAAGCTTACCCAGCACAACAAGTCAGCCCCAGATTCCATGGCCAGTGTGCACATTCGGCTGAGGTAGACTAGGTCGGAACTTGACTCGGTTTGCCTAGCAGCACTACTCACAACTCTCCCCTCTCACAATCTCCTCCTTCCTCTACCCTTTTACTTTCTTCTTGCTGGAAACATCCAGCAATGGAGGCCAAGCATAGCTGAACCCAACCAAAACTCAGCTTGGTTTGAGTTGGTGCAGCAGCGCACCTGATCCCTCCTGTCACTCTCTTTCTCGATCTTCTCGATCTTCTCTATCTCTTTTCTTCTCTCACTGAATCCTCCTTCTTCCTTCTGAGACATCCAGGAGGATTTGGACTCGAGCAAACTCAACCCACAACCTGGACTCAACAACGAGTCAGGTCGTGACTCGGTGCGACACCTCATTGCACTCAACGTGAGTGTAACCCATCCTCCACATCTCTTCCTTTCCTCTCTTCCCGAATAGGTCTAGCAAGGTCTGGGCGAGGCCAGACACAAACCCAAACCATCCGCGCCCGAATAGACTAGACCCGGTCGACATCTTGCGGTGGAGAAGAAGAGTGTCGTTAATAGAGTTGGGCATCGGTCCGGATCGGATCGGATTGGGTCCAAGTCGATCCGATCTGAAATCTCAATGGCCTGACCCAAACTCGATCCGATCCGGGACCGAGTCCAGGTCACCTGAGTTGGACGGATCCGATGCATGGTTGGCCTGACCCGAACCGAGTCTGACTCGGTCAGGGAAACCGAGTCGGATCGGGTTGGGTATGATTTAGATCATATGAATTTAATCCAACTGTTTCATGTGGTGTGGTCCACTTCAGCCTTCAATATACTGCTTTTTTGTGCTCAAGGCCTAAAACGATATGTCAAAATGGATGAACGGCTTAGATAAAACATATACATCAAGGTGGGCCCCACATGGCTCTAAAAGAACTGTCCATCAACCGTAACCACATTTTTATCGAACATATGCTAGTGTTGACGTGCACTGCACGAAAGTGCAATGACGTCCTTTTCACGCAAGTACAGCTGTGCACAGTGTGATTTGTTGTATTGACGTTAGCAAGTTCTATGGGTTTGATCATGGGGTATGTGTTATATCCAAACCGTCCATCCATTTGGCGAGCTCGTCTTAAGGCTTAAGACGAAAAATAAGACAGATCTAACTATCAAGTGGACCACACGAATTATTTACGGTAAAAATCATTCTCTGCTGCTATTTGTGGTGTGTTCCAGATAATCTTTTGATATTATTCATTTTTGGATAATGCTCTATAATGATCTCTAAAAATATATGAATGGTGTAGATATAGTAAATACATCACTGTGGGGCCCATATAACTTTGATCTCCTTTGAACAGTTCGTACAACTTGGAGCTCGAGGAGTGCTAGTACTCGTCTTCGTACGGACGCTGATTGCGTACTTACAGAGCGAGTAGTAAGGTGGCTACTGACAATGCTCTATGGACCCAGAATGATATATATATAGGTTTTATCCTAGCCGTCCATGTATTTTTACAGATAATTATAGGGTATAAGCTTAAAATGAGGGAGATCCAAATATAGAGTGGACCACACCACAGGAAAATAGTGGAGATTGAATGCCCACCATTAAAAACTTCGTAGGGCTCATTGTAATGTTTATTTGTCATCCAACCTGTTGATTAGATCAAGCACACTTGGATGAAGAAAAAACACAAATATTAGCTTAATCTAAAACTCTTGTGGCTCCTTAGAAGTTTTTAATGATGAGTGTTCAATCACCACTCTTTACTGTGGTGTGGTCCATATGAGATTTTTATCTGCCTCAGTTTTGTTATAATACTATAAAATACTATGGAAAAATGGATGGATGGCATGGATAGGATACACACATCGTGTCGGGGCCCACAGAACCACGGTTAGTAGCCATTTTGCTACTACGTTGTCAATAGGCAATTCGCGTCCGTCGTCACACACGACATGTACTTATAACAGCTATATAGTTGGTGTGTGGTACACGAGGAAATCCGCTTCTGGCTTTTATCGTACTGAGTAAACTCTGTTGGGGCCCACCGTGAAAATGCATGTGGTTTATCCACTTCGGATCAAGTCGGATCGGATCTAATCGGATCAGATTCCGGATCGGATTGGTTCGGGTAGGTATGGATCCGAACTTGACTCGAAAAGCTTTCAGATCTGGACTGCCCTACTTGATCCGCGCTGATCCAGGACGTCGGATAGGTTTAGATTGGGGTGGATCCACCGGATCGGGTCAGGATTCCCCAGCTCTAGCCGTTAATGACAGACTCTCTCTCATTGCTTCTTTATTCCATCTACCAGTGTTAGATGGCTCATATGGGTGTCGTGGAGCTTGGAGGATGGATGGATCGAAGCTTCACAGTGGTTTTCTTGGTGGGTTTGAATGAAGAAGATGAAGGTCGTTTTATGCGAGTGGCCGCAAGGGATGAGGAAAGACATGAAGCCATGCAATCCTTCCTCGTTTTAAGTATACCTTAGCCTATCCTAGAGTCGTTGGATGAGGAAAAACATGATCAGGGTTAGGTCTAGGGTTTTCCACTTTCTCTCTCTGTCTCTCTCTCTCTCTCTCTCCATAAAAATATCCTGCCGCTCGGTTGAATAGCTGGCAACAACACAAGCTATTTTTAGCGGTCAGGATTGACCCTCATGGACGGCTATGATCATATGAAGGTGGCTCTCAAGGATCGCCAGCTTGGCAACAAGGACAATTTTCATTTTTGGAAGGATCTAATGCACATACCCTCACTTGCATCGAAGTTTGTGCACACTCATGTGCGTCTCATCGAGCAGGATAAGTCAAGTTTTGGTCAGCTCCACCTGCTGGATTAGATGGACGGTTCAGATCTCTGAGATGGGTGGTCTTGGTGGGCCACCGATCAAGGCTTTGGATGGTTGTCTGATCCCTGGTGGAAAAAAATGAAGGAAAGAAGGAGAGATTCCTTCCTTCGCTGGAATGCATGGGTCAAACCTATTTGACCGTGCTGGATAGTTTGGTGCACACCGGGTGCACCACACCCTGGTGTACACACACTACAGGTGTGGGGCCCACCATGATGTGTTTCAAAACTCACACCGTTCATTTGGTTCTCAGGGTCCAATTAGGATATTGTACCAAAGATCAAGTAGATCCACAACTTAGGTGGGCCATACCAACTAAATAACAACCCATACGCATCGATTTCTGTTGATCTAACAGTCAAATTGTCATACTGTCAAAAATCAATGGTCTAAAGGAGTCATACTCTCGTCTAGAGGGATATCAGTGGTGCATTTTGTATTTTTGATGGTCCAGATTAGCCTTCAAACCTACTTCAATACCAGGAGTCCATTGATGATCATAGTAATGACTAGGACCATCCAGGTGGCATTTACTATATTTTTCTTATTATTAAAATATCGTTACCAATGATATTGTTAATATTCTTATTATGATAATTACTTTATTTACATATTTATTTTACCATGCATTGAATGATCAAGTCATTAGCAACTAATTTATATTTATTTATGCTTGATAAATGATTGTATGTCCCGTGGTCTCAAGGTTGGTATTGCGATCCCCTAGTCCAGTTGTGTGTAATTGGTGATTGGAGGCCTTAGGACTACTTGAAACATCCTAGTGTGCCTTCAGTAATTGAATTTTACAATAGTATGGTTGGATCTGTAAAGTTGGATTGTATTATCTTATGATGTGAATTGGTTAAATGGTGGACCTTGACGATACAAGACCCAAGATTGACAACGTACGGTTCGATTAATCTAATAGGGCATGGTTTAGACTTTCGTTGCCCTTTAGATCTTAGCAACGTAGTGGGTTATGAAGATAAAAGTCAATTTCGTGATGAGATTATTGTTTGTCTTTGAGACTTCAACGGCCAAATGACCTGATATATGAATCAAGGTTGTACTAGACGATCAAAATGGATAGATCGTGGGCCACTAGATGATGATGTGTAAGGTAAGTCACGTGTGTTCCTGCACACGTGTAAACTAATTTTGACCTTCATGGTAACACTTGAGTACTGAAAAGTACAGGGTGTTACAGTATATGGTTTGTTTAGCTTGTTTTGGCTTCCTTAGTCATACAATACCTTTTTAAGGTGGCCAAAATAATACGTTTAAAATGGTTGGAGTCGCCACTAGCTGATTTGGTGAGGTAACAGTTCACGGTTGGCCAGACCTGTAAACTTGCTAAGTAAGACTGAAGAATCGTGAAAATCCTTCGACCTGAATGACTCATGTATGTGATTAGTTTACAATCCTATATATCTGGATAAGGGACTCAGTTATGAGAGAAGAAGGGCTTAGGCATTTTCTCTCGCTCGCACTCGCGTGTGGTCTTTACTTTAAGGGACATGCAGTTTTCAGGAAAATTATATAACTACAAGAAATATTAGTCATATGGCCATGCTACACATAACCCTACAAGAGAGCTGAGCAGGCAAAAAGAAAAAGGTAAGCAGATCCTAGCCTTACTTCACAAAGTCAAAAGACAATGGGCAAACAAATAGAATAAGAAATAAACAAGATGGATAGATAAAAATTCATAACCTTGCTTCACAGAGCCGAGGCCTTGGGCATGCAAACATAATAAAATAAAGCAAATAAAACTAAATACAATAAAGAAAAAATTGAACAAGAAGCAGGATTAGCTTGTAATGTAATGTACAGAATGGACTACATTATGTGCTTGATCGAGATGTGAGAGAGAAAAGGGAAGCCAAACACCCTTTTCTTGAAATGGAAAAAAGATAATCAAACATCCCTAATCCTGACTCTACTCTTGACGTGACAAGGTTAGCTTTACTAAGTTAGATTGGTCGGGAACTTATCATCGTTGTGAATTATCATGCCTTACTGGCTTTGCTGGGGAGATAATCCTTTGTTGGATATATATTGTGATGGCATGGTCTGCGCGTAGAATCAAGGTTGGTGTTGGACAACCTCAAGTGCAGGGCTACGAAGTAATATATAAACTCAGTGAATTCAAGGTTGATCCACGAGTACTGGGAATGACACAAGTTGAACTAAGCTAATTCGAAGATTAAGAATTCCAATGAATTAAAAGGGTTTAATAATAATAATAAAAGCAACTAAGGATCTAGGGATCCACTACTAATCAATCTACAATGCCTAATTCATCGATTCAACTTTGACAACTCAATTAGAATCGAATAAGGATTCCTTCCAATTGGAAGATAAAACAGTTAATTCATAGATAATTTACCAACAAGATATGAATTTAATTGAACGATTCTCTCATGAAGCACTCAGTAATTGATCACAGAGAATTCCAAGCATCTATTATGCACTGGGTCAACAATAGATTAAGGGATTTTACAGATCAATACATTCTCTAATTAATCTAAGAAATTGTAATTCTAAGCATTAAATGTACCTGAAGTTCACAACGGATAAAAGAATAAACAACTTACAAGCTTCTAAATAAAATTCAAATCAATTTAATATAATTTCATCATTTAAACCATAGTATTGAATCAAATAAATTAAAACATCATAAATCAACTAGAAGTTTCACCCCTTGGCCTTGACTAATAGATTAGATAAGCATACCTATCTCAAAAAATAGAAAAACAAAAAAATAAACTAGAAATCCAAAGATCGAAGAAGAAGGATGGTATCGTCGGTGCTCCACCCTCTCTCTCTCTCTCTCTCTCTCTCTCTCTCTCTCTCTCTCTCCCCTTGGAACCATAGGATTTGTTATAAACATGAAAAGAACCCATTTTACATAGAAAACTTACCCACCGAGTTTAAGTAATCCAACCCTTGTGACTGTTTGAAAGACCCAACCCTTGTGACTGTTTAGGTAGTGGTGCACAAATCGATGTAAGTAATCCATAATGCGTGTTACATCACTTCCGAGATTGGATATCACAAATAGTAGCTCCATGAACAAATCATGTTATATAATTCATTTGATCCGTATATTATGTCGTCATGAGGTGTTCATGTAAATCCACGATAGTGTTAGATACGCCGACGAATCTTCGTAGTATGGATGCGGGCGACCCGGGTTTTCTATGAATTATATTCCACATTGTGATGATCACTACGTAAGATGGATCGCACACACTATATTTGGCATGCACTCATGTAGATTTGTTGTGCATACCGATACCACTTGTAGTGGTAGAGTACGAGATGTATCGGAACCCTCACATTATTCTTATAAATGTCTTGAATTATTGTTAATCTTAAAGAATAAACATCACTATGAGTATGGCATTGATTCTCTTCAACCATATAGACGTTGCTGGTGAAGTGTAAATTGAAGATACATATGATGAGCGTTCTATGGAAGAATATTCCAAATAAAGAAGAAGGATAACATTACGTTTATTTAATTTCCGCTGCAAAACTTTGAATAATGTAATAAGCTCCCACTTGAGAGGGCATTAGACAATTAGTTGATTTTATGCTTTAAAGGAATAAGAAGTACAGTTGATTTTACTCTCGTGAATGGTTACCCTTGTGAATGTAATTAGATGTGATCTATAAAAAAAATAAGGTGTGATTTTGAAGCATCCAATTATTACTTTATTAACACATGAAATTCTTAGGCACGAGTGTGAACTCAAGCTGTGAAAATTCGGGGCATTACATTTGGATCCTAGTGGTAGGACCCATTTTGGATAATATACTTTGTATTTCCTTTAATATGGCTCAATTGTCATGGTTTTGGTTATCTATGCTTTTCTTTGAAGTTGCTATTAACTGCACGTTACTCTGATTAAATTCAAAGTATGAATGCATGTTAATTTAACTGATTACCCGCGCGGGTGAATTTTTTCCACATGCGACATTCCTAGGTGACTTTCGAGTTTTATGCACCTTGAGCATCGAACTTAGGCGGCCAAAACTGAGGCGTTGTCGATGTCAGCATCAATGAACTCAACCTTTATGTGGTTAACACCTTGGAATTCAGAACATGAGTCACCATACTCGAGAGATGTGTTTTCGAGGTGAGGTCCTTAACACTCCCTATCTAAGAGCTAATAGACATAGTGAAACATTAATTGTCTAGAAGATTAATGTGTGATAAGCATAGATCCCTTTATCCTAAAATCTAAGAATAATTGTGGATTTGTGTTGGAAAGGAGAATACCAATGAGGGTCGTAGTCCTAATAACCCATAATATGAGGAGGCCACAAACCTGAAGCATGGATAAAAAAGACTATATCAAGATTGTCAAATATCAGTCATAAGTACATACATTCTTGCATGATATACATCTCTTTCATCTTATTGAGTATTAGCATTTTATAATCATAGATTGCATTATCAATTTTATTATCCTAATATATTTTACCTTAAAATCAATGGTATTCTAAAAAGAGATGTAATTATGGGTTTATGGTAAATCATAACCTGGAATGTAATAAGAACCCAAATAATAATAATTAAGGCTTTCTAACTACATGTGCTCTTTTCTCTCTCATGTGTGGTGATGTGATGACGATGTTTATGAATGTCTTAGGAATGACAATGGATATGGTCCCTAGCGTAATATTTATACCCGACTCCCAAATCATAACCAACATAGAGGTGACTCCACCAGGGATCGAATTCAGAATCTCTAGTTTTATAGTAAGTAATGCTAAGGCTTCAAGAAAACGGACATAAGGGGCCGAGTAGGCCTAATGACACGAATTAATGGTAATTGAATGCCTAATGTGAAAACTTTTCAAGGGCCACGCCAATGTAGTGTTTATTGTCCATCCACCTTTTGAAAAAAAAAGAACCAAAAAAATAAAATAATAAAATAATGAGATATAAAAAAAAAATAATAAATAAAGGAAGATAGAGAGGCACCCTCTCATGATGCTGACAACGTCTAAAGAAGGATGCCACCCCACATGTCTAGATTTATGGAGCCCACTACGGATCCTACGTTGATGGTGTGATGGATCCATATCGTTCATCCATTTCTCCAACTTAGTTTAGCCGATAAGCTAAAAAACATTAGGCTATTTGAAATCTCAAGTGGACCGCACTACATGAAATAGTGTGGTTATAGAGAGGGAAGTGTTAGGCACCCCCTCTGCCCATACAGATGTATGGTCTTTACTTCATAAGATCTGACTAATTTCTGAGGAATGAGACTAGTTCTCATGTACAGATAATATAATGCGATGCAATGACAATGGTGATTGATCAATCTGAATTTCCAATGGGCATGATCCGATTATATCGACAGGACGTAGAGCATACATCTGAAACGATCAAGTGCAAGGTACAAAGTGCACATGTATGGGATGTTTGATGTTGTATTGATGCTTATGATAAAATGATGGCTAGCTGGCCAAGGTTTCTTCTGGACTTGCTCTGATTATATCGGCAAGCCTCAGAGCATACACCCGCCAATTAAATGCAAGAAAACGATGAGATGTGATGTAATGCTGATGTATACATGAACAAGGGGGTTAAGAAGGGAATGAATATCGCACGATGCTAATGTTCTGATTTAATGAAATAGATTGAAGCTTGAATAGTTGGATGAACGGTAGTATCGCAAGGCTAAATTGAGTGGCTCATATTTGAACTTAGATAGCTCAGGAGGCTTGAGCTTTAGCTAGGCTAGGCTAGACCAGGGTTGGACTCTCTGTTACACTCTCACTCTCCTTGGTGGAGGGATGGATAGATAGCAAAGAATAAGGGACCTTTGGATTAGAAGAGATGCTTCCTGAATCTTATGGGTGCTTGAAATGAGAAGGGGAGGGGCTATTTATAGTCTTCAAACCTAATTTTCTTATAATTCCTGGTAATCCTTGAAATTGCAGTATGACTGCTACTATTGAAGTATGAATATAAGTGTTGAAGAGGGGGGTGAATAGGACTTCTTGGAACTTTAATCCTACTAAGCTATAAGTTCTACCAATCTAAAACAAGTTGAGCATGATTATAACAAGATCATTTATATTCAAGTTCTGGTGCTACATTTTATCAAACATGTATTATGCATAAAGTAAACAATCACATAGTCAATACATACAAGCAAAGACAATCATCACAAACACATCAATATATAGTGGTTCGGATACATGCCTACTCCACTCTCGGCTGATGCACTCCACCCTAGAGTGTGTTGGATTTCACTATCAAATGGTTTTAAATCAAGTTTACCATAAACCTTCATAACCTACACGAGGTTAGTTAAGTAGTCTACACAAGACAACCTTAGGAGCCTACACAAGGCAATAGGTTCTATATAAGGATACAACTAGGAGCCTACACAAGGCAACAAGTCTTACACAAGGACACCACTAGGAGCCTGCACAAGGCAACCTATGTCTACTCAAGGCAACAAGTCCTACACAAGGACACAACATATTCTCCCGTCAGAGGCCTACGAAAGGTCTTAGCGAGTTTGAGAATAAACTCTGAAACCAAATCCTACATAAGGAAGGGGTTTCAGACTCTATGGACTTTATTGCTTGTAAGTGAATGAGACCCTTGTCAGCACATACTGAAGATGATCTCCCTTGTTGACAAAGAGTCTTCAGTTACCTTTATCTACAACAACTATAGATGCTTCCGATAAAAGTCACCGATTGTTGGGTCAAGGTATTTTGGTGAATCTCCTCCACTAAATATTGGTCTTTAAGTGTGGATGAGATTCCCAAATATCAAGCATTCATAGGATTCCTGCTCAATGATTTTGCTAATAAATGAGCTGCTGGAAGATCCTTAAATGGTAGAGTTCATTCTTCAATCTAATCTATTGATTTTTCAATGATTGCATTTAAGATAGGGTTGAAGGATGAACTCCTATAAGAAAAGGAATTTAAGATGGTAGGTGGTTTTCCTATACCAATAACTCTCTTAAATCTTACTATTTTTCTCACTGCAAACCAAGAAACCAAGCCTCCAAATATAAATACAAAAATCCCGACGGTAAAAAAATGGGCAAATTCTTTTTACGTTCGATGGCATTGGGATTTTCTCTAAAAATGATTGGAGCTTGCTAGACGATCTTTTTAAATTGTTCGATGTCATCAAACATGCTTCGATGTCATTGAAATCTGAATTTTGATGTCGTCGAACATGCTTCGATGTCATTGAAATCTAAATTTCGATGTCATCAAAGGCAATTCGATAAAATCGAAGAGTTCAGTATATTTTCTATAAAACACTTTGGACAAGTATGGTTCATTTTTTATGTAATCGAACATACCTTCGATGTCATCGAAATTTGAATTGCGATGTCATTGAAGATTTCATGATTTTTCAATAGAACTCTATAGACAAGTCAAGTACATGTTCGATGTCATCAAACCTACATTCGATGTCATTGAATTTTGAAATTTGATGTCATCGAACGTAGTTCGAGTCATCAATCATTTAAGTGATTTTCAACCTGAGATTACTGGACATATGAGTGCTCATTTTCGATGTAATCGAGATTTGTTCTAGAATTTTGATTTGGTTGCTGGACAAAAGTGAGTCCTTTTTCGATGTCATTGAAACCTGTTCGATGACTTAAAAGTTGCAAAACTTGTGATTTTTTCAAATGTTCTTGTAACTTGGTTTTCTATTTTTCTAATATTGTCAAGATGTTTTCCTAATTGATTTTGGGATTTTTAAGGGAATTATTACCTGAGGTGTTTTGGTCATGGGATGTGAGGTTTAGTTTACCTTTGGAACTCTTTGAACACTTCCACTTTGTTGAGTCTTCAGCTTGAAGTCTTCCATGTGGGGCTTTATGACTCAATCGTCATGTTAGTTGACAAACAAGGACACTTTTAATCTTAGGGGCAAAAGTTGGTTGAAGGGTTAGGATTAGAGATTTCCAAATGACATTATCTCATGGGTTGGATGAGGTGGTAAGTAATTTTGGGTAAGGAGATGGGCATCAGAGCAAATACACTTCAACCGCACACTTGGGGTTTGAAAAAAGAGAATTCCACATGCTTGAGGGATGTCACCCCAAAGAGGGGGAGTGCTATGTGACTGGCGGTAACCTGGTCTCCACTGGTCCTCACTTGGACTCCTTTCTTTGGCAGATAACCTCCTCCAAGCGTGTGAAGGCTCTGCTGTGAAGGTTTTTATTTTAAGGTTGTGCATATTTCTCTGATTGGGCTTGCCTTTGGGCTTAACTAGGTGAGTTAATTAGGTTGTTGGATTGGGTAGGTTGACCGGGTGAGTTAACTTAGTAAGTTAACAAGGTGAGTTGACCCGCCAAGTTGACTCAAGGTTCTAGGTTTTTAGGGTTAAGATGATTAGGTTGAATGAGCTGAGTTTATGGTTTAGGACTGGGGTTCTTAAGGTTTAACCTTCTAGGGTTAAGGTTTAGGATTGGGGTTTGGTTGACCATCCGTCAATTCAAACTCAATCAGCTTATCAGCCTAGGGTGGGGTGTTTACAATAAGGTGAGATCGAGGATTGATTGCCTCCATGAACACATGTTGCAAGAACCACTTCTAATCTCAACTAAGATGGTTGGGTAACAACCCCATCCCACCTTTACTCCAAAATTTGTTAGTAAAATTTAAGTCAAAATTTAATCAATGACATAAATAATGAGCATATGTCTTTTGTTTTGTCTTGTTTTTTTATTTTGTTTTTAACATTGATAATATTATTATTAAAAAGCCAAAGCTAAAACTATACAACAAGCTAGACAAAAGAATTTACAACTCCCGATGATACTAGTGCCCATTCCATAACAAGTGATTTAGCCCTGCTAAAAGCCTCTAACACTTAACCTTTACAATTTGTGAAACATCAATTGTTTCTTTATAGCCATATAACCCCAATGCCCGCTAACAAACTTGGCTACCGAAAATTTCTCCAAACTTTCTCAATACCCTTGCCATACCACATTATAAGAAAACTATCAACAAATTTCGACAAAACTTAAAAAACTCCAAACAAATTTAAGAAGTTATCCCACGATCCTTTTGTGAAAATGTAGTCTAAGAAGATGTGATTCATTGTTTCCTTGTCTTGAAGGCACATCGGGCATACATTCAGAAGAATAATGTTTCTTTTACAAAGATTATCTATCGTTAACACATTCTTTCTCCCCACTAACCATGTGAGTGCCGCCACCTTTGGAAGAACACCCGTTGAGACTCAAATATTGCATATTTAACCCTTTAATTTCACATTAGTTTTTCTGACATTTAAGTGTTAATTCGATTTAATTATATATGTTTTTATCATGCGAGGTGGTTTTGGACCTAAAGATGAATATGTGCTTAAAAAGATGGATTTAGAGCTTAAAAGAAGATAATAAAGAATAAGAGAATTGAAGGTGTTTAATGAAGAATTCACATGCAAAAGATCCAAGGAAGTTAAGTGAGAAATGAAGAGAATCAGAGATTTGAAGTGAAGAAAAGGAATCTTGAAAATTGGTTAGAAAAATCATATTCTGAAATTTTGAGTATAAAAAGAGAAGTCCTAAAATAATTAAAAAAATAAACTTCGGTCCCACCGAAGTTCACTTCGATCCAACCAAAATCACGCAAAACAATTCATTGAGAAAGTGGAATTATCATCCTTAATTCAGTCTAACCGAAGCCAACTTCGGTTCGACCTAAATTTGACAGATTCTACACAGGTTTTTCATATCTGCCTTTGGTTCGACCAAAGGTAACTTCGGTCCGACTTAAGCGTAGCAAAAGTGCATAAATCAAAAGTCGGTTTACGAATTCTCTAAGTCAGTGCGAAAGTTGGAGTTTCACAACTATAAATAAGAGTCCCTAGGACCAAAGCATCTTCTAGGGTTTAGAAAGGGAGAAAAGGCCAAGGTGGAGTGCAGACAACGTTCTTCCATTTCGATTTCTTCATGGATTCTAGTTGATCTTTTATTTTTCTTATAGGAAGTTAGTCTTCTCAGGATAATCTCTTAGCTAAGGCTAAGGGATGAATCTTATAGTTTATTTTGATGTTCATCTTACTTTGATTCAAGTTTATGGTTGAACTTCCATTGATTTCTAGTTTGAATAAAGGAATACTCCAGTTTTCTGTGGTTTATTGTGACTCCAATTATAGTAGATGCTTAGAAAGCTTTCGATATATTCTTATCTATTTTGCAATTATGTGATCTATAAAATTCCTGATTTACCATTATCTCCTGGGCATGGTAGATGGTTGAATTTCCTACAATCATCACATTGGTGCTTCATGAGGGAACTAATTCAATGAAACTTCAGATTCTGTTTTAACTACTCCATCATCCGATTGGATAGGATAAGACTTTGATTCCAATCGAGTTATCATTGAATCAAGTAGACTACACTGTCTAATGAGAATTTTTCTGAATTTCATCTACTTGTAATCTCTAATTCACCATGGTATACTAACGTTGAAAACTTTTCTATCACAGGTGAATATTTTTCACTTTAGATACCTCAGGGGATTAAAAGAAATTTTTTTTTTGAGATTCATAAATTTCTCTAGACATTCATGCTCCAGGGCATCCAAGCCTACCATAAAAATGACTTTTGAATGATCTTGTTAAGAAATCTATTGAGAAATTTATCGAGATATTAGCCGGAGTAGGAACCTTGCAACATGATTGAGTAGTTTTCCTTTGCTTTCCTAGTTTAGGATTAGAATTTATTGTATTCTTAGGATTAATTTACTTTCTATAGTTTAGTTTCTTTGTTAGAACTACATTTTATTGGAAGATTATTTTCACTTAACGTGTACTCTTCATCTATTTTCCTTTATTTTCACTGCTCTCAAATTTGCTCTTATTGCATATGTTTATACATTGAAGACAATGTAGATTTTAGGTTTGTGAGGGGGGTAGGTTTCCCTTGGAAATTTTTAAGAGTTGAGCAAAATTGTTAAAATTTTGAGTTATAAATTTTTTTCAACATTTTTGGAAATTTTTGTGAAATTAAGTGATTTTAAAGATAATTCATATATTAGAATGATAAGATACTTAATTGTTGAAGATTGTTGAACCTGAATTCTAGTTACTTGGTAGATTTCAAAGTTAAGTTTTAGTTATTAATTTATAATTAGAAGTTTTAATCATTGATTGAGTCATGATTTTGGATATCACATTTAGCTTACACATTAAAGTTTAAGTCTGATATTGAATTGTTAACTCGATGATTATTAAGAATAATAGGAACCAAACCTAGGGAATTTGTCCATCATATTCAATAAGAGGAATTGAAAAGAAAAAAAAAAGTGAGAGAGAAATAATACTAAGTTAAAAACACATTTTTCATCAAAAAGGGCTACCTATCAAAGTTCCTTAAAAGGACCGTTAAAAAGAAGAAAATTGTGAAAATAGTGTGAAAGCCGTCAATGGAAAAAATTAAAAACTGGGAGAATAGAGTGTTGAACTGTAAGACAAGTTTTGGTTTAGATTTTAGTTATCTTAAATTCTTTTGATTATCAATGTTATCATGAAAGTAGAGAACTGAACCTTTGGTTGTGATAAGTGTATACTTCACTATACACTCATGGAACTCAATATTTATAATTTTTCTAATTATGAGATTAATACTTTAAACTTAATTAGGACATTTACCAAGTGCTAGAGTTTATGAAAAAGCAATACTCAACATTAATGTATTTTAGATTTCTATAATATGGATTATTTTTAGAACTACTTGAGCTTATGAAAATTATTCATTTGTTTTCAAAATATCTTTCGCATGCTTTAATCGGGACTAGCAAAATGCTAATTGGGGTGTGTGTTGAGACTCAAATATTGCATATTTAACCCTTCAATCACATTAGTTCTCCTGACATTTAAGTGTTAATTCGATTTAATTATATATGTTTTTATCATGCGATGTGGTTTTGAACCTAAAGATGAATATGCACTTAAAATGATGACTTTAGAGCTCAAAAGAAGATAATGAAGAATTGGAGAATTGGAGGTGTTTAATAAAGAATTCACATGCAAAAAATTTACGGAAAGCAAGTGAGGAATGAAAAAAATTGAAGATTTGAAGTGAAGAATAGGAATCCTGAAAATTGGCTAGAAAAATCATATTTTAGAATTTTGTATCTAAAAAGAGAAGTCCTGAAATAATTTTAAAAATAGACTTTGGTCCCACCAAAGTTTAACTTTAGTTCGACTGAAATCGCGCAAAATAGTCCAACGAGAAAGTGAAATTTTCAGCCTTAATTCGGTTCGACTGAAGCCAACTTCGATCTGACCTAAATTTGACAGATTCTGCATAGATTTTTCATATGCGACTTCGGTCCAACTGAAGTATAACAAAAGTGCATAAATCTAAGGTCGGTTTACAAAATCTCCAAGTGAGTGCGAAAGTTGGAGTGCCACAACTATAAATTCGAGTCTGTATGACGTTCCAAAGCATCTTCTAGAATTTGGAAAGGGAGAGAAGGCCAAGGTGGAGTGCCGACAACGTTCTTCCATTTCAATTTCTTCAGGGGTTCTAGTTGATCTTTTGTTTTTCTTATAGGATGTTAGTCTTCTTAAGCTAATCTCTTAGCTAAGGTTAAAGGATGAAGCTTATAATTTATTTTGATGTTTATATTACTTTTATTCAAGTTTATGGTTGGACTTCCATTGATTTCTAGTTTGAATAAAGGAATATTCTTAGTTTTCTGTCATTTATTATGACTTCAATTATAGTAGATGCTTTGAAAGTTTTTGATATCTTCTTATCTATTTTGTAATTATGTGATCTATAAAATTCATGATTTACCATTGTCTCCTGGGCATGGTATATGGTTAAATTCTCTGCAATCATTACATTGGTGCTATCATGCCCCAAACCCGGAAATTGGATTCACAAGAATCCCAATCGCCGAATCCGGTGCTAACAGCCTCCATAGTACCCCGTTTTCGGCTCCTAGCATCCATACGCCAAATTTCGATCCTGGGACCCTACAAGGAGGATTTTTTTATTTTTTTAACATACATTTATCTCGTAAGAAGCATAACTACAAGAATACCAAATTCATAAAGGCAACATCATCATCACATATCCACTAATATAATCATTTGAGTACAATGTTGAAAGGAAAATACATAAACCGAAAATCAAGCTCCAGAAGACCACTGCACACTCCAAGCTCAACACTGCTGCAACCTAACATCACCTGCATGCATCTATCGTGCATAAGCTTATAAAAAGCTTAGAGGGTGGTATAAGTGTGTGCACAAGGTAAGTGCCAAGTATTCAACGTAGTGTCATAATCATACAATGTCGAAATAGGTGCAAGGTCATGAATCATATGTTATCAGAGTAAGCGAAATTATTGACAAGTCCATGAGTCAAGCAATATCAGAATGCGCAATACAGATCAACTATACAAATGAGGAACAATATCAGAATACACGATACAGATCAACTATACAAATGATGAACAATATTAGAATACGCGATACAGATTAATTATACAAATGAGGAGTCATAAAGAGTCAAATATCAGATGCCCTATCTAAACCATATAAATGTAGAAACACAAGTAACCCAAAATGTCATATGTATCGAATGTAATACAATATGCAATGCAAATGGAATGACCATGCTGGAGTGTGAAGTTGGGATGATAGTACGTAGTATCGCAGGCTACGGGGCCCATCACAAGGGACTTCTATCCAAACCAGTCCCATACTTAAATTTGGATAGATAGACTCAATGTGATAAACTTCTGATCTCAAGTTAGTTGCGCCCCCAACCGAAATCTTAGCCACACGAAGGTACACATAACAAATAGTTACGCACCACCTTCCCGAGTGGATAGTGAATGAATGAATTAATGAGTATGCAATTCTTGTTCAATAAGTCCACATATTAGTACGGTTCCTCTTTGGAATCATCACCGGGGTCTATTACAATCTACGCCAACTTGCCGCTCCTATCCAAGCGCACAACTAGGTAAGTGGAAGAGACCTCACTATTCACCTGTCAATATCGGGCCTGACTCGTCGATAGCGGACCCATTCCTCAAGCTGGTCAGACTCAACCTAGATATTGCCCCCTCACTCAGGCGGGTAAGGTCACACCCTCTCCCAACCGACCACGGCACAGTGAGAGACGCGACCTACTGGTATACGACCCTCATACGCTCATATATCCATTTGGTCTCGACGTTGGGGAGTCTCTTGGCCCAGAGGTTTAGAGATTTTCACCCAGAGACATTTATAGCACCCGTATGCTAGAACCAAACATTTTCGGTGTCCTATATGGTCATCCACGATATGCCTGTGGAGGCTACGACCCTGATGTCACTAGGGCATACAGTAATCATAATGCGAGATGCATGAGTCATACAATCCAGTCATGAATTAATCCTACATATACCGTGCGCTCATGTGGGATAACTTTGCCTATCAGGGAGTCCCACAAACTACCGAAACTATGACATATGCAATGGTTAATCATATCTCATAACAAACAAGCAGATGATATGTATGGGCATGTGTTATGATGCTATGTTGTCACTTACTCATAATCGGTATCAATAACCGACATCGACAATCGACCTCGACAATGTGGACATTTAACCTACATTGCCCCCAAGGAATGACCCATATAGAGCCTAACATACAGTGGACCCATGGCCTCACATAAGGGCCAAATATACATTATCATGGGCCTCGCTTATGGGGCGTATACACATCTCATTAGGCCTCACTCATGGGCCAATGTATATAACATCGGGCCGTATCAACGGGTCGAATTAAATGGGCCAAGTAAACAGGCTGAATCAAATGGGTCAAGTTAAATGGGCCGATACAAATGGGCTAAGTTGAATGGGCTGGAAATACATCTCAATGGGCCTCATCATATGGGCCATAAACACATCACGTCTGGCCTTGCCCATGGGCCTCGAATACCTCACAACAGGCCAAAACCCATGGGCTTCAAATACACAATAGGTGGGCACTACACATGGGCCTAATATACATCATGGGCCTCATACACATCAAGTGGGCTACCTCAATGGGCCGCACTAATGGGCTTTGAATACAAAACAAGTGAGTCCCATCACATGGGCCAAAAATGCATCATGATGGGCCTCATGGATGGGCCATAGAATACATTAAGGTGGGCCTCATTAACGTCAAATCGGGCCAACCGTTCTAGATGAGCAACCTACATGAGCAACCTACACCATACATCTATTTTTAGAGATCATTTTAAAGTGTTATCCAAATGAATCATAACCGGAGATCATTTGAGCCATACCACAAATAACCGTGGAGATAGTGGTTCTCACTGTTAAACTAATCACAGGGCCCACCATAAAGTTTATTCCCCATCCAATCTGATCATAAGGTTACGTATAAAGACCTGGATTAAGGGGGGAAAACAAATATCCTATTGATTTAAAACCTCTGTGACCCAAAAAGAGTTTCAATGGTGGACGTTTAATCTCCACTGTTTATTGCGATGTGGCCCACCTGACCAAGGGTTGGACAAAATATATACATCAAGGTGTGGCCCAGATGAACAATTGGGATATAACACATCCCTCATTTTAGGGCCCCAGAACTTGCAGCGTGCATACAGCAGCCATGCTGCTCTGATGGATGACATGGATAAAACTTCACATCATGGTAGGTCCACAATGTGTACACGGCCTGGATTTCAGGCACGTGCACCATGTGTGGGACCCATATACGTCTTTATAGATGGTTGGACAACACAGATACGACGCATTCGTCAAGGTGGGGGTCCACTGATTGTCCAGCCAATGGAGTGGACGGTGTGGGTAAAGCACATACACCATGGTGGGTTCCACCGTCTAATGGTGTGGACGGTGTGAATAAAACACATACATCATTGGTGGGTTCCACGTGAGGCCCACCATCGCGTGTACTTGCCATCCAATCTGTTGGTAAGGTCACACGGCTCTAGATGTAGAGGAAAAACAAATTTCAAAATGATCTAAAACTCCTGGACGCCCAAAAGGGTTTCAATGGCAGACGTTTAATCCCTACTATTTCCTGTGATGTGGGCCACCCAAGTCACATACAGGGCTGATTATTGAGGTGGCCCACCGTTCTAAAGGGCCCCACCATAATGTATGGTGTTGATTTTCCACACACATCACGGTGGGGCCATGGCTGGGACCCACATCCTAGCGTCATACATAGCAGGGAAGACACTGGCATCCCCTGACAGTCAACAACAGCAGTAGGCGCTGCCTTGTTTGATATATATATATATATATATATATATATATATATATATATATATATATATCTATTTTTCTACTGATTTTCCTAGGTGGGGCCGCATCAGGTGAATCCACTCCATCCACTTGCTCCTATGGCTTAAGACAAGCCAAACAAGTCCAATATCAGAGGTATTTTGTTGTATAGGAACATCAGGTGGATTTTTAATGGTAAAGACCACCATTGTCCAAGGTACGGCCCACCAGATACTCAGATTAACTTCATTTTTTTGCTCAAATAAATTGAGAAATAGGATAGACAGCATGGATTATATACATACATCAAGGTGGGTCCCATGTGGGAGTGGCCCACCAGCTTATGATGATATAATATATTATAAGAATATATATTATATTTATATATAAACGTGTGTGTGCGTATAAGAGGGAGAGAGGCCAGCACTGTCAGTGCCCAACGTCTCGGCTGATGGTGGGCCTCACATGTATGGACAGTTTCAATGTAACACATGTATCATGTGGTGGGGCCCACGCTCACCAGCTTGATGATGTCAATATAGACACTCCATGCTAGCCGCCCTAGCTAGGGATCGACACCAAGACCTCAAGTGTTGAAACGAGGTATCTCCACTTAGTCTGCAAGTTGAGTTAAGGATCTGGGTGTCCAGTGGGTGAGATCCTCACCAATAATATGGTGGGTCACACCTTCCGATGGATGGAGTGGGTATAACACATATTGGTGGGGCCCACTCCAACATAATGGATATAGAGAAAAAAGAGAGGGAGAGAGAGATGTAGCGGAGGTACCCTACCACTATGGGCCCCTCCTTGATCATACACATACATCAAAATGGGTCCCATCATAAATGGGACCCCAATTCATCGAATCCAAATAAAAGTCACCCACCTCGAGATTTCTTCTTCCTTCCACCAATGCATGATAGAGTCTCAAAAGGACAGTTTCAACGGTTGAGATGGGCTTAGGATGGTGGGATTGAGTGGTAGAAAGGTGGGCCACACTAACTCTCTCTCCCATGGAGCTTAGACGTGGGTTGCTCTCATGGAGCTTAGGAGGAAATGAGAGAGAAATGAGAGATGTGATGTAAAGAGAGAGAGGGATGGGTGAGAGTAATGATGGGAGAGAGGAATGGTGAGTGAGTGATGGGTGATGGGTAGTTGTACTTAGGAATGGGATGGAGTGATGGGTTGTACTTTGATTAATTGATGTAACGTAACGTAAAGATTCTCTCAAAATTGCAACAAGCGGTGTTTTATTCGAATTGAACGCGGGCCCACATCTCCTGGCTCGGGTATCGCCCTGACGTGTGAGACACGACATTGGAACTGCGACGACGACGCGATCGCAAGGGTACAAGTCTTGAGTCGAGCCGACTTTGATATACGGAACATGACTCAAGATCGCGCGCAAAATGTCGATAACAGATCGCGGGTCACTGGAATTCGCCCGGGAGGACCGTAGAGGCCTACAGAACGGTACGAGCTAGGGTACGAGTCTTACAGGTGCTTCATGAGGGAACTAATTTAATGAAAGTTCAAAATCTGTTTTAATCACTCCATCATCCGATTGGATATGATAGGACTTCGATTCCAATCGAGTTATCATTGAATCAAGTAGATTAATATTGAGACTGTTATGAGTGGATTCCTGAATCCTTAAGTTTTTATTTATTTGTTTCTGCTATTTTCATTTTACTGGATTATAAACCTAGACAACCAAGTTAGATTTAGATTATTTCTAGACCGTGTTCCCCATTCCCTGTGGATTTGTCCTCGCTCTTATCGAATTATTACCACATCACGACCTTGCACTTGGGGTTGTGAACAGTACCATAACGCCAAATAAACGATATCGGATGAATCTCGCCATTAGAAGCAACCTAACTTACTTACATATAAAAGGATTTAATTAAAAAAAAACTCGTTGAACTTGTCTTTTAAATATATCTTTAAGGAAGAGCTAAAGTGTTTTTCTAGTTTGTTTGGATGTAAGGAGGGCTCATTTACTACTACATATCTTAGTAACCGATTATGTATAGGAATATTGTTGACCTTTGGAGTAGTTTAGTTGAAAGGTTCGAAAGAAAGTTATTTCAGTGGAAGTCTCATGATATATCATTGGATGAAAGAACCATTTGGATTAAGTTGGTAATGTCTAATCTTCTAGTTTATTATGTTTTTATTTAAATGCTCGAAGTCAATTTTGGATAAATTGGAGAAGCTTAGGCGTGATTTTTTTTTTTTTTTTTTGTGAAATGAGCAGAAGATAAACTTAAATTCAATATCATGAAGTGGAAGAAGGTATACAAGCCTTAGGCCCAAGGGAGAGCGTAGTTTAGAAAATTGGAGGTTATAAATCTAACTTTATTAAGAAAATGAGTTTAGAGGTTTTGGAAAGAGGTGGAATCTCATTGGAGAGGTAATAATTAAGTAATATGGCTCTAAAGAATTAAGATGTTGGATTGGGTTGTCATCATTGTATAGGGCTTCACACTTTTGAAAGTCCCTGGTGTCAGAAAAAACACAGAGTTTGGAAAAGGGTGGGCTTCTTGTTGGGGATGGAAAGAACATCAGATTTTGAAAGCATAGATGGGTAGAGGATCAAAGGCTAAGTGAACTTTTCCCTCACCTGACAAGGATTTCAATAAAGGATGGGTTGAGGGTGCTAGGGTTGAGGCAGAAAGATAGAAAATTAATCACCTAAAGATAGGCTTAAGGCGCGTTACGATGTCGCTATCTTTAAGGTGATATTTGCACCCTACTGGTGATTAAACTAATTTGCAAGAGGGTTATAGCAAATCCACCTCCAAGATACAATAAGCCTCTTCTCCAAGACTGAAGAAATGTGGGTTTCGGCCTGCAAAACTGAAAAACCGTACCCCGAACATACTTTTACAGTGTACACCCTTGACTTCTATGCTATTACAATTTACCCCTAAAAACGGTTTGCAATTTACTGCTTGAAAAATTGTTTATAGTTTAACGCTTGAAAACTGTAACTTTCCAAAAATATCCAAAAATAAAAACGGAGAAGAAGAAGAAGAAGCTGGAGAGGAGATTGTTGGAATTGTGATTTTGAGATTGACTCAAAGATGGGTTTATATAGAATCACAAGAAATGCTTTAAAACCCTTTTCATGAGAAGACATCTTCTTGCATGGTGTCTTTTCAACAATGGCGGTGGCATTTCAACAATAGCATCCCTCTACCATTTCAAATTCAAATGATGCTTCATTTACCAAGAGGCACTACCATTCACAAATAAATGGTACCAACAATTACCAAAAGGCACAACTCTTTCTCTAAATTCTCTTTTATAAAATAAAAATATTTCAAAAAAACCTAATAATCCCCTACTATTTTTCAAAATACAGAGATCAGAGTATGTAAGGAAAATATGCGTATAGGAGAAGGTGTCTTATGAACTTGAACTTTCACTTAGTGTAAATAAATTAAAGTTGTATCAGAATCCTTAGTAATTATGGTCTTGAACTAAGTATTCTATATGACACAATTGGACATGTCACACACACATATATTTTAATTGCCATGTGTTCTAAAATTATAGCGCATTAACGGTCTTGTGCTCTGTCCTGGATTCATGAGTTTATGAGAGTAGCCAAAACTCTCGAATATCAGGAAGCGGCCCCACTTCCAATACTCATATAGGTGAGTCCTTATGAATGCTCCTGTAACTATAGTACCCTTGAAAGGACTCTTAAGAGCAGTAACAGCTCATCCTCTTTTTTATTATTACAAGTACCCAAAACTATACATACATCCAAGAATGAGCTAGACAAATAGAAAACGTACAATGTTGCTTCAGACACTTCCTGTGAGGTACTTTTTCCATTAAACTTATTCACTTAGGTTGGGTTTCTCTCATCTAGTGTCTGTGAAATTAACTTAAGTCTCATTCCTCTTGATGTTCTATTGACAATATCCCTTACCAGTCCCTCGGTTAACAGGTCCGCTAGATTTTGGATAGATCGTCCATACTGTATTGTTATAACATCGTCACCAAATAATTACTGTACAAAACTATGCCTTATATTGATATATTTGGATTTTTCATTATAAGTCTTATTATATGCCTTTGATAGGGTTGCTTCTCTATCACAGTAGATAGAGACCGGTGGCAAAGGCCTTACCAATAATGATATTTCTAATAATAAGTTTCTTAACCATTTTGCATCTTTACTATTAGCCATCAAAAAGCTATGAATTCAAATTCCATGGTAGAATGAGATTTGCAAGTTTGCTTCTTGGATCCCTAAGAAATGACATTTCCTCTAAGTGTAAAAATTCATCCACTGATAGACTTGGATTCATTAGAATCAATGATCCAACTTGCATTACTATACCCTTTAAGCACATAAGGGTAACCAGAAAAATGTAAATCATAGTTAATTATTTTCCTTAAGTATCTGAGTACTCTAGAGACATCATTGCAATGATCTAAACTTGGATTACTTGTAAACCTACTCAATTTACCTACTGCAAAAGCAATATCAGGTTGAGTAAAAATTATAGCATACATAAGACTGCCAATCACCTTAAGATACTCTAACCGAGATACACTACGGCTTTCATTTTTAATTGAGTTGATATTAGAATTAAAAGGAGTAGAAATTGGGTTCTTATTACATTGATCAAAAATTTTAAGTTTCTTTTCAATATAATGTGATTGAGATAAAGTTATACCATCATTGTTTTTAATAGCTTGATACCTAAAATCATATTAGCTTCACCCATATCCTTCATGTTAAAACTAGATGATAAAAATCTTTTAGTGTTATTTATAACATCTAAATATGTAAAAAAGATTAACATATCATCTACGTAAAGACATATAATTATTCCAATAATCCCCTACTTTATCTTCATTAATCTTAAAGCCATTTGATGGATTTTTATTTCTAACTTATCGATGGATTTACATACTTTATTTTTCGTCTGAAACTAAAAACATTCTCGAATAAACCTTTTCATATCACCATTTAGAAAAGCTTTCTTTACATCCAGATGCATAGATATCTAGAAAAAAACTTGAATAGTTGATATCTCTGCTACTAGAGCATAGATATCGAAAAAATCAATACCTTCTTTTTGTATAAATCATCTAGCCACTAATCTGACCTTAAACCTTTTCGTGGTTCCATTTGGTTTTAATTTTCTTTTGAAAATCCATTTACAGCTTATTGGTTTTGATCCTGGGGGCAGGTCAATAAGTTTTCATGTTCCATTTTGTAATATAGAATCCATCTTATCGTTTATAGCTTCCTTTCAAAAAGAAGCATCCTGAGATCTAAGGGCATCATTTATTGTTACCAGATCATTTTCTATGTTATATACCAATATGATTTCCTCTGTTATGTTATCTTTATCTCCTTCTATTAACAAAAGGTAGAAGTCGGTTCCAAAAGATGTACCTGTTCTGATCCTCTTGTTCCATTTAGGTTCTATGTCCTCTTTATTGAGATTGCTGATATCTTGATCAGGTATCTGAGAACTACTGCTTGTATTAGGATCTTGAGATTTTATCTCTTTTTTAGTTATAGAAGAGAATGAGTTTTCATAAAACTCGGTATCTCTAAATTCTATTATGGTATTTAACAGGATTGCATAATTAGATTCTACACTTAGAAATTTATAAGCCTTACTATTTTGTGTATATCTTATAAAAATACACTCAAGAGATCTTAACCCTATCTTGGGCTTTTTAGGATCAGTAAGCCTAAATCCTATTCTTTCATAGTTCATATGGATTCTTATGAATCTTAGAGTGAGGTATCCTATTAACGATATGACAAGCAATCAAAAGGGCTTCTCCCCAAAATCCTAAACTTAAACCTGTATTATTTAGCATAGAGTCTACTATGTCTATAAGAGGCCTATTTTTCCGTTTTGTTATCCCATTTTGTTTGTGTGAATAGGGAACTGTAATTTGGTGAATTATACCATGAGTTTTACAAAACTTTAAGAATTCTAAGGATAGATATTCTCCTCCCCTGTCCGATCTTAGGATTTTAATCTTTTGGTCTAACTAGTTCTCAACTTCTGCTTTGTATATCTTGAATTTTTGTAATGCCTCATCTTTATTCTTCAATAGTTATGCAAGGGTATAATGAGAGAAATCGTCTATAAAGGTTATGAAGTACCTCTTTCCCTCCCTTGTTATTAAATCGTTCATTTCACATATGTCACTATAAACTAGGTCTGGGAGTTGTGATTCTCTTTCCACCATTGGAAACAATTTTCTAGTTATTTTGGATTGTATACAAATACTACATTTGTTACTAGGCTTTGTATACTTAGGAAATAAATTAAGATTATACATATTATCCATACTATGATAATTAATATGTCCTAATGTAGCATGCCAGACATCACGTGAATCAAGCATATAAACGAAAGAAAATTTTTCATTCATATGGTTCAACTTGAACATTCCATTGGATACATAGTCATTCCCTACATATACACCATTTTAGACACTATTAATTTATCGGATCCAAATAGGAGTCTGAATCTAAACTTAGTCAGTAGACTAGTTGATATAAGATTCCTCTTAATATCCGGTATATGCAGCACATCGTTCAGAGTAAGGACTTTTTTGGAAGTTAGATTAAGATGTACCTTCCCTTTTTTCTACAACCTTGGATGCGGAGGCATTCCCCATATATAATTCTTGATTATCTTCCACTATTTCGTAGGAATTAAATATGTTGTAATTTTTACAAACATGTCTAGTAGCGGCAGAATCTACCCACCATTCAACATCCTTATTTACCATATTAGCTTTAGAGACGACAACTGTCAGATTCATGTATTCCATCATATTGACTTGCCATTTATTTTCTTGCATTTTTTTTTTGTATTTTCGACAGTATTTCTTAAAGAGACCAGAGATTTTGCAAAAGAAGCATGGACTTTTCTTGGATGTGTTCCTTTTGAACCCTTGATTATTAGGTTTGAGCCTATCAACTTTCTTGAAACGTGGCTTCTTTGATTCTCGATTATATTAGCATTAATTAGGGCCTCCTATTGTTTTTCTTTTTTGTCACGGAGTCTAGATTTTTCTTCTATTCGAAGAAACATTCGGAAGTCTTCTATGGACATTTTTTTTTTTTTTTTTTTTTCAAAGATTTTCTAGTATCATTCCATTTATGTGAAAGTTTAGCTATAATGGTGGATACTTGGAAGGATTCGTTGAGATTAGTGTTATCGACAATAATCTGTTGGATGATGACTTGTAACTTATGTACTTAATCGATGATATATTTTTTATTCAACATTTTGAATTCTAAAAACTGACTCACAAGGAATTTTTTTATTGCCTTTATCCTCTGATGTGTATTTGGTAAGCAACGCCTACCACAAATCCTTAACGGTCTTCTTTTGATTATAAACAATGTACAACGAGTCAGAAGAGCATTGAAGATATGACCTTTGCATAGGTAGTCGTTACGCTCCCAATCTTCTCGTTTAAATTTGCTCCGCCGTATCATTGTTAAATGGTAATGAAGAAAGATCTTGAGTGAGCACGTGATCCAACTTGAGTGATGTGAGTAAAAGATGCATTCTCGATTGTCATCGAAGAAAATTTGAGCCGTCGAACGGTGTAATTCGAATAAAGTTATGATGACCCATAGAAGAGGTCATAATATCATATTAAAATTATTAGGGTTGAGGTGGAAAGATAGAAAATTAATCATCTAAAGATAGGCTTAAGGCGCGTTACGATGTCACTATCTTTAAGGTGATATTCGTACCCTATTGATAATTAGCCAATTTGCAAGAGGGTTACAACAAATTCGCCTCTAGGATACAATAAGCATCTTCTCCAAGACCGGAGAAATGTGGGGTTCAGCTTGCAAAACCGAAAAATCTCACCCGAACACACTTTTATAGTGTACACTCCTGACTTCCGTGCTGTTACAATTTACCCCCTGAAAACTGTTTGTAATTTACTGCTTGAAAAACTGTTTACAGTTTAGCGCTTGAAAACTGTAACTTTCTAAAAACCATTTAAAAATGAAAATGGAGAAGAAGAAGAAGAAGAAGATGGAGAGGAGATTGTTAGAATTATGATTTTCAGATTGACCAAAAGATGGATTTATATAGAATCACAAGAGATGCTTTATGACCCTTTTCATGAAAGGACATCTTCTTCCATGGCGTCTTTTCAATAATGGTGGTGTCTTTTTAATAATAGCATCCCTCCACCATTTCAAATTCAAATGATGCTTCCTTTATCAAGAGTCACTGCCATTTACAAATGAATGGTCACCAACAATCACCAAAAGCTACAACTCTTTTTCTAAATTTTCTTTTATAAAATAAAAATATTTTGAAAAAACCCAATAGAGGGTAATCACTTGTTTCTCCGTTCCTGGAGAGGAAATAATTTGGGTCCCACCATACACCTAATTTCGATGATGGAGAAATTGTAGAGTTTGTCAATAAGCATGTGTCATGAATGACTTTTCAGGAATTTCTCACCCACAACTAGCTGTAGATGAGAAAACCATGCAACTAGCTGCATATAGGGGCCATGGTGTTGTGTGCACAACATCTAACCTGTTGAATGGAGTCCCTCCACTGTGAAAATGCAACACTCCAAAATTAGGTTGATCCAAACCATCAAGTGGGCCACCACATGAATTTTTAGGATTTTGGGCGGTTGTCCATTTGGTGTGGCCTACCCAATGATTAGATTCCAATTTTCATAATTGGATGACTCTGTTGGATGGGTTGACTTCGCATACACACCACACCACTGGGCTCCTCAAGCAGCTACTTGCACAGTTTCTCATCTACAAGTAGTTGCTACTGGGAAGTTCCTCAAATCTCCTCTTCCTTGTGATCTTGTATTTTCTTGGTCCGTGTTGATGGTCTGGTTTCAGCCTGGCCATCTACATCAAGCCCACCTGATGCATGTGGCTAATCAAAGGTCAACTACACTGAAAAAAGTTTTGGATTAATATGATATTTATTTTTCCTCTTCATCTGTTACCTTATGAACGAATTAGATGGAAAATATACGCTATAGTGGGCTCTACAAATGTTTTAATGTTTGGAGTCATTTTCCCTACCGCTATTTGACGTGGTCCACTTGAGAATTAGATATAACTCATTTTTGGGAATCATGCTTTAAAATGATATTGCAAAATGGACGAACGGTGCTCGTCTTGGAGGCATATATAATAAGTAGATAATTTTGGAGTCATATATAACTTCGATCTCCTTTGAACCGTTTGTACAGCATGGAACTCGAGCATCGTCAGTGCTTGTCTTGGACACGTACACACACCAGTTAATCGGTGGTATGTGGTAAATCTGCTTCCGTTTTGATTAGGTCATACATGCCCAGATGAAGGGAAAAAACAAAAATCAGCTTGATCCAAAGCTTTTATGGCTCAAAATGTTTTTAATGGTCGACTCTCTTCAACACTGTTTCCTGTAATGTGGTCCACTTGAGATTGGGATATACTTAATTTTTGGTCTCATACTGTAAAATAATCTGTAAAAGTAGAAGGACAGCATGGATGGAACACATACATCATGGTAGGTCCACAAAGCACCGACCATCAGCCAGTGTTAGGGGAGTAGCCAGTCCGTTCCCACTGATGGGGATTCGCTAATGACATTGTCAGTTTTTTGACCGAAGCCGGCGGAAAGGGATTGACTACTCCCCCAGGCACCAGCACCCGTGCTAGGGGCGGGTACTCTGTGGGCTTGGCCATGATGTATATGTTTCATCCATGCCGTTCATCCATTTTTACGGATCATTTTATTTCTTGATCCCAAAAATGAGAGGTATATAAATCTCATGTGGGCCACACCATAGGAAAACAATAGCGATTGGATGTCCACCATTAAAATCCTCCCGAGGCCTACTGTACTGTTTAGTTGATATCCAATCTGTTGATTAGGTCATACAGACCTAGATTAAGGGAAAAAACAAAGATCGGCTTGATCGAAAACTTTTATGGCCCCCAAAAAGTTTTTAATGGTCGACGTTCATTCAACACTGTTTCCTGTAATGTGGTCCATTTGAGATTGGGATATAGCTATTTTTAGTCTAATACCCTAAGATAATTTAGAAAAATAGATGGATGAAACAAATATGGTGGGTCCCACCGAGCACCAACCATCAGCCATTGGCTGGTGGCAGGGGGAGTAGCCAATCCGTTACGAGGCCAGTTGACGGAGGTACCACACACCAGCTACCTAGATAATGTATTGACCTCAGCAAGTTCTCTTGGTCCCATCATAAGGTATGTGTTATATCCAAACAGTCCATCCATTTGATGAGCTAAAAATAAGACAGATCTAAAGATCAAGTGGACCACACTACAAAAAGCACTGGGAAATCGAACGTTTACCATTGAAATCATTTTGGGGTCACGCAAGTTTTGGATCAATATGATATTTGTTTTTCCTCTTCATCCATGTATTTCTGACCTTATGAACAGATTGGATGGAAAATAAACGATATGATGGGTCCTATGAATGTTTCTACGGTAGAAATCATTCTCCCCACTCCTATTTGTGGTGTGGTCCAATTAAGCTTCGGATATGATTCATTTTTTGTCTTATGCTTTAAAATGATCTCGAACAATGGTTGAACACTGTGGATATAAATAATACATCATTTTGTGGCCATGTAACTTTAATATTCTTTGAACCGTTTGTATAACTCTGAGCTTGAGTAGCATGGCTAGGGGTGTACATGAACCGAGCTAGCTCGGTTAGCTCGCTCGACTCGACTCGAAAAAGCTTGATTCGACTCGGTTTGATGCTGAGTTTGAACTGAGTTGAGTTGATTTTTTGAGCTCGAAAATGAGTTCAAAAATGAGTTCGAGCTGAGTTCAAGCAGGCCTCAACTTGACTCGACTCAACTCGAATCCAGCTCGAATCGAACTCAAATCAAACCAGTTCGGTGACTCGGTTACTTTGCCATTGATATTGCTCACCAACTATTTGATAAAATGACTTAACAAAATGTGGCTGGTGGCAAGGAAGGTATGTACATGAAACAAATACCCTTTTTCTCTTTGTTTTTCTTGGTTTTTATGTTGCTTATAAGGTGTTTGATAAAATACCTGTAAAACCATTACTTTTGTTTGTAAAACAGTAAGATTTTGAAGTTGTAGTTCAGGTGTTTGTGGAAATACCTTAATAGCGAACTCGGCTCGAACTCGGCACGAGTTGCTGACCAAACTGAGCCGAGCTGAGATGGCTAGTCAGGCTTGAGGGCTGAGCCGAGCTGAGTTGGAGCTGAAGTCAACCAGTGGCCGAGCCGAGTCGGCCAGCTCGACTCAGTTCGACTCAATGTAAACCCCTAATCATGGTGCTCATCTTCGAACGACACCTACCACGCCGGCTATATCGCTGTTGCCTGGTACACCAGGCAAGTTGCTTCCCTCTTTTGACGTTACCAAATTATGTGCTCATCTTCGAACGACACCTACCACGTCGGCTATATCGTTGTTGCCTGGTACACCAGGCAAGCTGCTTCCCTCTTTTGACGTTACCAAATTATGTGCTCATCTTCGAACGACACCTAGCACGCCGGCTATATCGCTGTTGCCTGGTACACCAGGCAAGCTGCTTCCCTCTTTTGACATTACCAAATTATGTGCTCATCTTCGAACGACACCTACCACGCCGGCTATATCGCTGTTGCCTGGTACACCAGGCAAGCTGCTTCCCTCTTTTGACGTTACCAAATTATGTGGGCTTCAATACGATTTGTGCTGTATTTACCTCGTTCATCCATTTTAAGAGATCATTTTAGATGCTAAGCTGAAGAATAAAGTAGATCTAAAACTCAAGTAGATCCCACCAGAAAAAAAGTAGGGATGGAACACCTACCATTAAAATTTTCAGGGGGGTGGCAGAAGTTTTTAATCAATCTTAAATTTATGTTTTCCCTTCATCTGTGTCTGTGTTAACTTATGAATAGGTTAGATCTCAAATAAACATCATGATGTTCCTAGGAAGGTTTCAATGATAGGTGTCATTGTCCCCCTGTGGTTCACTTGAGATATGGATCTGCCTCATTCTTTGATTCGTGTCCTAAAATGATCTCTAAAAATGTATGAACGGTGTAGATACAAAGATACATCATAGTGGGTCCACCGAAATTGGTGACGTCACTTCAGTAGCCAAACTTGCTACTCAACCCCCTCAGTAGCTAATCCGCGTCCGTTTGCATGTGCTGCTGCGCAGAAATCATCACAATTGAATGGTCCTGAACATCCATAATTGAAATCTATGTTCTTTGAACAATCCTGTCTATCACTTTTGCATGCTGCTGACTGAACGGTTTGGATCATTCCCATCAGTATGGTGTTTTCCAGGTAGACCATGAAAAGCGGGTCAGGCCAAATGGACGGTCCAGATCAATCTACAACCAGGTGTATGCGAAGGTTCCCATACACACCCACCTCCAAAAGCTCGTTGTCCAACCCGCGTGACGTGCTGAGCTGTGATGGTCCACCAGGGTCCGGCTAGGATGTGGCTTCGATGGATCCCTGACTGTGGAGCCCACCCTGATGTATCTGCCTTACATCCACACCGTCCATCAGTTTTTAAAGATCATTTTAGAACGTGATAAAAAAAATGAGCAGATCCAAATGTCAGGTGGACCACATCACAGGACACCGTGGTGTTTTGACCATTAAAAACTTCTCGTGGGCACCAAAAGTTTTGGATCAAGATGATATTTGTGTGGTAACCTTCATCCAGCTATTTGTGATATTATCAACAGGTTGGATGGCAGCCCCGAAGAAGTTTTTCATGGTGGGTATTCAATCATCACTTTTCCTGTGATGTGGTCCACCTGACATTTGGATTTGCTTTATTTTTGGGATCATGCTTTCAAAACGGATGGACGGCGTGAATGTAAGGCATATACGTCACAGTGGATTCCACGATCAGGATCCACCGAAGCCGCCTCCATCCGGCCTGCTTTGTGCTGAACCTTGAGCCGCAATTTGGTATGAGGCGTTGATTGTGAGCTCTTTCAACCATTAATTTCTTTTGCAAATGTGGGCCACCTAATCGAAAGATTTGGACCAAGGAGAGTGCTAGCGAGGAAATCGGATTGCGTACACTCAGTAGTCAGTAAGCTTCTATCGTACTGAGTAAACTTAGTTGGGCTTACCGTGAATGTGTGTGAGTTATCCACGCCGTCCATCCTTTTTCCATATCATTTTAGTGGTTGGGCCAAAAATTGAAGCATGCCCAAAGCTCAAAGTGGACCACACCACAGGAAACAGCGGGAATAATGACTTTCACTGTTGAAACATTGGTAGGGTCCACAGTGATGTTTATTTTTCATCCAACCTGTTCATGAGATAAAAAAGACATGGAGGAAGGGAAAACACAAATGACAAATTGTGGCCCCAATAAATTTTCAATGGTAGAATTTCAATTCACACTGCTCCCATCGTAAGGTCCACTTGAGATTTGGATATACTTCGTTTTTGGGGTAGAGCCTTCAAATTATCTGTTAAAATGGATGGATGGTGTGGATAAAATATGTAAATCATGGTGAACCCCCACAAAGTTTACTCACAATCTGCATCCGCTAACGAGTGGCTTGGATCTTTCTCATGTTGGCACGTGGGAGAGATGACTCCAAAACAAGGGTACACGTAGAGCTGTGTATTGAGACTGAGTTAAGGCTGACCTGACTTGATCTAGTTTTGAAATAAGTCTAATCCGAACTCAACCCAACTCGGTACTGAGTCCAACATGCCTGATCTGATCTGAGTTTGGGTTGGCCTATACTAATCTAAACCGAGTCCGACCCAGTCGCAAGTACTGAGTTGGGTCAAGTCGGCATCAAGTCAGGTCGGGTGCATTGAGTATCCACAGGCTAAAATCACAACTCAAAATGCAAGAATTGTAACGTCTCCATTGTAGCCTCTCCATTAACTTAAGACCTAATTTTTAATTTTTTTATTTTTTTAAAAATACATATGTACCAGACGAGTTTTGAATCGAGTCAATACTGATTTGGATTTCGGGTCGAGTCGAGTCAAGTTATTGAGTAACTAGAAGCCAACTTGGTTTGAATTGGGATAGGATGAAGTCAACTTGATTTGGATAGATTCACCCACTGATTCGAATTGACTTAGATTTGAACGAGTCGGATGAGTCAAGTTTGCCAAGTCGAGTCGACTCGTGCCTGCTCTAGGTACGTGCACTAAGAGCATATGTTGCACGCTCCTCCCAATTTCCATGGTCCCAATTTAAAAAAAAAATAAAAATGGTCCCAATTGACAAATCATTAGTGGTCCGGCATACAATGACCATTTTACTCGTGCATACAGGAATTGCACAAATGGCACACATGAATTTCATTTTTAGCCATTCAAATCATTATAAAATTGAATAGAACCACAGAGTCGGATTGATTGGATGGTCCTAGATTCTAATCGTGGGTTTACCTGATCACCGGTTCCAATCCATAATTTGGATGGCTGGGATTGAGATTCATGGTTTCCTTTTACGCAGTGTCAATACAAGATCATGGATTGTCATCATCATCGTAGCCTTGGGTTGGGCTCAATGGCGTGTCGATGAAAGGCCTATTGTCATCGTGGGGTCCACTTATTAAAACATTGAAATGATGGAACCTTTTACAATTAAACAGAATGGCAGCCAAACACGCCAATATTCAAAATAATCAGTTGGGGTGGAATGGACAGCGGTAACTGTCGTCCCACTCTCTTATTTAAAGATACTGTTTTGCTAAGCTAGTGGGATTTTTCAATCTGATATTTCATGGTATGCTCCTTCCACATCTCTTTCTCCAGATATTTCTCATAGAAGCTGACTTCATTGCTGGCTTTAACGAATAATGCTGCTGTGCTTCGAGTGCCATAACGTCCCTACATGATCCCAATTACATTTCTTTGTAGTTGGACATGAAATAAACATAACTGCAACTGGACCTACTTCATTTGGGTGTGTTTGGATTTCAATTAAACTAAATTGCAATTCATTTGAATCCTTGTTGACAGTGGTACTGCTCCAATTCACCATTGCAGCTAAACACCCAATTGCAATTTCGACCGGAAATGGTCATAATTGCAATGTGGAGAATAGTCCATCGTCATATTTACTCTCTATTGAAAATTTGAATTATCGCAATTGGGTTTGATCAAATGTCCAAACATGTAATGAAAGCCATTCCAAAAATGAGAGAAATGGATTTTCTGAGTCTTACAAGTGGAGTATCGACGTCGACGAATATAGAGCTCAGTTTGAATTCCCATTCGGGATCGCAGCTGGTGTTGGGCAGCTTCGATTTATCAGCTTTAACAGTGTCTTTCATTACCTGTTCAACCATCTCTTTCGACGGGATTTCTTTGCCTTGATATTGCCGGATTAATTCCTTGAAATTTTGTCCCAAACGCTGAGCCTGTGAAGATAGAGTGAATCGAGCTAATTGAGAATAATTCAAGCTAGCTGATAGAGTGAATCGAGAATAATTCCAATGCTAGTTGATGGAGTCTTCCTGCTCGGAATGAAATGAGAATTGAAGAGTATGCATGACTAGTTTTCTAACTCAGGTGGAAAGGACGGGTCCACCCATATTCATTCCTTATTAATGAGTGGGGGGAGCACTTGCAGTAAAAACTACTACACGGGTAACCAGCCCTTTGGAAAGACCGAAGGGACTAGAACAAGAGAGCTGTGACTACTTGAACTTCAGATCCATTATGTTATGGTGTCCAGGGCCATGTACCTTTTTTTTTTGGGTTTGGGCTGGACTCGAACTCTTGAAGCCCATGGGTTGGACCCAAGATTAAGTTCTAGGCTGAATAAGTAATTGAGTTGGGTCCGGGTTATGGTTTTAAGAGTCGAATGACTCGGCCAAGTCAACTTAGATTCGGTACTATCTGATCCAGTTTGATACCACAAGTCCCACCCACTTGGGCGAGTTGGGCGGACACCCCCCAACTTGGGCAACTCACGACACAACTCGAAATCGAGCCAACCTGACTAAGGTATTCAAAATCGGTTAAGTAATGTTAGCAGTCATAACCGTTACGCATTATGGGGTCACAATGGCTAAAATAACCGTTACAGAAAAAACAAGCTGTAAAGGCAAACCGTAACAATCTTGTAACAATTTGTTTTAAAAATAAGGAGTATAACAGCCGATACGGGCCATAATGGCCGTTATACTTGTATGATAGTGGTAACAGTGGTGGCCATTATGACCACTGTTACCATTTTGGAACACCTTGGACTTGACTCATGCGTCTAAAACCATCGTATAAAACAGAACAAATAAGTGCGGCCGATCATGAATGCCCCAACATCAAAGCCATCTTATGTTTCCCTTCTTAACCGTCTATTTCCTGTCCTCCCGTGAGGGAGATCTATAGTACACAGGCCATCCATTGCAGGGTCCATAATATCAACGGTCTGGATCACTGAATCATGTTCCATCATTATATAATTATATAGTGCCTAATTACTTGGCTTACCTTGTGCCAAGGAGAATTTAATTTGGCATTTGAAAGGACATGAAGGCCAGGGAAGACTTCCTGAACAGAAGGAGACTCTTCTTTAGGCCTGTTTGAGACATAGACCATGGTCTTTGAAAAAAGATCAGCTAATATGAGGTTGAACCCATTGTATTGGTCTGCTTCCTTCACCACCTCCTTTGCAAATTCTCTAGGACTCTTCCCACTCTGCAAAACCCCAAAAGCCCACCATCAGTAATAGAGGAGTTATAAGATACTCAGGTTGCATATGATGCTTGATATGCAGGCAGTCAGAAATTCTACACTTGACCATGTATTAACTCAAACAAAACCGCTTGATATGCAGGCAGTCCTTTGTCATTTTTTGACCGTCCAATAAATGTCCACCAATCTGATAGTCAGATAATTAAATAAGATGAATATTTGTTTCTTGATAAATCTATCTGAATACCATAATTTTGGACTGTTAAATTTGACTATTTGTCTGCCATGTGTGCAATTTGAAGGTAATTTTTAAGTGCCCGTGTATCATCCTTCACAATCTGCCAGAGCATGGAGCTTTTTTCTCTCACAGGTGGAGCATGCGGTCCACCGTTATGCGCAAAGACATCCAATCTGTTCAGCATGCGCATCAAAATTTTTTATTGTTTTCATAAAAAAAATTGAGCTGTTTTAAAACTCAAGTGGACCACACCACATGAAAAAATTGGGATGGAGATGCCAACATTAAAAACCTTCCATATTATGTGTGGGACCCTATGTATTCTGTATTTTCCATCCAATTCGTTCAAGGCGCATTATGATGTCACTATCTTTAAGGCAATATTCGTACCTTATTGATGATTAGCCAATTTGCAAGAGGGTTACAACAAATTCGCCTCCAGGATACAATAAGCATCTTCTCCAAGACTGGAGAAATGTGAGTTTCAGCTTGCAAAACCGAAAAATCGCACCCGAACACACTTTTATAGTGTACATTCTTGACTTCCGTGCTATTACAATTTACCCCCTGAAAACTGTTTGTAATTTACTGCTTGAAAAACTGTTTACAGTTTAGCGCTTGAAAACTGTAACTTTTTAAAAACCATCTAAAAATGAAAATGGAGAAGAAGAAGAAGAAGATGGAGAGGCGATTGTTAGAATTATGATTTTCAGATTGACCAAAAGATGGATTTATATAGAATTACAAGAGATGCTTTATGACCATTTTCTTGAAAGGATATCTTCTTCCATAGTGTCTTTTTAACAATGGTGGTGTCTTTTCAATAATAGCATCCCTCCACCATTTCAAATTCAAATGATGCTTCCTTTATCAAGAGTCACCGCCATTTACAAATGAATGGTCACCAACAATCACCAAAAGCTACAACTCTTTTTCTAAATTCTCTTTTATAAAATAAAAATATTTTGAAAAAACCCAATAGAGGGTAATCACTTGTTTCTCCATTGTTGGAGAGGAACTAATTTGGGTCCCACCGTACACCTAATTTCGATGATGAAGAAATTGTAGAGTTTGTCAATAAGCATGTGTCATGAATGACTTTTCAGGAATTTCTCACCCACAACTACTGCATATAGCTGCATATAGGGGCCATGGTGTTGTGTGCACAACATCTAACCTGTTGAATGGAGTCCCTCCACTGTGAAAATGCAACACTCCAAAATTAGGCTGATCCAAACCATCAAGTGGGCCACCACATGAATTTTTAGGATTTTGGGTGGTTGTCCATTTGGTGTGGCCTACCCAATGATTAGATTCCAATTTTCATAATTGGATGACTCTGTTGGATGGGTTGACTTCCGCATACACACCACACCACTGGGCTCCTCAAGCAGCTAGTTGCACAGTTTCTCATCTACAGGTAGTTGCTATCGAGAAGTTCCTCAAATCTCCTCTTCCTTGTGATCTTGTATTTTCTCGGGTCCGTGTTCATGGTCTGGTTTCAGCCTGGCCATCTACATCAAGCCCACTTGATGCATGTGGCTAATCAAAGGTCAACCACACTGAAAAAAGTTTTGGATTAATATGATATTTATTTTTCCTCTTCATTGTTACCTTATGAACGAATTAGATGGAAAATATACGCTATAGTGGGCTCTACAAATGTTTTAATGTTCGGAGTCATTTTCCCTACCGCTATTTGTGACGTGGTCCACTTGAGAATTGGATATAACTCATTTTTGGGAATCATGCTTTAAAATGATATTGCAAAATGGACGAACGGTGCTCGTCTTGGAGGCATATATAATAAGTAGATAATTTTGGAGGCATATATAACTTCGATCTCCTTTGAACCGTTTGTACAACATGGAACTCGAGCATCGTCAGTGCTTGTCTTGGACACGTACACACACCAGTTAATCGGTGGTATGTGGTAAATCTGCTTCCGTTTTGATTAGGTCATACATGCCCAGATGAAGGGAAAAAACAAAAATCAGCTTGATCCAAAGCTTTTATGGCTCAAAATGTTTTTAATGGTCGATTCTCTTCAACACTGTTTCCTGTAATGTGGTCCACTTGAGATTGGGATATATCTAATTTTTGGTCTCATACTGTAAAATAATCTGTAAAAGTAGATGAACAACATGGATGAAACACATACATCATGGTAGGTCCACAAAGCACCGACCGCCAGCCCTTGGCCGGTGTTAGGGATTAGCCAGTCCGTTCCCGCCGACGGGGATTCGCTACTGACATTGTGAGTATTTTGACCGAAGCCGGCGGAAAGGGATTGACTACTTCCCCAGGCACTAGCCTCGAGCTGGGGGCGGGTACTCTGTGGGCTCCGCCATGATGTATGTGTTTCATCCATGTCGTTCATCCATTTTTACGGATAATTTTATTTCTTGATCCCAAAAATGAAAGGTATATAAATCTCATGTGGACCACACCATAGGAAAACAATAGCGATTGTATGTCCACCATTAAAATCCTCCCGAGGCCCATTGTACTGTTTAGTTGATATCCAATCTGTTGATTAGGTCATACAGACCTAGATTAAGGGAAAAAACAAAGATCGACTTGATCGAAAACTTTTATGGCCCCAAAAAGTTTTTAATGGTTGAAGTTCATTCAACACTGTTTCCTGTAATGTGGTCCATTAGAGATTGGGATATAGCTATTTTTTGTCTAATACCCTAAGATGATTTAGAAAAATAGATGGATGAAACAAATATGGTGGGTCCCACCGAGCACCGACCATCAGCCATTGGCTGGTGGCAGGGGGAGTAGCCAATCCGTTTCGAGGCCAGTTGGCTGAGGTACCACACACCAGCTACCTAGATGATGTATTGACCTCAGCAAGTTCTCTTGGGCCCATCATAATGTATGTGTTATATCCAAATAGTCCATCCATTTGACGAGCTTATCGTAAGGCTTGAGCCGAAAAATAAGACAGATCTAAAGATCAAGTGGACCACACTACAAAAAGCATTGGAAAATTGAGCGTTTACCATTGAAATCATTTTGGGGTCACGCAAGTTTTGGATCAATATGATATTTGTTTTTCCTCTTCATCCACGTATTTTTGACCTTATGAACAGATTAGATGGAAAATAAACAATATGATGGGTCCTATGAATGTTTCTACGGTAGAAATCATTCTCCCCACTCCTATTTGTGGTGTGGTCCAATTAAGCTTCGGATATGATTCATTTTTTGTCTTATGCTTTAAAATGATTTCGAACAATGGTTGAACACTATGGATATAATTAATACATCATTTTGTGGCCATGTAACTTTAATATTCTTTGAACCGTTTGTATAACTCTGAGCTTGAGTAGCATGGCTAGGGGTGTACATGAACCGAGCTAGCTCGGTTAGATCGTTCAACTCGACTCGAAAAAGCTTGATTCGACTTGGTTCGATGCTGAGTTTGAACTGAGTTGAGCTGATTTTTTGAGCTCAAAAATGAGTTCGAAAATGAGTTCGAGCTGAGTTCAAGCAGGCCCCAACTTGACTCGACTCAGCTCGAATCCAGCTTGAATCGAACTCAAATCAAACCAGTTCGGTGACTCGGTTACTTTGCCATTGATATTGCTCACCAACTATTTGATAAAATGACTTAACGAAATGTGGCTGGTGGCAAGGAAGGTATGTACATGAAACAAATACCCTTTTTTTCTTTATTTTTCTTGATTTTTATGTTGCTTAGGTGTTTGATAAAATACCTGTAAAACCATTACTTTTGTTTGTAAAGCAGTAAGATTTTGAAGTTGTAGTTCAGGTGTTTGTGGAAATACCTTAATAGTGAACTCGGCTCAAACTCGGCACGAGTTGCTGACCAAACCGAGCCGAGCTGAGATGGCCAGTCAAGCTTGAGGGCCGAGCGGAGCTGAGTTGGAGCTGAAGTCAACCAGTGGCCGAGCCGAGTCGGCCAGCTCGACTCGGTTCAACTCGATGTAAACCCCTAATCATGGCGCTCATCTTCCAACGACACCTACCACGCGCTATATCGCTGTTGCCTGGTACACCAGGCAAGCTGCTTCCCTATTTTGACGTTACCAAATTATGTGGGCCTCAATACGATTTGTGCTGTATTTACCTTGTTCATCCATTTTAAGAGATCATTTTAGATACTAAGCAGATCTAAAACTAAGTAGACCCCACCAGAAAAAAAGTGGGGATTGAACGCCTACCATTAAAATTTGCAGGGGGTGGCAGAAGTTTTTAATCAATCTTAAATTTATGTTTTCCCTTTATCTGTGTCTGTGTTAACCTATGAATAGGTTAGATCTCAAATAAACACCGTGATGGTCCTAGGGAGGTTTCAGTGATAGGTGTCATTGTCCCCCTGTTTTCTGTGGTGTGGTTCACTTGAGATATGGATCTGCCTCATTCTTTGATTCGTGTCCTAAAATGATCTCTAAAAATGTATGAACGGTGTAGATACAGTACATACATCATAGTGGGTCCACAGAAATTAGTGACGTCACTTCAGTAGCCAAACTTGCTACTCAACCCCCTCAGTAGCTAATCCGCGTCCATTTGCATGTGCTGCTGCGCAGAAATCATCACAATTGAATGGTCCTGAACATCCATAATTGAAATCTATGTTCTTTGAACAATCCTGTCTATCGCTTTTGCATGCTGCTGACTGAACGGTTTGGATCATTCCCATCAGTATGGTGTTTTCCAGGTAGACCATGAAAAGCGGGTCAGGCCAAATGGACGGTCCAGATCAATCTACAACCAGGTGTATGCCAAGGTTCCCATACACACCCACCTCCAAAAGCCCGTTGTCCAACCCGCGTGACGGGCTGAGCTGTGATGGTCCGCCCGGGTCTGGCTGGGATGTGGCTTCGATGGATCCCTGACTGTGGAGCCCACTCTGATGTATCTTCCTTAAATCCACACCGTCCATCAGTTTTTAAAGATCATTTTAGAACATGAACAAAAAAATTGAGCAGATGCAAATGTCAGGTGGACCACACCACAGGAAACCGTGGTGTTTGACCATTAAAAACTTTTCGTGGGCCACAAAAGTTTTGGATCAAGATGATATTTGTGTGGTAACCTTCATCCAGGTATTTGTGATCTTATCAACAGGTTGGATGGCAGCCCCGAAGAAGTTTTTCATGGTGGGTATGCAATCATCACTTTTCCTGAGATGTGGTCCACCTGACATTTGGATTTGCTTTATTTCTGGGATCATGCTTTCAAAACGGATGACGGCGTGGATGTAAGGCATATATATCACAGTGGGTTCCACGATCAGGATCCACTGAAGTCGCCTCCATCCGGCCTGCTTTGTGCTGAACCTTGAGCCGCAATTTGGTATGAAGCGTTGATTGTGAGCTCTTTCAACCATTAATTTCTTTTGCAAATGTGGGCCACCTAATCGAAAGATTTGGACCAAGGAGAGTGCTAGCGAGGGAATCGGATTGGTACACTCGGTAAGCTTCTATTGTACTGAGTAAACTCAGTTGGGCATACCGTGAATGTGTGTGAGTTATCCACGCCGTCCATCCATTTTTCCAGATCATTTTAGTGGTTGGGCTGAAAATTGAAGCATGCCCAAAGTTCAAGTGGACCACACCACAGAAACAGTGGGAATAATGACTTTCACCTTTGAAACATTGGTAGGGTCCACAGTGATGTTTATTTTTCATCCAACCTGTTCATGAGATCAAAAAGACATGGATGAAGGGAAAACACAAATAACAAATTGATCCAAAACTTCTGTGGCCCCAATAAATTTTCAACGGTAGAATTTCAATTCACACTGCTCCCATGGTGAGGTCCACTTGAGATTTGGATATACTTTGTTTTTGGGGTAGAGCCTTCAAATTATCTGTTAAAATGGATGGATGGTGTGGATAAAATATGTAAATCATGGTGAACCTCACAGAGTTTACTCACAATCTGCATCCGCTAACGAGTGGCTTGGATCTTTCTCATGTTGGCACGTGGGAGAGACGACTCCAAAACAAGGGTACACATAGAGCTGTGTATTGAGACTGAGTTAAGGCTGACTTGACTTGATCTAGTTTTGAAATAGGCCTAATCCGAACTCGACCCGACTCGGTACTGAGTCCACCATGCCTGATCTGATCTGAGTTTGGGTTGGCCTATACTAATTTAAACCAAGTCGGAACTGGTCGCAAGTACTGAGTTGGGTCAAGTCGGCACCAAGTCAGGTCAGGTGCAATGAGTATCCACAGGCTAAAGTCACAACTCAAAATGCAAGAATTGTAACGTCTCCATTATAGCCTCTCCATTAACTTAAAACCTAATTTTTAAGTTTTTAATTTTTTTTAAAATACATATGTACCGGACGAAGTTTTGAATTAAGTCAATACTGATTTGGATTTCAGGTCGAGTCAAGTCAAGTTATTGAGTGACTAGAAGCCAACTTGGTTTGAATTCGGATAGGATGAAGTCAACTTGATTTGGATAGATTCACCCACTGATTCGAATTGACTTAGATTTGAACGGGTTGGCCGAGTCAAGTTTGCCAAGTCGAGTCGACTCGTGCCCTGCTCTAGGTACGTGCAGGATGAGTATATGTTGCACGCTCCTCCCAATTTCCATGGTCCCAATTGAAAAATAAAAATAAAAATGGTCCCATTTGAAAAATCATTAGTAGTCCGGCATACAATGACCATTTTACTCGTGCATACAGGAATTGCACAAATGGCACACATGAATTTCATTTTTAGCCATCCAAATCATTATAAAATTGAATAGAACCATAGAGTCGGATTGATTGGATGGTCCTAGATTCTAATCGTGGGTTTACCTGATCACCGGTTCCAATCCATAATTTGGATGGCTGGGATTGAGATTCATGGTTTCCTTTTACGCAATGTCAATAAAAGATCATGGATTGTCATCATCATCGTAGCCTTGGGTTGGGCTCAATGGCGTGTCGATGAAAGGCCTATTGTCATCGTGGGGTCCACTTATTAAAACATTGAAATGATGGAACCTTTTACAATTAAACAGAATGGCAGCCAAACGCGCCAATATTCAAAATAATCAGTTGGGGTGGAATGGACAGCGGTAACTGTCGTCCCACCCTCTTATTTAAAGATACTGTTTTGCTAAGCTAGTGGGATTTTTCAATCTGATATTTTATGGTATGCTCCTTCCACATCTCTTTCTCCAGATATTTCTCATAGAAGCTGACTTCATTGCTGGCTTTAACGAATAATGCTGCTGTGCTTCGAGTGCCATAACGTCCCTACATGATCCCAATTACATTTCTTTGAAGTTGGACATGAAATAAACATAACTGCAACTGGACTACTTCATTTGGGTGGGTTTGGATTTCAATTAAACTAAATTGCAATACATTTGAATCCTTGTTGACAGTAGTACTGCTCCAATTCACCATTGCAGCTAAACACCCAATTGCAATTTCGACCGGAATGGTCATAATTGCAATGTGGAGAATAGTCCATTGTCATATTTACTCTCTATTGAAAATTTGAATTATCGCAATTGGGTTTGATCAAATGTCCAAACATGTAATGAAAGCCATTCCAAAAATGAGAGATGGATTTTCTGAGTCTTACCAGTGGAGTATCGACGTCGACGAATATAGAGCTCAGTTTGAATTCCCATTCGGGATCGCAGCCGGTGTTGGGCAGCTTCGATTTATCGGCTTTAACAGTGTCTTTCATTACCTGTTCAACCATCTCTTTCGACGGGATTTCTTCGCCTTGATATCGCCGGATTAATTCCTTGAAATTTTGTCCCAAACGCTGAGCCTGTGAAGATAGAGTGAATCAAGCTAATCAAGAATAATTCAAGCTAGCCGATAGAGTGAATCGAGAATAATTCCAATGCTAGTTGATGGAGTCTTCCTGCTCGGCATGAAATGAGAATTGAAGAGTATGCATGACTAGTTTTCTAACTTAGGTGGAAAGGACGGGTCCACCCGTATTCATTCCTTATTAATGAGTGGGGGGAGCACTTGCAGTAAAAACTACTACACGGGTAACCAGCCCTTTGGAAAGACCGAAGGGACTAGAACAAGAGAGCTGTGACTACTTGAACTTCAGATCCATTATGTTATGATGTCCAGGGCCATGTACTTTTTTTTTTTGGGTTTGGGCTGGACTCGAACTCTCGAAGCCCATGGGTTGGACCCATGATTAAGTTCTAGGCTGAATAAGTAATTGAGTTGGGTCCGGGTTATGGTTTTAAGAGTCGAATGACTCGCCCAAGTCAACTTAGATTCAGTACTATCTGATCCAGTTTGATACCACAAGTCCCAACGACTTGGGCGAGTTGGGCGGACACCCCCCAACTTGGGCAACTCACGACACAACTCGAAATCGAGCCAACCTGACCAAGGTATTCAAAATCAGTTAAGTAATGTTAGCGGTCATAACCGTTACGCATTATGGGATCGCAATGGCTAAAATAACTGTTACAGAAAAAACAGGCCGTAAAGGCAAACCGTAACAATCTTGTCACAATTTGTTTAAAAAAAAAGGAGTATAACAGCTGATACGGGGCCATAATGGCCGTTATGCTTGTATGATAGTGATAACGGTGGTGGCCATTATGACCACTGTTACCAATTTGGAACACCTTGGACCTGACTCATGAGTCTAAAACCATGGTATAAAACAGAACGAATAAAAAGCCATCTTATGTTTCCCTTCTTAACCGTCTATTTCCTGTCCCCCCGTGAGGGAGATCTATAGTACACAGGCCATCCACTGCAGGGTCCATAATATCAACGGTCTGGATCACTGAATCATGCACCCATCATTATATAATTATATTGTGCCTAATTACTTGGCTTACCTTGTGCCAAGGAGAATTTAATTTGGCATTTGAAAGGACATGAAGGCCAGGGAAGACTTCCTGAACAGAAGGAGACTCTTCTTTAGGCCTGTTGGAGACATAGACCATGGTCTTTGAACAAAGATCAGCTAATATGAGGTTGAACCCATTGTATTGGTCTGCTTCCTTCACCACCTCCTTTGCGAATTCTCTAGGACTCTTCCCACTCTGCAAAACCCCAAAAGCCCAGAATACCAAGGCCCCAAAAAAGCCCACCATCAGTAATAGAGGAGTAATAAGATACTCAGGTTGCATATGAGGCTTGATATGCAGGCAGTCAGAAATTCTACACTCGACCATGTATTAACTCAAACAAAACCGACTAGATTGTGAAGAAAACTGTTTCCAATACAAAATTCCATGATCAGATTGGTTGAGCAATCTCAACCTCTGATTCGTGTATGCTTGTTTGTGGAAATAGGACAGTTGGACATTTGTCATTTTTTGACCGTCCAATAAATGTCCACCAATCTGATAGTCAGATAATTAAATAAGATGAATATTTGTTTCTTGATAAATCTATCTGAATAACATAATTTTGGACTGTTAAATTTGACTATTTGTCTGCCATGTGTGCAATTTGAAGGTAATTTTTAAGTGCCCGTGTATCATCCCTCACAATCTGCCAGAGCATGGAGCTTTTTTCTCTCACGGGTGGAGCGTGCGGTCCACCGTTATGCGCAAAGACATCTAATCTGTTCATCATGCGCATCAAATTTTTTTATTGTTTTCATAAAAAAAATTGAGCTGTTTTAAAACTCAAGTGGGCCACACCACATGAAAAAATTGGGATGGAGATGCCAACATTAAAAACCTTCCATATTATGTGTGGGACCCTATGTATTCTGTATTTTCCATCCAATTCGTTCACAAGATGAAATCCACCAGAATTGAGAGACACTTAAATATCATTCCATTACTAAAGTCAGGTGGGCCACACCTTGTGATTTTACTAGGTATGCACGTAAAGCTAGGCTCCTAAGTATGGATTGGCCTGATTTTTGGGCGATGAGGAGAATATGAAGGGGTGAATATGGTGGATGGATTGGATGGCATGATGAGGAGTTACAAGGTCCTCCACCAACGAGATGCACCATATTTCAGTTTGTAAAAATGGGGCTCATGGTTCAGTCATCCAGACCGTTGGTCCATTGGTCCATTGGTCCTACCTGTGGATGGACCATTCCTCTATGAGATGATCCTAACCTTTTACTTGTAGCATGTAAAATAAGTGGTTACAAAGAGAAGCGAGGGAACGGTCCACCTTCAACTGACCGGAGATCAGTGAGTAGGATGTTTTTCCTGCGAGATTTCATTTTCATGGTCCATCTATGATGGGTGGCACCAGACAGACATCAGAACCATGGGCCCTCTCGTGGAGGAATCATATATTTCATTTTCATATATATTGTTATTTATAAATAGACCATCAAAATGCACAAGCATTATAAGTAGATGAGCTTAAATTGTAAATAAGTCTCACTTCATGAGCAAACTTGCTTAATCTAAGTGTATTGTAATTGTATACATTGCATGTTAGTCTTTGGATTTGCGGTCAAACCCAAACATAGACCTTTAACAGAGACCTTTTAAATGATGGGCCGCCCATCGAATGGAAGATAGTCAAAACATAAACACTTTAATCCTTTGACGTTTCGGCACTACGTTCTTTAGGACTGTTGGAGATAAAATCAACCACATGTGTGTGGGTCCTACTGTGAAAAGTAATATATATATCTATATATATATATATATATATATATATATATATATATATATATATATATATATATATATATTAAATGGTGATTATTTTGCACTTTTACTACAGGACTCTAGATATATAATATCATTGCATACGCATATGATTCTTTTAATTAGATAAGCCAGTCGATTGTTTATCTATACTCCCCCAGCAAGTTATTATTATAATAATTTGCCTTATTGGGTCTTTTGTTCACTTATCCAAACCTTTTGTATCATGGACCACCTAAATGGTCCATTCACCAAAAATCACCCAGATGAAAATATCCTAAACCTTTGAATGGGGAGCCAAGAAAAAATAAATCAGTTTAAGAAGGTACAAGGAAAAAATAAAATGAAATCAGTCAAAGAAGGTTTACAGTTGGTTTTGATTCAACGAATAAAATGGCAAATATTCTATGGCTAGGATCTTTCAATGGAGGAAATATTTGTTCCTTGGGCTATCCAGGTTAACTCCTATCATATCAACGTTTTGGATCATTGAAGAGTGGGTACCACCTGTACAAATCAATAGCCCAAACATACAGTATCATCAGGTGGGCCACATCTGTATGTTGACCATTTCTACATTATACTTGGCATAGTGATCCATCAATCTAAACCGTCAGTCTATTGCTAGCAATTATGAATAGCTCATATTTCAAAAAATAAAAAAAGTACAAGACAATCCACGCCGTCAAATTTTCTCCGTTTTGCCTCATTGAATGTTGACCATTCAATATTTCTATTTGCTACAATAGCTTTGTAGGCCAATGATCAAGCGTATAGGCTCATGCGATGTATATGTCTATTTCGAATAATTTCCCATACGAATTATATATGGACAGTCCTGATTGATGCTCATCTACGACCGTAGATTAATGAACTTAATCCAACAAAAACAAATCAAGGGTTGAAAAATCAGTAAGAAAGATAAACAGACACATACACACCTCCAGGAAACGCAGTGGCAAATCTCCTCTACTCTTTGCATGGGCAAATGGGTCAGGTTCTAGAACATTAGTGAGAAATGCCAACCGCCCATTTTTTGTACAAGCCAACCAAGTTCCTCCTGCAAGACAATCCCTACCGCCCAATATCTTACATGAATCTCCCCACCATGATGTTGGCTTAGTGGGCCTGCAGGCATCCAAATCGCAATCAAAATCCAAATAAAAAAAAAAAAACATTTCACTGCATGAAATCACTTGCACCCATGTACAAACAACAGAGTTTCAGTTTTTAATAATAATAAAAATAAAAATCACCTGTCGTGGAATTCATCTCGATTGAGCAACAAGAGAAATGGGTAGTGAGGGTGAGCTTGCCAAAGCCAAACAGCTATACACATGATTATCTAACACAACCTGATATAAGTGTAAGAAAATAAATATAAGGGGAAGTGGTATAATAGAATTGGACAACTGGAAAGGCTCTTTTAATAGAGGGCTAGAAATAAGAGAATGATTATGGATATTGAAGAATCCAACAACTCTAATAAACAAGGTCGTTCATACAGCCTCCAAAACAGTTTGTGATGGGTATAGGAAGTAAATGACAAGGTTCTATCCCTCTCAATTTTGGAATCGTCCCAAAAATATCACACCCTTTTGGTTAAATATATAGAGGAAGGGGTTGGATTCCTTCTATAGCCAGCTACCGTGGCACTGGGTTGAAGTGGGGCCCACGTCATATATTCATTACATTCCACCTGTTTATACCTCATACACGGGAAGTTAAGATAGGTGGGGTCCACTGTAATATTTATATGCCATCCATATTGTTTCTAAGTAAGGTCATTTTCACTTGGATGAATTGAAAACATAAAAATATTAGTCTGATTCAAAACTACTATAACCTTATAAATGTTTCAACGGTTCAATCCTCCATGTTTACGGTCGTAGGGCTTACTTGATATTTGGATTTAACTCATTTGTTTTTTAGGGAAACGGATTGGCTACTGGTAGTCGGTGCTATGTGGCCCCACCATGATTTATGTGTTTCATCCATTCTGTTCATCCATTTTTAAAGATCATTTTAGGGCTTGATTCAAAAAATAAAAGGGATTTAAATCTCAGGTGGACCACACCACAGGAAGATAATAGTGATTGGATATCCACCATTAAAATCCTCCCAAGGCCCACTGTACTGTTTATTTGACATTCTATCTGTTGATTAGGTCATACAAACCCAAATGAAGGGAAAAAACAAAGATCAGCTTGATCCAAAACTTTTACGGCTCCTGAAAAGATTTTAACGGTCGACGTTCATTCAAAACTGTTTCCTGTAATGTGGTACACTTGAGATTGGGATATACCTCATTTTTGGATAAAATGATCTAGAAAAATAGATGGACGGCATGGATGAAACACATACATCATGGTGGGGCCACAGAGCACCGACTCGCGTCTGACATGAGCTGGCAATTTATTACAAAACATCACGGTGGGCCCCACCTAGATTAGAATCCCAAGATAGTTTGGCATCGTTTAGAAAAAGGTTTGCTAATTTCAGACGTATGGGTTCTGAAGCACATGCGCATGTGAGCGTGTGCCATAATGTGAAGTGTGAGATCTAAGCTCTTCATCGGGTGAGTTACACTCTTTAGACATTCTGGCATAAAAATTAGGCCAGTTTGCACCTTAGGTGGGCCACACCATATCAAAACAAATGAATGGCTAGAAAAAAAAATTCGAGTATTAATTTACTCAGTACACTGGGGCCAAGGATGATAATGAAATGGTCTTATTTTTGAGTCATGTAGACGTTATTGGAACTTCATAGAAAGCTTAGATCTCTCACACGTACGGTTCAACATGTGCGTGGAATTAGCGATGCACTTTAGAAATGGTGGTGACTGCTTAACTGTACATATGGCATAGTTGTACCAAGATCCAGACCGTCCAAAACTCTGAGCTAAATGTGGATGGAAGACAACCCGAAAAATTACATGGAAAAGATGATGTCAGCCATTTGATTTTTCCTCTTGAATTTGGACCGCTGACTATTGTAATTTCAACCTTTTTATTCATAGAAATCAATTGGACGGTTAAGATTTATTGATCAATATGGTTTTAGAGATGTGCTCCATACACACCCAAGGTGATGAGCCAGTGCCATTTATCATGGGAGTCGAGAGAGGTTGCTTATCCAGTTAGGCAAAGGTTGGCTAAAGAGGGTTAAGGTGGCTGACGTGGTATAGGAGCTAAAGGCAATCTCCTTGTTTTAACTTTCCAAGGGGGCGGCTCCTATGTGCGTCCAATACCAGCGGTTGAAAACCCCGATCGGCCGTTGATCCGTTCTTGTGGGCGGTTTGGTCCAACTAGTTAAATCCAGATCATAAAAAAGTACAAAGGCATGTTTGGCTGCCACGGAAAATTGGATTCATCTCATTTTATTTAATTGTAATGGTTGTGCACAACGACCAATCGCTGGATGCAGAAGCAACCTTACAATGAATCAACCATATAATAGAGAAAAAAAATTGAACAATCACGGAAAGACTACAGAGAACATAAAGATTTTACGTGATAAATTATTACCGAAAAAAATTATGGCACCAAACCAAAAACAATCCATTATGAACAGAAAGTTGTAAGAAATGGAAATTCAAAAATTCTAACTTTCTCCGTTCAAGATTCTTTTAGTTCTCAAGCTCTTACTTTTTACTGAGCTGGGTACAAAATGACCCGATCCGGTGGATTCGACCCGATTCAGCGGATTTGACCCGATTCAAACCGATCCGAAGGTCTGGATTAGTGCGGTTTGAGTTGGATCGGTCAGATCCGACTGTTCATCGGATCGAGTTCAGATCGTGGTCAATCCGGACCTATCTGAACCAAATGGACTCGATCCAGACCGATCCGATCCGATCCAAAGTGATTCTTATGAATATTTATCACATATATTTATCTTATGAACAGGTTGGATGACAAATAAACGTCACTAGGGCCTTATAAAAATTTCAACGGTGGAAATCAATACTTCTACTTTTTCCAATGGTATGGTCCACTTGAGCTTTGGATATGCATCAATTTTGGGTTCAACCACTAAAATGATCTGGAAAAATGAATGGACGGCATGGATAAACCACATGCATTCACGGTGGGCCCCAACAGAGTTTACTCAATAGATAAGAGTGGGCGCGGATTGGATACCGACAGGTCGAGTACCGAGACTCGCTACCGAAGTGATGTCACCAAGTTCCATGGGCCCCAATATGATGTGTGTTTTGTATCCACACCTTCCATCCACTTGGAGAGATCATTTTAGGGCAATATCCAAAGAACGAGTTAAATCCAAGGCTCCAGTGGACCCTAGCACAGAAAACAATGGGACAATGACGCCTACCATTAAAAACTTCTAAATTTCACAAAAGTTTTAGATTAAGCTGATATTTGTGTTTTCCCTTCTTTCATGTCTTTTTTAACTTTTGAATAGGTTGGATTTCAAATAAACATTATGGTGGGCCTTAGGATAGTTTCAACTGTGGGAATCACTCTCCCCATTGTTTTCTGTGGTGAGGTCCACTATAGATTTTTATCTACCTCATTCTTTGGCTCATGCCTTAAAATGATATCTCAAAATGGATGGACGGTGTGGATATAACACATACATCATAGTGGGGCCTACAAAACTTGGTGACGTCACTTCAATAGAGGACTGACTACTCAACGTCTTAACCTGTCAGTGTGTAGTCCGCGTCTGATAAGAGTGTACCCGATTTTGTGTGAAAGTGAAACACTCAAACACACCAGCTGTACACAGATATGTGTCGTGCGAAGACAAGCGCAGACCCGTCTCGAGCTCTGAGTTGTACGAACGGCTCAAATGAGATCAAAGTTACATGGGCCCCACAATGATGTATTTATTATATCCATACCGTTTATCCATTTTTCATGATCATTTTAGAGCATTTGAAAAAAAAAATGAATAATATCTAAAGCTCCACACCGAAAATAGCAGTGAGGATAATGATTTTCACCGATAAAAAATTTGTAGGGCCCACCATAACGTTTATTTTCCATCTAATTTGTTAATAAGGTTAAAAATACATGGATGAAGAGGAAAAACAAATTTCATATTAATCCGAAACTTTCGTGATCTACAAAAGGGTTTTAATGGTAAACGTTCAATCCCGCACTGTTTTTTACAGTGTGGTCCAACCGATCTTTAGGTCTGTCTTATTTTTCGTCTCAAGCCTTAAGACGAACTCTCCAAATGGATGGATGGTTTGGATATAACACATACCTCATAGTTTGACACACAAACCCAACCTGATTCGAACCGTACCCAACCCGATCCAACTCGGTTTCCCTGATTAGTCAGACTCGGTTCCGATCATGCCAACCATGCATCAGATTGGTTCGAGTTAGATGTCCCAGACTCGGTCCTGGATCGGATCGAGTTCAGGTCAGCCCATGTAAATTTTGGACCGGATCGAGTTGGACCTAATTCGATCCGACTCGGTCCGATGCCCAGCTCTACTTTTTACACTCATAAAATTTCCCTAATCCCATATTACTTATATAACCCGCTTACAAAATTAAAAACAAAACAACACATTTATGTAGAAGTTGCGGGAACCATTGATTGAACCATTGATCGATCAACACCACATGTTTGATCGAATCGAACATGCCCAAAAGTGTCCAGAGAGTGATCTTATATTTTTGGAATTTTTTTGATCGATCAACAATTTGTTTGATTCGATCAAAATCCCTGATTCAACAATAGATTAAAGGCACTCAATCAACAATCTCCATCGTGGCTTCAATGTTACATATCTACTGTTCCAAGCTACTATCACAATCTCTAAGTTTCTTTATGGTAGAATTACTATATTCACTTCTTGTGTACACTCCATCTTTATTCATTCTTTACTAAGCCTATAAAAGTTGAGCAAAACCTGAACTTCTCTATAGGAAAAACCTTTATAAGTATGTTCGCCGGATTTTCACTTGTGTGAATCTTCTCAACATACCACCTTCATTTAGCATCTGTCAAATAAAGTGATGACGAATATCAATGTATTTAGTCCAGAAATGGTACATCGACTTTTTTACCAAATTGATCATGCTTTTGCTGTCACGATGCATAGGCATAACTTCCTACTGAAGCCCGAACTCATTTATCATTCCTTTTAACCAAACAACTTTCTTGAATGCTTCTGTCACTATCATATATTCCACTTCAGTTGTGGAAAGAGCAACCACAAACTGAAGTTTCGACATCCAACCGATCTCTCCACTCGCTAACCTAAACGAGTAATTGTAAGTCGACATTCTATTGTCCTTATTACTAGCATAATCTACATCCACACAACCTACAAGTCTCTTCTAAGATTTTTCAAATGTCAAGACGTAGTCTGTCATACCTCATATGTAACGAAGTAACCATTTCCTTGCCTCCTAATGTTATTTGTAGGGATTTGACATGCATCTGCTCACAACACCCACCGCATGTGAAATATCTATCCTAGTATAGACCATGACATACATAAGACTGCCAACGGCACTCAAATAGGGCACAAGAGACATATACCATTTTTCTTCATTTCATGTAGGATATTGTTTCGAAGAAAGATGAAAGTGAGCAGTGTGAGTGTGCTAATCAGTTTAGCCTTGTCAAGCTTGAACTTGACCAAGACCTTTTCAAGATACACTTCATGAGACAACCATAACCTGATCCTTTCCCTGTCTCCATGTAAATCGATGTCGAAAAACCTTTTTACAATTCTTAAATCTTTCATCTCGAATGTCCTAGATAACTAAGCCTTCAATATATTGATCTCAGACATGTTATGACTGACGATAAACTTATTATCAACATACAACACTAGAATAATGAATTCCCCATCACTCAGTGATTTTGGACATAATGATCGAACTCACTTATAATAAATCGCTAGTTTAATATAAAAGAATCAAGTTTTTTTTTTTTTACCACTGCTTAGGCGACTGTTTCAGGCCATATAACGTCCTATTTAACTTGCAAACCTTATTCTCTACTCCATGCACCTCAAACCCTTAAGGTCGCTTCATGTAGATATGCTCTTTTAGTTCCTCATGTATAACAGCAATCTTCACATCTAACTATTTTAATTCCAGATTGTATTGGGCAACTAACACCAATACGAATCTGATAGATACTTGCATGACCATAGACGCAAATATCTCACCGAAGTCGATACCTTCTTTCTGAGCATAGTCCTTCGCAATCAATACTTTCGTCTTGTACCCATCCACTTTCTTCTGAAAAACCCACTCACACCCGATTTCTTTCCTTCCAATGGGTAGCTCCTCTAGCTCTTGATCGATTCAGAACGATGACAGTTACAAGTGCAGGGTTGTGATGTAGTTTTAACTCAGCGAGACTAAGAACGAATCCTCAGGGACTTATATTAGTATTTATTAAAACACTTTAAAACTATAACTAAAACTAATTATGAAAATTGAATTAGAGGAAATCAATAATGAAAATCTAAGTATTGTAAAGAAAAAATCAATAGAATAAAATAATAGAGTGACAAGGATCCACTTCTAGCTATTCTTAATGCCTAATTTACTTGATTCAATTAGATTATACAACTGGAATCAAAGTCCTATCCTATCCAAGCGGTTAGTACAACAGTTGATTCAAAATTCACAAACCGAAACAGATATGAACTTCAATTAATTTGGTTCCCAGATAAAACACCAAGTTATTAATTATAAGGAATCCAAAGTATCTATTGTGCCCATAGTCTATGATAAATCCATGAATTTTACATATCAATCCCTTACAAAATAGATAAGCAAACAATCTTAGCTTTCCTAAGCATCCAAAGTGACCGGAGTTGATAATGGATTAAAGTAAACTAAAATCAAAGTTTTATTCAAACTAAAATAAATGAATTGTTCAACATTCAAACCATAAAACTTGAATAAAAGTAAACAAAAACATTAAAAACGACTAAAAGCTTCACATCTTAGCCTTAGATAAGAGATTTAGCCAACCATTGTCATAGTTGAACTAAACTTAAATAAAAACATGAAAAATAAACTAAAACCAAAAGATTAAGGAAGAAAAACGGCCGCGTAGAAGCTCCGCCACCTCTCTCTCTCTCTCTCTCAAACCCTAATTCATGTTTTTAGAATGCCCTAGATCACCAATTTAAATAGAAATTACGCATCGACTTCAAAATTGCGCACTTTTATTAGGCTTTGGTCGCACCGATAAGAACCTTCGGTCGGACTAAAGTGGCACCAAAGCCAGCCAAACATTCCTTCGGTTGGAGTCGAATTTCTTAAAAAAATCTCTGAAATCTTTTTCTCTTTTCGGTCGGGCCGAGCTACTTTCGGTCTCACTGAACACCACTTCAGTCATACCAAATAGCCCTTTGGTCGAGCCGAATTAGTATGAAAATCCACTGTTTGTCTCTAGATTATTTTTTTGCACTTTCAGTTGAACTGAACGGTTTGTCATTTCTATTATTGGAATGTGTGATTTTCTAAACTTTTCTCTATCTTTAGCACTTGGTTTTCTTGGATCTTTGGCACTTGAATTTTCAATATTATCCTCGAAATATTCGATCCTCCACTTAATCATTTCTTGATCTTTAAATCACTACTTTAATCGCATTTTCATCTTATCTCTCTAAATCACTTCAAAAAGCAAAACACATGTAATTAGATCAACTTAACACATCCATGCGTTTAAAACCAATGCACAATTGTGGGTAAATATGCAATATTTCACATTCAACACACCCCAACCAACATTTTGTTAGTCTCGAGCAAAACATGAGAAAACTAATTAAATCCAGATCCCAAACTCCAAACGTATTTTAGAAGAACAACTTTTGTGTAATCCAAGGCATATGTATGATAGAGTTCAAAGACACAAGGATAAGATGTTGTTAGCTTAAATCCTAATGTGACCAGCAAACAATTAAACTAAGTTCTCATTCATCAATCGACTAATAAAATGCATTCAAACATCAAATTTCTTGAATTCATAGTGAATTCTAACTCATCATTAAGAAAAGTTAGCCTTCCACCATAAGGTTAACTATGACAACTATCAAAAAGCTATCAAATCAACACAAGTCACTGATTTCAAACCCAACTCCCTTTTTACTTATTTTTTTAGCCTTCGATATTTTCATCGATGACTTTCACACTGTCGTCTTTCTTTTTCCTTTCATTTAAGTACATGTAATAGGTAACCCTTTTCGATTTCATTATTATTATTGTTTTAAACTGATCCTTTTCTTATTTTTTATAACAGGGTAAACAAAGATCTCTAGGCTTGGTTCCTAATAGTTGCGAGTAATAATCAAGCTAAGTACTATGAGTTCAAGTTTGGCCTTAAAGACTATGAATCAGATGTGAATTGTGAACTATACTCAATTGATGTTTAAAATTTCCTATAAACCAATTCATTAAAGGAACTCATTCAAAAATCTACTAATCACTAGACTCTAGGCTTTAAAAAATCAAATTATATTGTATCTCATCATCCTATACCTAAACACACTCAGTACACAAAAAATCCACCTTCGAAAAGAAAGAGTTTTGAAATCTGAAAGAGTTTTGAAAATTTTTTTTTATAAGAATTTGCTTAAAGACCACAAAGACACTAATAATTCCACAAGAATCTGTCCCCCAACCCAAAATCTACATTGTCCACAATGTAAAGAGATATGAAACGCATCATAATATGAGACAACCGATGATAGAGGAGTAAGTAAGATAGAGTACTTGAGAAGGATCAAACTAAATGCATGGATTCTTCATCAATTAAGAGGGATTTCCAAGTCACCAAACAAACAAAAACAAACTAATAAAAGCAAACCTAAACTCTTCTACCCTAACCTAAAAAAGCAGTAACCATGGAGAGGGACCTCCATTAGATTAGATGGTTAGTCCTAGTGAACATGATCTTTAAGAGGAATGGACATGTCCTCTAAATTAAAGTTCACTACAAATGGCTTAAGATAATGATCGTTCACTTTAAAGATGCTATAATTCACTAGATTATCCATCTCGATGGCTCCATGAGGATAACCATTTTGACTATAAAGAGGCTGGTCCAATGAGATCTCAATTTCTTAGGAAAAAGATGAAGTCTCAAATTATAAAGGACTTTATGATGTGGCTCATTTTTTTTTGAAGGATGTTCTTATCACATAATACATTCATCTAGTCCTTGTATATCCGAGATTTCTCATAAGCCTCGTTCTAGATTTCTTCAAGTTCAGTCAATTATAGTTTGTGCAACAAGCCATCTTTGTCAAGATTGAAATTAAAAGTCTTTATAACTCAATACGCCTTATGCTCTAACTCCACAAGCAAGTGACAAGCCTTCCCATAGAAAAAGTCTATAGGGTGACATACCTATAGGGGTTTTGTAGGCCCTATGGTAAACCTATAATGTGTTGAATAGTCGAAGTGACCAATCCTTGCAGTCTGAGTTCACCATTTTCTCCAAAATCTGTTTAATCTCCCTATTTGATATTTCAGCTTGGTCACTCATCTGTGGTGATAAGGTGTAACACCCCGTACCTCTGGTACACGGGTGTTACCTCTTAAAACAACATCAATGAAAACCGGGATCAATTAGCTAGATAACTTGAACTTATCACGTGCAGGATAGGACCTTCCGTCAACAATGAGGCCATACACCATAATCCCTAGAAACTCGATTTGCACTCCACATCAGTCAAGAAGATAACCTCAATCAAACATCTCAAGGCAGAATAATTTCTAAGTCAACTAGTTGTAGCAACATTCTAAGAATCAATCCATGAAGGTCAGTGGGTAGCCAACCAAGCACCACTGCGTCTTAAATCCATACTTAACCGTTAGAAATAAATATCAAACCCATATGACCGTCAGATCGCGACATATAGGCCATATACAGCCCCGAAAGGAGTGTAACGGCCCACCTAAACCTCATCATCGGCCCAAAGTAGGCTAGGGTGTCCAAGTAGGACCCTAAGATGATTGGATGGGTGGATGCGATACAACCATCGCAGCAGGCCCCATACGTGGTGCACGTACACCATTACCGTTCGTGCATGACATGCACCAGACCAGCATTTACGGTCAAATGACCGTTGACCGAGCAAATTGCGAAAAAGGAGAAGTCTCTCCCGCCACTTGCAAAATTTGAAAACCGTTGGAGTTTAAACCCCAAAGTGGGCCACCCTGAGCATTTTCGGACAATCCAAACCATCCATTTCATTCGTGAGGGCCCCTTGATCAAAACCGTATAGATTTATGGACCCATGCAAAGAGACGGGGAAGATGGGTCTAAACCGTCCACTCCCTTCATGTGTGGCTAGGATCCAAGGGAGAGGACCATCAGGTGGCTTCACTTGCAAGCCAACACCCTCTTTATCCAGAGGATTTCAGCCTCTCTCGAGCTAGTTGGGGAAGGTCTCTTCATGACCAAAAAAGGCTAGGCAAGCCTTAAGGAAGAAAAAGTGGGATTCTCATTTTTGGCAATAGGAGGCTGGCACCACTAGGGCCGCCCAATGGGGCCACGTGGAGCCATCCTAGCCCTCCCAGTAGCGTGGTACGAGATGAGAAGCTCACCTCTCTCATCTCATGAGAAGGAGAGGAGAAAATGGAGTTTTCTCATGAGATAGATCAAGATCCACATCTGTGATCTGAAAAGTGGACCCCACACCGTTTATGGCCCCTATCCAGTCCGCTTAAATGGTCCAGATTGCCTTAAAACCCCCTAAGCAACAATCCACCATTAAACCTTGATCGCGAGATGGACCCCACCAGGCCAGGTGGATGCATTTCTAGGTGGCCCAGGGCACCAGCTGTGCATCCCCACACACGGATGGGCCCCATGCACGCCCACCATTAAATCCCAACTGTTGGAAGTGGGGGACACTTGCCAACCATCGGTCACCCCCTCTCCCTGCCTATAAAAAGGGCTCAGTTCCCTTCAGAATTCACACCAGAAAAGAGAAAAGGAAAGAAAGGAGAGAAGGAAAGAAAAGAGAGAGGGAGAGAAAAGAGAGAAAGTGGGGGCGTGAGCACGTCCGTTCGACCAGGTAAAATAGTCCGAACTTAGCCTCTCCCTTCTTCTATTTTTTTCTCTCTTCATTTTCAGGTAGAGATCAGCCTGTTAGAAGCCACATTTTGGGTTAAAATATTGGCCGTAGGGGAGCTTGAACAAAACAAAAAAAGGGCTCTATTTTGGTTCTAAAGTGAGGTTGAATATGGCCGTGGAGTGTTGTTAGGCTCGTCATTACCCTTAGATTCTTTTGAGTCCTTAGGTTTATCATCCCTCTTCGGGATGCTCTTGTCAATTATATTTTCACTTCTAAGAGTGGTGATGGACTTGGCTTGCTCCACATGTTAAGTAAAAGATCTGGGGCCACTTATCTCATATTGAGGTTTTGGGTTAGGTAGAGGTTGGGCTGGAAGAATCCCCTTCTTCCTAACGATTAATTGTGACTTTAATCTTAGAATGGATGATGCAAATATCCCTAATGATATCTTGAAATGTTTGCATATTGTTTTGATTGAATTGCTCATGATCATTCATGAACTTTTAGACTGGATCCTCTTAGGTCTTCTTCGACGTTAAAAATAGAATAAGAATTAAAGAAAGACGCCCTTGAGGATTCTTGTCAGTGTTAGCCGTTAGTTCATTCCTCCAACTGAGATTTGGGTGGTTTCGTCAACTAAAATTGTACGTGTTTGAAATTGAAGCACTGAAAGGCTATTGATAATTGTTAATGACATTGGATTGCTCAAGTAACAACTCTTGGAATGCAAGAATTATAGGACAATCCTGCGTTAAGTGCATGTTACTTGCATAAATACTACAAACAGTTTCAATGGTTTCATCACGTTTAACAGTTTCCACTTTCTTCAACTTCATGGCCTCAACTTTCATGTGTGTTAAGTTGGCTATCCTAATATTAACATCATCTTCTTCTCTTAAGACATAAATTCCTCTTTTTTTCCTTGGGCTGAGTCGACTTGGGATTGGTCGAATGACTCGAGGTATCCCAAGATTGTGTGTCTTCAGATAAGATATCAAAGTAGTCCCACACATCATCGGGATCCTTGTTCATAAACTCCCCATTGCACATCATCTCTACAAATTGGAGCATGGGTGAAGTCAATCCATCGTAGAAAAAGATTATTACCTGTCAAGTTTCGTAGCCATGATGCGGACATGCATTTAGAAGTTCCTTAAACCTCTCCCAACATTGGAAGAAGGTTTCATCCTTTTTTGTTAAATTCATTATGACTCTTCTGAGAGTGTTAGTCTTATTAACCGGGAAGAAAATTTTAAGGAATTCCCGAGTTATTTTCGCTCATGTCTCAATTGATCTCGACCTTAAGGAGTGAAGCCATGACTTGACTTTCTCCTTTAAAGAAAAAGGGAACAAATTTAGTCTCAAGGTGTCATCGAATACATTATTAAATTACAGGGCGGCTATAATATTATTAAACTATTTGAGATGTAGATATGGACTTTCAGAGTATAATACATGGAATTTTGAAAGTGTTTGAATTGCTCCTTATTTAAAATCCATGTTTCTTACATTGTGTGGAAAAATCATGCAGGAAGAGGCACTCATCCTAGCTGGTTGTAAATAGTCATGTAAAGTTCTAGCTGGTGGACCATTGTGTACATCATTCTTATCTTGTTGTGTTTGTTTTTTAACACATTGATTGGGTTGATTCTCAGACATGTTATCAATCAATTCAAAAGATTTAAGTTGTTTTCTAACATGGCAATGGATCGAAAATCCTTCAACTAGCACTCCTTCACTTAGAAGACGAAGATTATAATCACGGACTCACTTGGGCATGAACCATTCAAACCTAGTTTTAAAACTAATTCTACTCCTACGGGAAAATAATTAAAATTTCTACAATGAAAGAAAAATCAGAAACAATCTAAAGCAAGAGGGTTGGAATGATAGTATCCAATTGACGATTTTAGGTTAAATTCTACAAAATAGAAGGATAAAACAAAAACTCTAACCTAAAAACTAATCCCTATCCTAAAAAAACTCTAACCCTAAGATATTTCAAAAAAATACTACCGAAGTTTCTGGCAATGACGCCAAAAACTTTATCTATCCAGAAGGATGCCAACCCCAGTGTAGGGCTACTATGTAGTTTTAACTTAGTAAGACCGAGATTGAATACTCAGAGACTTATATTGGTACATTCTCAAAACACTTTAAAATTAGAACTAAAACTAAAACTAAAACTAATTATGAAACTTAAATTAGAAGAAAGCAATAATGGAAATCTAAGTATTGTAAAGAGAAAATCAATAAAATAAAATAGTAGAGTAGTAAGGATCCACTTCTAGCCATTCTCAATGCCTAATTTACTTGATTCAATTAGATAACATAACTGGAATTGAAGTCTTATCCTATCCAGCCGGCTAATAGAGTTGATTTAAAACTCACAAATCAAAACAGATATGAAATTCAATTGATTCAATTCCCACATGAAGCACCAAGTTATTAATAGCAGGGAATCTAAAGTATCTATCGTGCCCGTAGTCTACAATAAATCTATGAATTTTACGGATCAATCCCTTGTAAAATATATAAGAAAACAACCTTGGCCTTCATAAGCATTCAAAGTACCCAGAGTCAATAATGGATCAAAGAAAACTAAAATCAGAGCTTTATGTAAACTAAAATCAATAAATTGTTCAACATTCAAATCATAAAATTTAAATAAAAGTAAACTAGAACATTAAAAATAACTAAAAGCTTCACCTCTTAGCCCTATCTAAGAGATTTAGCTAATCATTATCATAGTTGAACTAAAATTGAACAAAAAACATAAAAAATAAACTAAAATCAAAAGATTAAGGAAGAAGAACGGCTCCATAAAAGCTCCACCACCTTTTGCTCTCTATCCTAAACTTCAAAATTGCGTACTTTTTTTACGCTTCAGTAACACCAACGAGTACCTTTGGTCAGTTTGAAGTCGCATTGAAGCATCCAAGCATTCCTTTGGTTGAAGGCAAATTTCTTCAAAAAATCTTTGAACTCTGTCTCCTTTTGGTTGAGTTGAACTACTTTTAGTTGCATCGAACACCACTTCGGTTGGACCAAATAGGTCTTTGATTGAGTCGAATTAATATGAAAATCCATTGTTTGTTGCTGGACTATTTTTTGCACTTTCGGTTGAGCCGAACTTGCCTTTGGTTGGACTGAATTTTTTTTCTATTATTTGACTGTGTGATTTTTCAGACTTTTCTCCATCTTTAACACTTAGGGCCTGTTTGGCCGGGCAGATCCCACGGGATTACCGTGGGATGGGATTGCCTTAATCCCACCATCCATCCCACTTGCTATTTAGGGCAACATATATCCCGCGGCGTAACTCTATGTTGGTGGTTGAAATGAGGGATTGCGAAATCACTCTCGGGATCACCTGCCATCCCTCGCTCTGACCTCGAGCCCATCCCATGGAAGCCTCTCCCATCCCGCGTACGGACCGACAGGATCGAGCGATGGCAGCGGTCAGGAAGTCGCTGGAGATGGCGGGAGTTCATGATTCGCGGGCGAATCCAGTAAGCATACAAATACCCGCCTTCCGTAGAGTTTGTGTCCCTGTGAGTTTCATCTAAGGGATTGCGCAAGGAAGGTATGCGTTCATCTCCCTCTGTATGCATGCCTCTATCTATGCTTCTTTCATCTTAGCATTTAACATTCATTTGTTAACAGGCCCCTCATACTTTCCTGATTGGGGATTTCTTCATGCATGTATGGTGTAGCCCTCAATTTCTCCTAAATTTTGGGGCTTCTGCCTCGTGCACGTTCTCATCTCCAGTTTCAGATTTCAATGTCTTCTAGACGATGTTGTTGGCGAATTTCACTGTTGATGCCTTCCTCTAGGGGTTTTGGTCCCTGCATGTCTGCATGTTGTTATGGATTGAAGCTTCCCATTTAGGGGTTTTGCTACTTGCATGTTCTGCTGCCTAATTTTAGTGTTGATGCATTACTCTAGCTGTTTTCCTCCTTACATGTTCAATGCATTATGGTTTTATACTTTCCATTTAGGGGTTTTGCTACCTGCGTGTCTTATTTGGTGGATTTGATAATATTAACGCCTTCCTCTACGGGATTTTCTGCTCCCAGCAAGTTGATTCCTAGAATGAATTGAAAGCCATAATTTGGGGGTTTTGCGATCTGGGGTTGTTATTATCTTTTGGCGTCCAAAATAGTATCTCCTGGACTATTTGATGGCTTGGTATTTGCCGGCGTGATTCTTCAGATTCATGGTCTGAGGTGGGTTATGATAAAGATGAAATCGAGCAATTTTCATCGTATGTCTTAGGCATCTTAAATGTATTTGCGATATGATTTTCGTGTTTCCAATGTGATTGCTGTAATCCATTGGGCAATGAAGCGCTTATGGATTCCCGATTCTTCGATACTGATTCAGTTATCTTTTGATTTATTTCCATCCATCTCTCCCTCTCAATTTTATGATGTCCATGTACATGTGGTGCGACAGCTAATGTTGGTCGCGTTCTTTTCGATTTGGACATATTCTACTACTTGCTATGATCCATCCATTTGAATATACATGTGGTGCTCTATGTAGATCTTTGATCTGTATTTCTCTACAAACCTTAAAGTAAATAAACTGTTTGTCCATTCTTATCTTCTATTATAAATCTCAGAGCTATATTTTGAAGTTGTGTATTGTTGTAACTAATGTATAGATACTTGATGAATTGACTGTCCAGATTTCCTGAGCCACACAGGTATGATGCATGTATTTTTATTTTTATTTTTCTTATTTTGTTTTCTTTCATCAGAGTTCCTGTTAAAATGTCATGGGTAGCTATGCTCCTCATAATGCAATTGAGTGACATTCATGTCATACATGAAAAAGATGGGGATCTGAGGTAGCTAAAACATGAGTTCTGGGTACACAACTTGGAATGAATCCCTCACTGTTTATTTGATGGTGAGAGAGGTTATGAATCACAACAATTGGACATTTTTTCCAGAGACAAATAAGAAATTCTTCCATTGTACCTGCAGCAACACACATAGGATTTTAATTGTGTAACAATCTCTGTTGTTATACATGTTGTGATTCAGTTTTAGTATAGAAACAGATTTAGATATAGTTTGCACAGGTATGTATGTATTGTTCCATATCAGCCTTATATGCAGATTTACAGATCCAGCTTGCATAATATATGTATATAGTCCGTAGGGCCCACATCTGATTTCAGTTTCAGATATCTCATATTGTAGAATCCGATTGAATTGATTTAGATGTTGACATACAGATTCGCTGTCAGATTCATGAGCATTTCTACACAAGTACGTTGTATCAGCTATTCGATCTCAAAACATATATAATTGGGTAGTAGAATTGTTATTTATATTTACTCTAAATGTACTTGCCAACCTGAATCATGGCCTAGCTTACTCTATTTCTTGGAATATGTTGATGTTGAAGTATGTATATATACATCTGGTGGGCTGTTTCCAATATAGCACCTTATCACCTGAGTCTCGAATAACAGGTGGTTGATGGGAACTGAAAGTAGGAGTAGTAAGAAGGTAACAAAAAAAAAATAAAAAAATCATAGGAGTGTTGAAGTGGTTTATTATGTTTTATGTGAAAGATTCCTGCATGTCTTTTTTTCTATCCATTGTTTTCCAGATTCCTTTACCATTCTTTCTTTTAACTCTCTTGTTTGACGTATTAAAAGGATTGGATTCTCTCCATGGCATGATCTTCATTTCATCCTATTTGATTGGTTCCAATAGTCAGAGCATGACAGGTAATGGCACACTATGCTAATGCTCAAGCCCAAAAATCATATTTCTCTACTCAGTAGGCAGGCCACACTTGTATGAGAAAAATGGACCATTGGAAAAAATGACCAATGGTCCATATTCAATGTTCATGTCATGCACGGCCTATCTGATGAGTCGACCAACCTAATGTTTGTGTTAGCTTGATGATAGTATTCCTTACCAGATGAATGCCCATTTCTATAACACATATCCTAAATTGGCATGTGTGCTACAAACAACCTACAACTACCACACATGAGCAAGTCCACTTGGATTGACTTGTACCATCAACTTTTGATATTTTGTAAATAATGACTGGCCAAGGAGTTAACTGCATAGACAGGAAAAAATTGAAATAATAAGACATTTAACCTTATTTTAGATAAAAGTTATGGTTCCATCAAAAGCAATATAAGAAAATAGTGTTGATATATCTATGATAATATCTAACTCGAGAAAGGAAAAGGAATTTTGGGAGAAAACTAAAGCTTTTGCAATGTTCATGTTGCCTTTATTGTTATGAATGGGAGGAGAGGAAAGCTCAATGGAAGAGTGATGCAGCCCACTGACATCTATGGACTGACATGTAGATCCACACTAGTTCAGGAGTCCCTCCTGATCATCTCCTCCTTTCCCCTACCGTAAGTTGCATGCCCAGTTTCTTCAACAAAATTGAAGCGGCCTTGCAAAATAAATAACATTATATCAGTTGGGATGCAAGACAGCGGCATGGCGCAGAGGGCTCGACAAATGATAAAATCATGGTATCATGGTGGATATCCTTCATTAGACATGTACCATCAGAACCAAAGTCAGATATTGCTCAAAAATAGCCCTCCTCTCATAAAGTCAAGTATTATATAGATCCAATCATTTCATTTGCCACTGTTTATTCCTAAAAAGCTTAAGCACGCATATGTTTTCTTGGTTTCATGAACATGGGGTCTGCTCAGTTCCATTGGTTACAAAACAAATTTCACCCAATAGAGTTGAACTCTGTATGGGTCTGCGTGTTGTTAATATATTGTTGTTATCGCATCTTTAAAAAAAAAAAAAAAAAACTATGTTGATCGGATTGGTGCATTGGATCATGATGATGTTCAGTTCTGATGTCATGGTCTTATGCTTGGAATCCTGGATCTGTACTGAATGGACTCATATGGGATTTTGACTTACCTGATGCGTTATATGATATCGGGACATCCATGGACCTCCTTAGTCAGTGATGTGATTCTGTCTGATGTTTCATGCCTGATGCGTTATATGATATAAGCAGTTTAGTTGCCATTCGTCATCTTCATCGTGTATGCAGGCTTCATTTCTCTGTGTTGGAGTTGGATATTGAAAGGTCTAATTAGTCCTAATTTTCTGTTATATTTCCCTAGTTTCAGGTTGCGGAATCTACTACTTTGATTAGAATGCGAAATTCGTCTATCACACTTGCTACTTTCAGTTGATATCCAGGTATGTACCGCATCTGAACTTGAAGCTCGGTATTCTATTCGGTCTTAGACGTAAAAGATTAAGCTTATTTGCTTGCGAAATGGTCTACACTTGCATTGAGTTAGACTGTTGGATGTCCATCCATTCCAATATTCTAGCACACCTGAGGAGGAGACTTGTTTTTGTTCTCGGTGATCTTAATGGTGGGGCCCATCTACAGTGGATCCATATGATTTACTTTGAATTACATGCATGTCATCCATGTCATGTGTACAATTTCCAGTACATACCAGCATACCAGGAGCATGTTCCATTGCAAGTCTGGTAGTTAGAACACAAGAGAAGTTTCATAACTCATGTAAGAGGTTTGCTCTATTACATGTTTACATATTGCATGGGATAGGCTGGGTACGTATTAACGGAGGAGATCAACCCCTCAGCCCAAGCCTTGCACTTAACTCATTTGCAGGTGAAAAGTTTGGTCATTCATTCAAATGAGGGGAAACAGCCATCTATCCTCTATACTATGTGAACTAAGCAATTTTGAGAGCATTTTCACATCATTCTCATTGCTATGATGGCGACAGCAATTTGCAGCTTAGTTTATATGAAAAAATTTCAATGTTTGGGCTGGACTCATACATCAGTACACATCTTAACCGTCATTGATTCAAAATTACAAATTTTGTAGAAGAAACAAAAGGCACTCACTAATTGTAGACCTGACATTCATTAATTCAGAAGAAACCAACTAAAATTTAGAACACATAACACATAACACACCATCGCTTACGTCGAGGTCTCAAAATCAAATTGGTTGAGATATCTTAACATCTAATTTGTGGACACTTGTCTAATGAACAGGGAGGTTTGTGACTTAGCCAGAGAAGAACATGCATTAGATCCAACTCATTCATTAAATGAACGGCTACATTCTGCCCCGAATATTAAAATATCAGACTACCCTATCACTTTGATACTTGTCGTGATGTAAGTATTTTACAACTTATAAAATCCATCAGGGTTGGTGCACATTTGGACCTGGAATGGACAGTGCAGAGGAAGAAGAGAGGGAAAGGGTTATTGTCATGCAAGCGATAGCAGCTTGTGTATTAGCTGTAAGGGAATACTGTCGCGTATATATGTTCAGACAGCCGGCACGACAAGGAGATGATGAGCGGGCAAGGTTCATCAACTCTATAATTCGGGCGATAGAAGTGGATTGTATAGCTCAACTCAGGATGAGTCGAGATGCTTTCTTTGAGTTGTGTACTATACTTCGCGAGAAGACATATTTGCGTGACTCCCATCATGTCAGTCTCGAAGAACAGGTGGTTATGTTCCTTCATACAGTTGGCCATAATGTTCGCAATAGGGTCATAGGGCACAGATTTATTGGATCCGGGGAAACCGTTAGCCGTCACTTTAACCGCATTTTGGATTCTATTGTATCATTATACCCAGAGTTTGTTAAACAGCCACGCTCAGAGACACCACCCGAGATTTAGACGAATATCAGTTGGGCTCCATACTTTCAGGTATCAATTTCAATAACAATTAATGTATATGTACGTTGCTATACTCATACCCTGAATAACAAATCTGACCCTAAAATAAATTTAACATAATGCATATAGGACTGTGTTGGTGCAATTGACGGGACACATATACCGGCTCTGGTCCAGTTTGTAGATCATGCGAGCTTCCGCAATCGAAAGGGATTTCTCTCACAAAATGTACTCGCGGCATGTTCATTTGACATGAATTTTCTTTACATATTAGCTGGTTGGGAGGGTTCAGCCTCGGATGCGCAGGTGCTACACAATGCTCTGACCCGATCAGATGATCCATTACATGTCCTGCATGGTATTGGTTACATCTCTCCTAGATGACCCGTACATTTCATATTCACAAAATATTCTAGTGTCCATTTGATGGAACATTCATTTAAATGTGTAGAGAAATACTATGTTGTCGATGCTGGATATGTGCATTCACCCAGTTTTATGGCTCCATACTGCGGCGTGCGATACCAATTACAAGAGTATCGAACCGGGAGAGCGCCTGCGAATATAAAGGAGCTGTTTAATTACCGACATGCACAATTACATAATGCAATCGAGCGTTGTTTTGGTGTACTGAAAAACAGATTTCCCATATTGAAGACGACCATTCCGTATGAGTTTCACACACAAGTGAAAATTGTTGTAGCGTGCTGCGTTCTACATAATTTCATACGATCCGTACTTCAGTCTCGTGATGATGGATCTTTTCCTGGAGAGGAGAGTAACCCAACACCTCATGAGGTGTCAACAAATGATAAAAGGCAATGGTTGTTATGCGCCACTCAATAAGAAAAGGATGCTTGGAATCATGTGCGGGATGATATTGCTGCTCGAATGTGGGCAGATGCGCAACAGAACAGTAGGAGTAGATAGTAAATTTACTTTTGCTTCTCCCTTTTGCAACTTTACCTGCAAACCGAACAATACTATTGCCCTCGTAATATTTATTACTTAACTATGAAAATATAGCTGTGTTGCACATGGATGCACCATCTTTTTGCTCAAGAATGTTTCATGTTCTCAGCAGAAGAAGATTGACTTTGAATGTAATTAATGTTTACTTGACATGTGCTGCATGCATAGGTGACATGGCAGACCCAAGGTCTAATGATAGTTCAACACCGACACAATCACCGCTTAGGACACCTGTGATGCCGACGCGAAGTTCACCACGTGGGAAGATAGTGAAATCCCTCGCTGAGCCTCTGTCTCGAGCGGCTAAAATTAAATGGAGTGCTGAAATGGATCAAGTGCTTTTCAACGTCCTACTAGAACAGGTTGCTTTGGGACGTAAGGCAGTAATGGTTTCAAGAGGGAAGCCTACCAAGTAACAGCAGAAGAGGTCATGAAGCATACAGACCAACCTGTCAACTGGTAGAATGTGCAGAACCGTCTGAGGTATTACAAGCACGAATATATAATGATCAGGGACATGCTAGCAGCTAGTGGGTTCGGATGGGATAATGAGAGCATGGTCATTACGGCCCCTGATGAGGTTTGGGAGGATTACCTGAAGGTATGAATTATATAAATGCATCATCCATAAGACATTCACAAACCCATCATTTGAATATAATTTTCCTAACTTACAACTACATTTTACGGTTACAGTCTCACCCGCGTGCTACACATCTACGCGGGAAAAAGATTGACAGAATGGATGACCTTGCGGTCATCGTCGGCTCCAATCAAGCAACTGGGCAATATGCGCAAGGAAATATGACTATGGTCACGTCATCCTCTAGGATTCAACGAGATCTCAATGAGTTCTGGAGAGACGCTGAAGATGATCTGGAGGATACCATTGACCTCTCTGAGGGCCACGTTGCGGACTCGCCAGGCGAAAATTTTTCCTCAGATACTCCATCGATGGGAAGATGCGGAACCCGTGGCACTTCTAGTCGGACTCCAGAGTTTGATTGTAACAGAGATAGGGGTGCATCAAAGAAACGTATGCGGCCTCCTCGTCCATGCGATGTACTCGGCATCTCCCTTAATACCGTTGTAAAGGCAATGCGCGATTTTGGCCTCGGTAAGGAGGTAAATCGTACTACAAAGGTACTTGATGTTCTTAAGGAGGTGCAAGGGTTACCAACTTAGAATTTATCGAAATTGGGCAACTGTTGAGTAGGGACGAGAAGATGGCATCGTTTTTTGTCAGTCTTCGACCCGAGAGGCGTGTTGAGTGGCTGAGGAGAACACTCCGCGAGAATGATCTCAATGCAGGAGTTGGGTCGGTCTGACATGCTCTTACCCGTCGTTGTGTTGATCTGTTGTTTTATGGGACTGTAATAACTTTTTAACCGCTGGGGATTGTTTGTTTGATGTCTTTTTTTTTTAATGTTTGGATGACCAAATTGGTATATTGTGTATACCAATTTGATAGACGTGGGAAAACTCTGATTTTCTAGTTTAATATATTTGATATATGTTTCGCCACATGCTTGTTGCTCAGTAAATTAAGACAGATAGATCCACACACATCGTATGGACGAAGGGTACGTATTAAGTTAATAGAAATTCAAATCGTAAGATCGTATTGTTGATTTATTTGTCATGGGACAATTTGACTTTTTTAGTATATGCACATTCAGACTTCCCACACCTTGAACATGGTACTAATATACACGTCAATGCAGATGGCAAAGGAGAAATACTATGTTGTTCTCGTTGGCCGTCGACCGGACATTTATACGACGTGGGACGATGCTAGGTGGGAGGTTGAAGGATTTAGCGGAGGGAGACACCGGCCATTCAAGAATTTGAGGGAAGCGGTTTCCTACTGGGAGAGTTACTTCGGTGGGACTAGTACACAATTGTGTTCTGCGACAGAAACTCATGTGGTTTATGTCGCTGCATAGTTAGACGAGGTCGACATCCATCGTTCGTCGACTTCGTCTATCCATCAGTCGACCCGTGGCAGGGTTTCCAGGTCTACGACGACTGATTATCTCGGCCCATCCTGTGGAGAGAGTTTATGTGGACTTTTGATTGGCATTCTCGTTATTTTCTTCGCCCTGCTTATCTTTATTAAATTTTAGCTGTAGTGGTTTTGTAACATAATGAATATTATTTTTTAGATTTTTTTTTTTGTTTTATTTTTTTGGAGGGAGTTTGATTTTATGTTTTCCTAGCTCTCTTTAGCTTAGCTTTCTTTACCTTTATCTCAGATTGTATGGTTTTTTTTTTATTATTATTACTATCTTTCATTGCATATCTACATAGAGTGTATGGGTTTTTATATATGCAGATTATATAGTTTTCTAACCATTTTTTGGAGAGAGTAACCCTTACGACGGCAGGGTGGGGCCCACATAAGACCATTGCAGCAGGAACGGATTAGCTACTCCCCCTGACACCAACCATTGGCTGGTGGTCGGTGCTCCATAGGGCCCACCATGATGTATGTGTGTCATCCATGATGTCCATATATTTTTACATATCATTTTATGATATGAAAAAAGAAAAAAACATGAAACACATCTCAATCTCAGGTGGACCACATTACAGGAAAGAACCAGATTCCTTTTGACCATTAAAAGAGATCTAATGGGCCATATTAGTTTGGATTGTTGCATGCATTTAGTTTTACCCTTCATCTGGGTCTTCTTGACCATATCAACAGGTTGGATGTCAAGTAAACAAGATCTGATGGGCCGATGAAGGATTTTAATTGTGAATATCCCACGCCATTTTTTGTCCTGTGGTGTAGCCCGCCTAAGATTTATATCCCTATCATATTTTGTATCAAGTCCTAATATGATCTGTAAAAATGGTTGAACAGATGGGATGAAACACGTACATCATGGTGGGACCCATAGAGCACCGACGACCAGCCACAGGGCTGGTGTAAAGAGGAGTAGCCAACCGCCTACTGGAAATCCTGGGATGGGATCTGCCCGGCCAAACAGCGTGAGTGTAAATTTAGGTTCTGCTTGCTACAATCCCACGGCTAACCAAACAGGCCGATTTGTACTTACCGTGGGATATGGCCCACATCCCATGGACGACCCAAACAGACGGACCATTTCCGTCTCGGGATTGGTCTATCCCAAGGGATTCCCAGCAGTCCACTGACACCACCATCATTACCTTAAATTTGATCCCATCCCACGGTAATCCCATGGGATCTGCCCGGCCAAACAGGCCCTTAGTTTTCTTAAATCTTTGACACTTGAATTCTTCAATATTATCCTTCACACATTCGATCCTCAACTTAATCATTTTTTTGAGCTTTAAATCATTACTTTAATCGCATTTTCATCTTATTTCTCTAAATTACCTCGTAAAGCAAAACACATGTAAATAGGTCAACTTAACACATCAATGCATATAAAACTAATGCGTAATTTGGGTAAATATGCAACATTTCACATTCAACAACTCCCACATTTCATTCTTGTATAGAGAATCCCTTGTATAGAGAATCCAACCCATCATGCATCACCGCAATCCACTTCTTAGTATCTATGTCTTTTAATGTTTCTTAGAAAATAGATGGATCATCCTCATTAGTAAACATAACATTTGAGCCATCCTTGTATCTCAATGACACCCTACGATATCTTTGTGGAATTTTTCTGATATGTAGTGGCTCCACTTCTTCCTGTACCTCTTCCTATTGCTCAACTTATACAAGTATTTCAATTTTATCTATCTCAACGTCAATCGTTGATTTTTCTGTTTCCATGTGCTCATCCTTCCGAAATAAGGAACTCTTATCAAACTTGACATCCTGGCTAAATATGATCTTACGTGAACCCTGTCATACAATTTGTATTCTTTCACGCCATCACTATAACTGACAAAAGTACACTTTTTAGGTCTTTGATCTAGCTTATCTTTCTTAAATGATGATACATGAGAGTAAGCCTCACAACCAAATATGCGTAGCTCGGAGTAGTTAACTTCCTGACCACTCCATATTTTCTCTGAAATTTTACAATCGATCGGTGTAGATGAAGATCAATTCACCAAGTAAGCCATGTTAACAACCTCAACTCATAACTCCTTGCCTAACCTAGCATTACTTAGCATACTTCGGGCTCTTTTCAAAAGAGTGATTCATATGCCGCACTACATCATTCTACTATGGTGTATGTCTTATTGTATTGTGCATCACGATCCCTTTATTCCTACAAAATTGAGTAAGTTCTTTAAAAGTTAAACTTTCCACCATTATCAATCTTCAGAACTTTGAGTTTTCGTCCAGACTATTTTTCAACTATAACCTTCCACGACTTAAAAGTGGCAAACACATTGGATTTATGTTTTAGAAATTAAACTCAGACTTTTCTAGAGAAGTCATTAATGAATGTGACAAAGAATGACGACCCTCCTCCAGAAACAATGAGTGACATCCCTACACATAAGAATGCACATAGTCGAGCTATCCTTTACTAATATGCTTCCCAGTTTTTTATGACAACCTTGATTGTTTACCATATAGGCATTGCTCACATACATCTACATTAAAAATTTTAAAAGCAAGAATTAAACCATGATCGAGTAGTACCGTTATACTGCACTTGCTCATGTGTCTTAGGCACGCATGCCACACACGTGCTAATGTGGATTCCATTATAAATGCTACAACTCCACCCAATATAGTATTCCCGATCAACCTATAAAGATTTCCGCTCCACTATGCCTTCATAACAGTGAGTGCTCTTTTTAAAACTTTCAAGATACCATCGTAGCTAGAGAACTTGCACCCGAGTGCATCAAGAGTTCCCAAAGATATCATATTTTTCTTTAGGTCCGAAACGTGCCTCACATTGTTCAGAGAACGCTTCACCCCATTGAACATTCTTATATGAACCGATCCAATTCCAATTATCTTACATACATGATCATTGCTCATAAGAACCATGCCAACATCATACTCATTGTACATGGCGAACCAACTACGATGAGGACACATGTGATACAATGACCCCATTTTTAAAATTTACTCGTTATACAAGTGTCCTACCCTACTCATTTATTCGTTGGATTCTGCTGAATTGGCCTCATTTGGTGAAGTATCTAAATTCTCATATTTTCAGGTTTTAGGATTTGTGCGATCCTTCTTCATATGTCCCATCCTACCGTAATTCCAACACCTTAACTTCCCTTTGCCCTTCGACTTGGACCTCATCGTGACTTCCCCTTCGCTCACTCAAACGATCTTCCCCGAGCAACCAGTGCATCTGTAAAAGTACCTTTCCCACCCTTATTCCTTCTCAACTGCTTCGAGTAAAGGGATGAGATAATGGTATCAAGGTTTAATATATCCCTACCATGGCAAAGAGTATCCAACTAAACACTCGTAGGAATCCGAAAGGGACATTGACAATATTAGGGCTTTGTCTTCTTTATCGATCTTCACCCTTTATACTTGTTAGTTTGCAAACTAGTTTGTTAAAGTTGCTGATGTGTTCAGAGACATCTGACTATTCCACCGTCTTTAGAGTGTACAACTGTCTTTTCAGATATAGACATTTGGAGAGCGATTTCATCATGTAGATGCTCTCCAACTTTACTCATATGCCCATGATAATAATCTTATTGATGACATTATAACGGACTTTATCGACCAAGCATAATTGAATTATGTTGATCGCTCTCTGTTTAAGTTTATCCCAATCCTCTTCTTTCATCAATTCAGGACATTTTACTTTGCTAATGAGTGCCTGCAATATCTCTTATTGAATTAGGAGGGCTTTCATCTTCAACTTCTATAATTCGAAATTATTTTTACCCATGAATTTCTCTATCTCGAACTTCACATTCGATCCCATCGATGCCATGTTTAAGATTTAATATGAAAACCTAATGTTCGACCTGATACCACTTGTTATCGCAACTGCCACACCATAGGCACATAAGCAACCTTAAAATGAATCAAACACTCAACAGAGAAATGAAAAGTTTGAGTAATCACTGAGAACATAGATTTTATGTGGAAAAACATTTACTGGGAAAAACCAAAGCATTAAACGATAAACAATCTACTATGAATAGAAAGTTACAAGAAATAGAATCAACTTACAGATCCGAAAATCCTAGTTTTCTCCATTCAAAACCCGTTTGGCTCTCAAGCTCTCACGTTTTGCACTCTTAGAACTTCCATAATCTTGTATTAACACGACTTATATAACCCACTTACAGAATTAGAAATAAACCATTGCACTCGTGCAAAATTTGCATGAATAGTTAATTGCGACGCCACATGTTTGATTGAATCGAACATGCCCAAAAGTGTCTAGAGAGTAAACTCATATTTTTGAATTTTCTCGATCGATCAACAGTCAATTTAATTCGATCGAAATCCCTATTTCGGTGACAAATTGAAGGCACTTAATCAACAATATAATCATGTATGAGAGATACTTTTTAATATGTTATATAACATTTAACCAACAATTTATTTAAATTAAGATCTCTACCATGAATTTGACCCTACAATTAGTTTTTAAGAGAGTACTTAACTTTAAGATTTGAAATAACGCATGTGGTATTTTTAATATATAGATAGGGTATTTGGGTCATCAAAAATGTAAGTCATTAACTGATGGTATTATTATTTTTGTCATTTCAAAATGGCGTATCGCCTCTATTTTCTCTCTTCACGGTTCTATAGCTGCTTACTCTCCCTCCTTGTCTCTCTCTTCCTTCCTCTCTTCACATGCAACACAATTGCCATGGCCATAGTAATGTTAACTATAATGAGATCAAACTCATTTTAAAGTCTCAACCCAAAGGTTGACACCTAAAAATGAGGTCATTTCAGTTTAGATCAATAATTAGGGATATTGCACATGCGACACATGTGGATCGATACATAGATGGATAGAGATTGAGAGAGAGAGAGAGAGGTATGTGTGCTTAGAAAGGTTTCAACCCCAAGCTCACTTATTCTGATTTAATAGCTCACTTATGCTTACCTGCCTAATTTTTTGGTTGGTGTACTTGAGTCCGATGAGTAAATGTATGGAGTGAATGTCACGACATTTATCATGGTGGGCCCCATGAATCCCTTACTGTGTGAGGTTCTTAATATATAATAAGCCCCCTTAAAAGATACAATAAGAAGAAGTGAGAGGCGGTTATACAGAGAAAGGATTGAAAGGACAAAAATTTCACAATAAGGATAGTTGAAAGACTACATGCCAAAAAGCTAAAGTTCAATATATCTATAACTAATAGTGTAGCAAAAATGTTCAAAAGCTAGTAGGTTATATTCTATTATATAAATTAATATCGGAGATGGCACGGTCAGTAACATGATTACTCTAATATATAATTATAATTAACTAAAATGACATGAACTCGCTTTTAAGCATTTACTAAATGGCTCAAGAATTTATAAAAAATTTGCTAGTGGTTAGGGACTTCAACTTTCTTATGAAGAAGGGGCGACTCAAAGATTTGCATTTTTAAAAAAAAGCATTTATCAAATACTTATCTACCTAACCGTAATACCATTGCAGAGCTTGGGTTGCCTTTGGCTTGGATTTTGAAATAGTCAGACCGTGCTTATGCAGAAATTTGATTTTACTTGGCCCACGTTCAGCCCAATGACATCCCTACAATGAGCACATCTGTGGGAGATATGGGCGATTCAATGGGAGGGATTTTCTGGAACATGCGGTCCACTCATCAAGTGGGTTTCATGTGCTTGTCAAGATCGAATGGGTGGTGAGAAACTTCCATTTGTCTATATTAGGAAAAGGGGTCCCTCCCTCTTCCCTTTCTCTCTCTTACATCTCCTCTTTTCTTTAGATAAGAACTTAGTTCCCACTTATCCAATTGCATGTCCTTTTCTCTTCTTATTAATAATCTTTTTTCTATTTTTGACTCTACCCTTTTAATACTTAGGGAATACTAAGGTCCCCATTTTGGACTTAGCAGCTTCCCCAATGCTTTTAATTAATATGTGAGATGGTCAATCATCTATCCACACTTTCCATTCATTCATACCGCTAGGGCAAGCCATGGTGAAAAATTCATGTTGATCGGACAAACTTAACCATCCGATCAACAATATAAAAGAATAGACGGTCAAGATTAAGTAGGGAATAAAAACGTTCCATCATTGTATTGTATTCAACCTCTATTCAATAGGCCCCAGCATGGATTGATTAGGGTTATGGAAAATCACTTTGATTTAATGATGCTAACCATCCGATCTATGTCTCGTAAAATAACACAAATGTACGTAACAAAATTGTCCACCATTTAAGGGTCAGGCGGTGTTAATTTATGCACATGTATTGTCCACCATTTAAGGGTCAGCATTTAAGGGTCAGCATGGAAAGCTTGCCTTTATTTATATTAATGGATTAATGGTCCAAATCAATAGAAAACATTCTCACATGTCAATTAAAAGCTTTACATGCTGCGGTCCTCGCTAGGAGGGGTGCATTCACATTTGCTTTTGGGTTGATAATAATTGAAATATCCCGATTACAATTTTCACTCATTCCCATTTCCCACTATCAAACAAGTGATTTCTTCAAATGGACGGTAATGGAAAATGAAAAGTGGAAGAGACTAAAATTATTTTTTTAAAGAGGAATGGCTCACTAAAGGTGGGACATGATGGAATGATAGAACATTAATTTATAATATGATCAACATGGACTCTCCATATCCCTAGCCATTGGATGGACTGTTAAGAACATTAAGTCAAAGTGATTGTTTGAGAAGGATGGGAATGTGGGACCCATACAATGGATGGTCTAGATCAATGATTCAACCAGCATTTATTGGACAATTAGGATCATCTGACCAAAGTGACTTTTGAGAGGAATGGTCAATCAAAGGTGGAAGCCCAAGTAGTGGATGGAATAGATCAGTGAAGTGGGCAACACTTGTATTTTAAATTTGAATGCTTCTTAGATAAAATAAGAAACCACTACCTTTTATTTCTTACTCATAAAGGGACCAGGTGCAAGTATTACAAGTTCTAGGAATCACAATCACCTATTCTCATATCCCAACATAATGATAGCTCCCACCATTCACAATATTGCATGATAGAAACAACCATCTGCCTCAATTTAAGGGTTGTATTTTCAATTAATGTTTTACTCTCAAATTTGAATATTTCAACCATTTGATCCTTTATCCCTTTTCCTTTGGGTATGGTCTGACTCCTTAGCCATTGTTTTTCTGAGCCATGCCCTAAAAGCTAAGGTTCTTCTGATTTTGAATATTTTCAGGGAACCCACCATCAACTCCATATCTCTTCATATCAATGGTTTAGATCATCCTAACATTGATCCCAGATCCATTGATTATAGTCTGGATATATCACTATAATGATAGGTTAGGAGGTATTATAGCTGGGTCCTTACTCTTACTCTGGTGGTAGACTCTTAGGAGTTTCAACACCTGGTTGAGGGTTCAAGTACCCATAGGTGGTGAAATCCCACTATGTGTGTATTAAAAAAAAAAGAAAAAAAAGAAAAAGAAAAAGAAGGAGGTATTATAGCTAGGGGTGTATAAGCTAGCTCGGTTTGCTCGCTTGACTTGGCCCGAAAAAGCTCAACTTGGCTCGAAATTGAGTTCGAGCCGATCTTGAGCTGACCCCAGCTCGACTCAGATCGAAACTCGGCTCGACTCGTATTGAAAGTTGTTGTTGTTTTGCAAACGGTGAGAAATTGAAGGTGCACTTCATGTGTTCGAGAAAATATCGCACATGCTCAAACTTGACTCGAACTGACCTGAGCTACTGACCGAACCGAGTTGAACTAGCCAATCAGGCTCGAGGACCAAGCATAACTGAATTCAAGCTAGGGTCAGCTATTGGCCGAGCTGAGTCAAGTTGTGCTAAGCTCGACTCAGTTTGACTTGTGTACAGCTCTAGACCAAGTGGCCATACATGAGTAACATGGTAAGAGCTAGGGCTGTTAATGGGCCAGGTCGGGCTTACATAATCTAAATTTTGAATAGACTCAGCCCCAAACATTTCAAAATCCAGGTCAAGATCAACCTCGAACCCAGCCCGTTGAAAGCCCTAGTGGGAGCGTTCCAAGGGAAAACGGGTGTGGATTTTGAACCGTCTCGGGCCACAGAGGTTGTGGCTCATACTAGAATGACCATATGGACGGTTTGGATTGCTTACAAAATCACTTTCCCTCTCAACTTCTTTGCGTCAGCATCTGCCTCATTTTTTAGCTTGTACCTCTGACATTATTGACCAAACGGGTGGACGGGATTAATTCCTCACAAACATTAGGGTGGGCCCCACCTATTGATTGCAGGAACTTCTAGGACAGGGTATTGCAGGCAATCCACGTCCCAAACATGAGATAGATTTGGAACTCAAAGTGGGCCATACCACGGAACAATTGAGATGGAAAACACCCACCATTGAATGAAACCATCTTGAAACCCACCGTGATGTTTATATGTAATCCCAACCGTTCATAAGATGATTCCCACCGGGGATGAAGGGAAAACAGAGATGAAGCTGAAACTTCTGTTGCGAAAGATTGTTTTCAACGGTGGATGTTGAGTCCCCACTTAGAATTACCCAAAGATTGGGATGTTGAGTCCCCAAAGATTGTTTTCAACGGTGGATGCTGAAACTTCTAAAGGAAAACAAAGATTTTTCACGCGTCGTCCTGAGTCAACCAATGGGAGAGGAGTAGATATAACATAGACATCAGGGTGGTCCCCATAAAAGATTCCTGTAGCCCCAGGTCACATGCAGGTCACGTTCAGCAGGCATGCATGCGCACGTGATGTTTGCCGGGGTTGAAATAAGAAGCCTCCAACGCTCCGTATTACACTCATCTAATGAACTGGGCCACCTTGTTTGAGCCGTACGTTTCTTTGATGGACCCATTGGCGATACAAAACATGCTTCTCAAATCAATCACAGCCAGAGTAATGCCACCAGCGTCGGACGCGGATTGCCTGGAGACTGTGGGGCCCACCGTGAAGTATGTGTTTTATCCACCCAGTTCATTCGTTTTAACCGTTCATGTTGGCGTATGAGCTCAAAAATTTAGATCTAAAGCTCAAGTGGACCATACTCCACAAAATAAAGGGTATTAAATGACCACTGTTGAAAACATTTTGTGGGCCACAGAAATTTCCATCAAGATGATATTTATGTTTTCCCTTCGTCCAAGTCTGTATTACCTTACCAACACGTTTGATGTCAAATAAAGATCGTGGTGGGCCCTGAGAATGTATTAACGGTGGCTGTCATTTATCGCCACTGTTTCCTATGGTGTGGTCCACTTAGAGGTTTAAATCCGCCCAAGTCATGGCTCATAACCTAAAATGAACGGTTAAAACAGACGGCCAGCGTGGAAAAAAATACATACATCATGGTGGGCGCGCTCCATAGTCGGTTCAACAGTTATGTCGGACGCGGATTTCCTGCGCAAGCCTTTAGCATGGATTTCCTGCGCAAGGATGCTGGGTGGGGGCCATGGAGATGTTTGTGAGAAATCCACCCCGTTCATCTGGTTTGAGAACTCATTTTAGGACGTGCGACCAAAAACTAGGTATATCCAAAACTCAAGTGGATCTCAGGAGAGGGAAAACTAGGAAAAGAAAATTCCACGGTTGAAACCTTCCTAAGCTCCATCTTGATGTTTATATGACATCCAAACCGTTTATAAGATCATTACCATTGGGATGAAGTGAAAATACCAAAAAACATTGCCGGATACAAAAAATTTATGGCCATAAGAACGTTTCCTCTCCTGTTACCCACTTAAGTTTTGGATAGACATCATTTTTTGGCCGCATGTCCTAAAATGAGCTCTAAAAGAGGATGAACATGGTGGATTTCTAACAAACATGTCTGTGGGCCTCGCCCAACATCCTTGCACAGAAAGTTCCTGTAAACTTTGCAGGAAATGTGCATACAGTTATCCGGGACGCAGATTGCGTCCTACCTCCGTCCGGACGGTAATCCGTCCGGGCAGGGTTCTATGGGCCCACTGTGATGTAAGTGTTTTATCCAAGCCATTAATTACTTTTCTCAAATAATTTTAAAGTATAAGCCAAGCACTGAGAAAGTTACAGTGCTTAAGTGGACCACAAAGTGGGAATTTAATATCCACCATTAGAAACTTCTTAGGAGCCGGAGAAGTTTCCGGTCAAGCTAATATTTGCTTTTTCACTTCATCCCTGTCTACATGACCTTATTAATAGGTTTGATAATTAAAAAAACATCACAGTGATCCTTAGAAAGGTTTCAACGGTAGGTGTGATCATTATCACCACAGCTTCCTCTAGTATGGTCTACCGGAGGTGTGGAACTGCTTCAATTTTACATGTATACAATAAAATGAACCGAGAAAAGAGATGAACGGCGTGAATAAAACATTTACATCATGGTGGCCCCACAGATCCCTGCCCGGATTGATAACCGGGGTAATCCGCGTTCAGATATCTCATGGTGACCTGGGGGCGGATCAGGTACTACCAGAGGGACTGTGGGCTAATGAGGGCCACCGCGATATATTACTTATATCTACACTATCTATCCAATTTTTTTTTATATCATTTTAAAATACTAATAAAAAATAAGCCAGATGAAAGGCTCATGTGGACCACACCACAGGAAGTAGTAGTGCTAAGGACACCCACCATTGAAACCTTCGTATGGTCCACATTGTCATTTATTTTCCATCCAACCTGTTGATATGGTCATGTATATCTGGATGAAGTGAAAAAATAAATATCATCCTGATCTATAACTTCTGTGGCCCTTGAGAAATTTTCAACAGTAGGAATTTAATCCCTAATGTGTGGTTCATTTAAGACTTGAATCTGTCTTATTTTTTGTCCAGTATTTTTAAATGATATGAAAAAGATAGATGAACGATGTGGATAGAAGTCATACATCACGGTCGCCGGGCTGTGGGTCCTCCGCCTGTCCCGAGCTCGGAACAGGCGGGATAGTGCCTAACACCCGCCCCGCTGACCTAGTCTGCAGGCAATCTCCATTCACCCTTTAATCAAGACACGTGTCTGATCTCTAGGCCTGCATTTAATTGCAACCGCTGCACCAAAATTACAAAAATACTCTTATATCGTGTCCATGCTATCAATACACGCGTGGAACGTGATATATCAAAACCGCTCCTCCTCTACGCGTGACTACATCTACCAATCAGACAAGTCTCCACTATATGGAAGTTCCATACGCCTAAATGCCTACCGTGCCAACTGGGCTCCATGACTTCCATCTCCCTTACTCTCACAACCATCCATTTTTAACATGCTACTGTGGCCCAATCTGGCACACGCACTGTGGGTCCTACCTGATGAAGCACCTAATCTCTCTTATCCACACGTGAAACATCGTTTAAAGGGCTAAGATCATCAAAATAATACTTATTTTAGATAATAGCTCTTTTGGTACCTGATGTACGTGATGAACGGTTGCGATCTATCTCACGCAAGCCCCAGTGTGCACTAATAACACGAAGACAATGCAAGGGGCATTTGGGTAATTCTATTGAATAATCATTTCGGTATCGGCGGCTGCAGACACGTGAGAAAGTGAAATTCCATGTTTAGTCATACGTCAGTTACCCATGTGGATAGTTCATGAAGATAGTATTCAGGTAGCAACTGGCCCGATCGGCCCTGGGTGAGCTCTGTTGAAAGCTCCGCCAACACTATCCGATATTAGGCGCATGAGTCTGTTTCACCCTAACATTGTTAGGCTGTGGAATTGCAAAATAATATATTATTTATCTGAGTATGGAGATCAAATAAAGGATATATTGTGTACCTAATTAAGACACTATTGCTACCATCTTAATGCTAAAGTTTTCCATACCTTAATTACGCCCCTATGGCCTGTTTGGGCAGCTATTTTAGGTGGGATTAAGGTGGATGGAATTGTAAAAGTTGCAATAAATGCAAATGTAAAGTATCGTCAATGGATTTGGTTTATCCCATGCTTTCTAATCCCATATTTGGTATGTAAGTATCAAAAAAGTAAATCCTAGGATTTAAATTCAAATTATGTTTGGATTGGATGTGGATGTAGCAAAATCCACCATCTGTGGATATGTTGTTTAGAACTATCACAAGCCACCCACGTGGCCTTCTTAATGTGTTGACGTCAACAAGTTTTGTGGTCCCCACCGTGATGTATGTGTTATATCTGTGCCGCCCATCCTTTTTGCAAGATCATTTTATGGCATGGGCCAAAAAATGAGGAAGATTTAGAGCTTATGTGGACCACATCAGTAAGCAGTAGGGACAGTGACGCCCACCATTGAAACCTTCCTAGGGCCCACCGTGATGTTTATTTGCTATCCAACTTGTTCATGAGGTCACAAAGAACTCGATAAAGGGAAAACACAAATATCATATTGATCCAAAACTTCTATGGCCCCTAAGAAGTTTTCAATGGTATGCATTCAATCCCCATTGCTTTTTATGGTGTGGTCCATTTGAACTTTGGATCTACCTAATTTTTGGGCCCATGCCCTAAAATGATATAAAAAAATGGATGGATGATCTGGATATATCCCATGCATCATGGTGGGACCCATGTAACTTGTTAATGTGGATCCCACACTTATTCGTTGGATTGGCATAGTGCAGGGCGGGATGGACACAGTATGTTTTGAATTTAAGATGAATTTGGAAAGCAAGGTGGAATTTTGAGAGGCATTCTCGTAACCCTTTCTAATACAAGGCTTATATTCCAAAGCATATAAAGCTAATTTTGATCCCATCTCACACACCTTCCAAACATGACATCTCGAATTCTAAAGTGGGATTAGTAATACAATCTCATCTAATCCGGCTTAATACCACTGCCCAAACAGGCCCTTAGAGAAGCATTGAGATGGAAATTGAAGCTTCTGTTGTATGTAGGCTCGGGGATTCAACCCTATTTATATAGTTTAGAGGGTTTGGGAGTTTGAAACACATCAAAACTCCTTCCCTAAGGCTCCATATGAATTTCGTAATCCCAATTCAACTAGAACACTGTGTGAATAACATAGTTGTAGTGCACAACCCTTTACACGATTTCAGATGCATCACAACTGAGTGGGGTCCAATGGTATTCCCGATCACATTATCCAACCCTTAGGACAATCCAGATCGTTGATAAATAAAGCCGACTTTATAGAATTCTTACATTCTCCCACTTGGGCCACATCGATCAATGTCAATGATTAATCTTTGAAAACATATTTTAATTTGAAAAAGCATCTAAATTGATAACCGATGTAATTGTTGGATGATATGGACAATGATATTACAATCTGGTCCATCAAGACTATAAGTATAGGATCGCAGTAGCCATCATAACATTTAATCTAAGTGAAGTAAGACTAAGCGTGGCCACAAATACTATCAATCTAAATGATAGATTAAAAACTAGAAAGTGTGGTACAAGGATTACATATATAGTGTGATGATATATGCATATCCTTAAGAGGTCATGTAGCTTTCAAATGTCTCAAATGAAATACGTCTTTAGTTTTACTCACTAAGAACAAATTGCACATATTTAGAGAAGCAAAAAATTAACTTTATATCATAATTATCAAAACTTTATCAAATAAAATATCTTCAATGTCTATGAAAATAAAACACGCTCAAATCCCACTAACTAAATACATCTGTGGGATCAATGATTCCCATGGATGTTACACGCTCCTGAAATGTGGTGATAGAGAGCCCTTTAGTGAGCGGATCCGTAATCATCTACTTAGTGTCGATGAACTCTATAGACACTAGATAATTTCAAAATCTTTTCTTCATAACAAGATACTTGATGTCGATATGCCTCGACCTTGATGAATGCTTGTTGTTATTAGAGAAGAAAATCACAGCTGAATTATTACAAAAGATTCTCAATGGTTTCGGGATATGCTCTAGTACTCATAAACTTGAGAAGAACTGCTATAACCACAATGCCTGATTAAATGCCTCATGAAAAGCAATAAACTCAGCTTCCATGGTGGATGAGACTGTGGTTGACTGTTTCACGTTTTTTCAAGACACAACCCACCAACCATCATGAAGATATAGCCTGGGGTGGACTTCTTTCTATCAACGCAGCCAGCGTGTAGACTTAAGCATACATGATGCTCCCTATTACTGATGTGTATGGAAAATCCTTCATTCTATTATTTTTCAAATCATTCTTAGGACACTGGAACTGGCCGAATTTATCACCATTTACAATGGGTGACTATTCGGGACACAGTTTTGCATGTCATACCTTTCGAGTACTCTATCAATATATGCCCCCTGTGACAAGCTAAGCAATCAATGTAATCTATTACGTCATATCTTAACGTCGATGACATAATAGGCATCACTAAGGTCATTCATCTCAAACCTTTAAGATAGAAATTTTATGGTATCGCTCAACATCATGATGTGACTGTTAGCCAACAAAATGTCATCAATATACAAAACCAATCTAACAAACTTACTCCCACTGATTTTAATATAGATACATTCATATATAGTATTTTCTACAAAACTATATGAGAAAATCACTTCATGAAACTTCAGGTACCACTGTCGTGATGTCTGTTTCAACCCATAGATAGATCTCTTTAGTTTTCAAACCATATATTCTGAGCTATCGGCTACAAAATCTTTAGGTTGAAATATATATATATATATATATATATATATATATATTCTCATTTAGATCTCTAATGAGAAATGCAGTCTTTTTATCCATATGATGTAGTTCTAAATCCATATGAGCCATCCTGAATGAGTATTTCTTAAATACTAGTGAGAAAGTATCCTTAAAATTAATGCCTTCATGCTAGTTAAAATCATTGGTAACAAGTCTAGCTTTATATCTTTCGACATTACCCTTGAAGTCCCGTTTAGTTTTGAACACCCATTTACAACCAATCGGCTTTATTCGTTAAGGTAACTCAACAAGATCTCATACTTTATTGCCCTTCATGGATTTCAACTCATCCTTCATAGCATCAATCCAACGAGAAGGGTTAGCACTCTGTTTAACTAGTGTAAATGATTCAAGATCCTTTTCCACCCATATGTCAAAGTCGTACTCCTGCAGATATACGATGTAATCATCTCGATTCACAGGCCTCCTCTGTCTTTCAGATCTTCTTAATGGCTCACCCTCTTGAGTGTGATTTTAATTTTCTTCATCAATGGGTTGTATAAGAGGTTCATTGTGGTGATCTGTAGTGACTACAAGCTCAACTGTATGATTCATATTAACAAGGTCCGGAATGACTGCAATGGGAGTCAGAGTCATTTCTTCCTCGAATACAAAATCCCTAATGTTTGTGCTCCCGATATTTCATCGTCCTCAATGAATATGGCATTCATAGTCTCAATAATCTTGATGGAGGGGGAAGGATAGTAAAATTGATAATCTTTTGACCTTTCCGGGGAAGAATAGTAAAGCTCGATCCTATAAACAACTTATGATTATAGGATCGAGCTTTTTTTCATGCAGGTTATACATTTTGGCATCAGCAAGATAACCATAAATATGTAGATATCAGAGACTTGCTTTCTCTTATTACACAACTCAAAAGAAGTTTTACTTACAAATTTACTGGAGACCATGTTAAGGATATGAACTGCAGTTTTGATTACATCGCCTCACATAGATTCTGGCAATGTCAAATTGTTTATCATACTACGCATCATATCCATAAGGGTGCAATTGAATTTAAGCTATACCATTCTACTATGGGGTCCCGGACGTGGTGTATTAGCTAACAATATCAAAATATATAGGTATCTAGCGAAAGGTCCTGAATTGCGACTTAATTCATCATATCTGCCATAGTATTGCCCACCACGGTCAGACCTGACTACCTTAATCTTCTTGTCAAGTTGATTTTCAACTTCATCCTTATAGATTTTAAAAGCATCTAGGGCATCTGATTTTTCACTAATAAGATAAATGTATCCAAAACGAGAGTAGTCATCTATAAAAATGATAAAATATTTGTACCTACTCCAGGATGTTATAGGGAATGGTCCAAAAATGTCCTTGTGTATCACCTCCAAGAGTCATACACTCCTTGTTGCACATTTATTTCTGGTTCTTGTCTGCTTACCCTTAATACAATTAACACACATTTTATAGTCGGAGAAGTCTAGAGAATGAAGAATCGATTATCACACCAATTTATCCAATATCTCACGAGAGATGTGGCATAATCACCTATGCTATAACATGGAGGAATTTTCATGGACTAGTCTTTGCTTAGATCCTACTATATTTCCATACATGACATTTATATTATAAATGTGTGAGGCATTCAACTCTAATTAGTATAGGTTATTCAACATAGAGCCAATGCCAACATAAATTGAATCAAACTAAATACTCAATCTTTTATTCTCAAATTTGAACAAATATCCTAATTTATCCAAACGATAAATAGAGATCAAATTACGCCTTATAGAATGCATACAAAATGTATCTACTAGATCTAATAAATGACTTGACCCTAACCTAAGCCTATAGAGTCTGACTACCTCCATGTCAACTTTAACACTGTTGTCGACATATACCGAGCATTCCGCATCATTTTGTGGTCTACTATATAGTAAGTTCTGCATAGAAGTTCATATGTAAATAGTTGTTCCTGAATTTATCCACCAATAATCTACCGACACGTCAATTAAATTGGATTCAAAACAAACCAGAATTGTATTATTAACCTTCCTTATGAGTCACTTCTTGTACTTTATGCAAACTTTCTTCTGATGGCCTGACTTCATACAAAAGAAACAGTTATTCCTTTTAGCCCACTTATGTCTCGATCCATTCCCAGGTTGATTGTCAGGTGGAGAACCTGGAGGACTTGGAGGACCTGAGGATCGCTTATTAGAACCATGTTTCCATTTTTTTATTTCCATTATGTCCATGTGCTGAGGTTACAAGATTAACATTCTATGCATTTTTAGATGATTCTGGAGGTTCAGATTTTTTCTGAAGTAATGTCCAACTATAAGCACCCCAAGACTATCTCTATGGACTTGGTTAGGATAAGAACACAATGCATTTGAGTTGAAATTTTAACTGATTACAAAGTATACTCACATTAGTAGACTGTTTGCATAAAATAATTCGTGAATAAAATTAAATATCATGCAAATTTATTATCAATTCAATTGATTAAGGCCTTCAATTGAATTTCCTAGGATGAAGATGGGCCCAACCATTCAATCCTAGCGAGAATCGGTCACATCATCATCACTCCTCCTGTGGGAGGCAGTCATGGCATGCACGTGATTCTCCTAAACATGAAGCTAAGCAAAGCCAATTATGTAATTCTGAGACACTCAATACATGTGAGTAAGATGAGTCTTTCAGCTTTACATCACTAGAATTATTTACTCCACCCCGTTCATGCCCCTACCAAACGATGATCATCTACGTTTTCATTACCGTCTACATATAACATGAGTACAACCATATGTAATCCTTTAATTTAATCCCAATATTACAAGTCCATATCTGTAAAAGCTTCACTGATTGAGGTCACTATGGTGGTTAACACAATCAGATCCAATTCCATGAATTTGGACTTAGGATTGCGATTTTAATCCTGCCCTCAATTGATTAATTATAAATTAGTCTGATTTGTCCTAGTAAATAGCTAACATCATCGGTCAAAATATGGAAAAAAAACATATAGTGAAATAAATGATTAAGTTTCACTTCCCATTTAAACAATCCATGTCAGGTATTAAAGGATAGGTAATAGGCCCAAAGCTGGACCTAATTAGAACTATATTCACATGATTTGTACATCATTCATGAGAATTCCATATTTAGGTGTATAATTCACAAGATGATTGGTTTTAGATAGAACATTAGTCTGATACGAATGGACAGATGGATCTTACAATATAGTTCATATCATTGTATCCACATCCTTAACTGCCCACCTAGTGAATGGTCCAAATGGCATGCTCACACAATGCATAATGGATGGATTAGATTTATGAATTAATGCCCACAAATAGTGTTGGATGAATGAGCATAGGCCCATAAACTAGGATCAACAGGGCCCTGCTCATGAGTGGTCCCAAACCATCACTTTTGCAGCCACCTCCATTACTGTCGCACGTCGTCAGACACTATATGACAAAAAATAGTGGAGGAGGGTGTCGAAGAGGCTAGCAAATGCACATAACCTCGAAGGTACTATTTGCGATGATTCCCTTTTGCCATCTACCAAGAATCGGTGAGAGGTGGCCTGCAAACAATGACTTCCAGTAGGGTTTGAGATGGAATCACTGTCGATCGGTGTTATGAAACCTCTTCGGTACTGGAAGAGACGAAAGGAGAAGCGACATGCTACGGCCATGGATTTCGGTGACCAGATGCTGAAAGATCTCCATGTTTTCTGGTGATCGAGACGAGAATCTCAAACAGAGTAAGAACCTTCTCTATGTTTCTTCAATCGACCTTCATTAGCATTTGAAATCCCTCATTACTAAATTGGTTTCGAAATCCCTAATGTTTAATTTGATATTGAAATCCCTAATTTCTTAATTAATTTCGAAATCCCCAATGGTTGAATTTTATGAAATCCCTAATTAGATTTTGAGATTCCCGATTTCAGATTTGGGAATTTGAAAATTCCTAATACTAATTGGGATTAAAAATTCCCCATAATTACGAATTTAGATTGAAAACTCTCTTGATATGGACCTGATTAGGTGGTCTGTGATCAGAACATAAAGGTCTGGCCCTAATTCGAGAACATATCTAACAATCTAAACTGATCCTTCATACCTGATGCACACCGACTGTGACGCCCCGTCACTGTTGCACATGTGGGCGGGCGCATGTGGGCGAACGCTGATGTGGGCCGGGCCTAAGGGCCTGGGCGAGCTACCAGTGGTTAGCAGGCTATTGTATACGTAGTGGGGGTTGAACTTGTTCTACATCGAAAGAGTCATAGGAAGTTGTGGTTGTTATATGTGGGGTTTGCACCTTAAAGATATAACACATTTTGGGGGCAACACTAAGAACAAAGCTGTAAGCCCTCTAGGCAAAGCGGATAATATTGTGTCCTTGGGTGGGTCGTTTCATATGGTATCAGAGCCGAGGACGGCTCTGCCCTCAGTGGGGGATATTGTGACGCCTCGTCATTGTTGCACATGTAGGCTGACGCTGATGTGGGCAGGGCCTAAGGGCCTGGGCGAGCTACCAGTGGTTGGCAGGCTACTGTGTACGCAGTAGAGGTTGAACTTGTCCCACATCAGAAGAGTCGTAGGAAGTTGTGGTGGTTATATGTGGGGTTTGAACCTTAAGGATACAACGCATTTTGAGGGCAACCCTGAGAATAAAGCTGTGAGCCCTCTGAGCAAAGCAAATAATATTGTGTCCTTGGGTGGGTCGTTTCATGTAAGGCCCACCCCCACAGCACATGATATTGTCCGCTTTGCCGAAACTTACAGCTTTAAAATGCGTCATGTCTGTTAAGGAAGGAACCTAACTTATAGCCACCACAACTTCAGACGACACTTCCTGTCACACCCCAAACTCAAAAACCGGGATCACAAAATTCTCGATCGCCAAATCCGGCGCCTACAGCCTTCGTAGAACCCCATTCTCGGCTCCCAGCGCCCATTCGCCATGTTCCGATCCTGGGATGTTACAAGGAGGATTTCCAATATCAATTCAATTTATAAAGCATAATCAAAGACATAACCCACAAACAACAACCAAAAACTTTATCACATTTTCACTATAATAAAAAAAAACTTTATAAATACAATGAGCATAAAGGGAAATACAATGATAATGAACAAAAGGCTCCAAGATGATCGGCTATGCGCTCCTGCCTCAGTGCTGCTGCAGTCCAATGTCACCTGTACGCAACGGTCGTGTATAAGCTTATGGAAAGCTTAGAGGGTGGTGAAAGTGTGTGTGCAAGGTAGTAATACAGTCATGCAATATTAGAGTAATGCGGAACATGCTGGTGAATCCATGAATACCGTTAGCTGAACCAAGGCTATGCGATGTAAGACATGAATGATGTCGGCCGTAACAAGGCCATGCGATGCAAGGTGTAACTCAAACATACAAATCCTCATCTAAGTCCACATATCAATACAGCTCAACTTTAGAATATCACCCGAGTCTAGTACACTCTAAAATAGATTGCCGCCCCATTGCGCGCAATAAGGTAAGTGGAAGAGACCTCACTATCTGCCTGCCAATATCAGGCTTGACTCGTCGATAGCGGACCCATTTCTTAAGCTGTTTAAACTCAGCCTAGCTTTGCCTCCTCCAGGATAAGGTCGCACCCCTTCCAACTGACCACGATACAGTGGAAAGCGCAGCCTTTTGGTAATCGGCACTCGACACTCGTGCACCCACTCGGTCTAGACGTTGAAGCCACCTCCTAGTACCATAAGGGTTTAGGGACTTTCACCCAAGGATATCCATAACAACCCATGTAGAACAAGATTTCCAGTATCCAATCCTGTCAACCACGATATGCTTGTGGCGGCTATGACCCTGATGTCGCTAGGGTGTATAGTATACATGTCACACAATGCGAGATGCATGAATCACACAATCCAGTCATACAGCAATCATGCGCATACTACGCGCTCATGTGGGCATCTCCCTTTACCTGGGAGTCCCATAACTGTAACATCTCGTATTTTCCAGTACTCGTGTATTACCATGTAATTTAATTTAATATAAATACAAAAATAATACAACCTAAATACATATACTATGAAATGTTATTTATAAATTTTATAAATATTTAAAGTTTCGTATTATAATGATATGTAAATATAATCTCTATTATATGCATCATTAATATAAATTACAAACTATAAATTTTGTAATACATAAAAATAACATATATGTATGTATACATACATACATTAATCTATGCTTACTGACATTCATATAATTTACATGTATTAACAATTTGTAATAATATAAATTATATTACAAAATATATAAGGAAAATAAGTTCTAATAATAATAATTATTATTAAACAGTAAATAATACTATTAAATGTAGTATAACATAATATTTAGCGTCATAAAATCAGAACAGGCTATATATCCGTAACCTGACCCTTGAGTCTTAGCTTAAACAATCCCTTGGACCTTTTAACCGTTGACGTCCAACCTCGAAACCATCCGACCATTAGATCGACGGAAAACCCCTAGTAGGACTATAAATCACGTGGTGGGCCCCACTTAGGAATTTCATCGGATCAATCTTTGAACAAGGACCCCAATATGAGGCCCCCAAGCCAATTTGACGGAGTGGATTTCCCATGAGCACCTCAGTGGACCCCACACAGGGTTGCATGTATACCAAGAATGGTGCACTCGCTGTGCACTCGATCTCCTGAGCGGTCAGACAAGCTCTGACCCGTGTTCGCCCGAAAATGGCAAGATTCCCGCCTACGGCCGTTTCAAACAGAGCCGTTTCTCTCCCCGTTTGATCGATATTAGGCCCACTATCACGGATCTCACGATGGATCCAAACCGTCCATCCAGTAGAAGGACACCAGCTGACCAAAACCGGACCAATATCGCACGATGGAATGCATGCGTGTGACCACAACCTCCAGCGAAAACAGACCCTGAAAAACCATGTTTCTAAAAACAGAAACTGTCTCCACTGTGGCCAGCCTGGCGATCCGAGTGGAGAAGATTTCTCTTATCTTGGACGTCCGATCAGTGAGATCCCAGCCCTTGATTCCCAATTTGAAATTTCCCTAGCAAACTAGGAAAACCGGTGGTTTCTTGCCCACTATTTTATAGGTAGTTTCGGTCAGAGAAGATCTGGACCATCTGCTGTCAATCCAACGGCCCTGAGAGAGCTTAGGGTTCGATTTAAGTCCACAGGATGTAGCTGTAACAGACCTCCCTCCCACGCCCTTGCTGCAACCCGAAAAATGCCGTTTTCTTCCCTCTCTCGAACCCACCACCCAAGCCCTATTAGAGCTTCGAAATAGCCCCTCCATAAGCCTTCTAGGACCCATACAGACCTTCTGTAAGGAGCCGATCGGAGTAGGAAGCGCTCGTTTGAGATCTGCCATTAATGGCAGCTTCTTCTTCCTCGTTGGAGCTGCAACATGTCGTGTTGAGGTACGTCCGGACGTGTCGGACGAGCATGGCCGTTCGGTGTTGCTACTGGTCTTCAAAAGAGCTGAGAGATAGGGAAAGAAGAAAAGGAAGGAAAGAAGGAAATGGAACAGCAAGGAGAAGAAAGAAAGAAGGTGAAGGAGAGGGAGAGGCGCTACTGTTGCACCGCACCTAACCGAGTTGGTGCGTTGATTCGGGTCGAGCCCGGTTGTCCAGTGATTTCACTGGGCCTAAGGCAGATAAAAGAAAGGACGAAAGAAAGAAGAGAAAGGAGAAGAAAGTGAAGGAGAGGGTGCATTCATGTGGCAACCGAGTCTTGTGCTCGACTCTGTTGAGATGGACATCGTCTGATGTCGAGTCCTGACTCGTTTGGGTGCGCAAGGATTGAAGAAAAGAGAAGCTAGGAAAGAGAGAGAGAGAGAAAAGAGAGAGAGAGAGAGAGAGAGAGAGAGAGAGAGAGAGAGAGAGAGGAGAGAGAGACAGAGAGAGGGACGGTACATTACTGCACCGACTCAACTCGAACCAGGTCGAGCCTGAGTCAGGCCAGGCTCCCAGCCTTGCTGGGTGTTTCCAGTAGCAGAAAGGAAGAAGAAAAGCCGAAAGAAAAAGAGAGAGTGTTGCGAGTCGACTCACTGCTGAGTTGAGTTTGGGCTGGTCCAAGTAAGGCTGGATATTGCAGCAAAAGAAAAAGAAAAGGAGAGGAAGAAAGAGGAAGGAAGTAGGGGGTGGCGGTGCTTGAGCTGAGACAACTCGGTTGGGACCGAGTTTACCTAGGCCGAGTCAACTTGACTCGAACCGAGTGGACTAGGTGCGCCCACATTTTCTACCCTGATTGAAATTATTCAAATTATCAGTTATTATCATTGTCATTTTGAGGGTTATTAATTTTAAGATATAATTAACCATTAGTATGTTCTCCACATGAATGTTGGTTCATACACATAGGAATTATCATATTGTCGTTCTTAAAATATTAACACTAACGTTAGGACATACTAATTATTTTCATCAAAATGATTATTAGTGTTACATTAGCTAATGTTAGGAATATTGTTAATAATCATAATTGTTTTAGAATTATTAGCACTATTATTCATCATGGGCTGATGTTAGATAGTTTAATGAGATAGTAGCCCTTGTTAATATTTCTAAAATTTACAACTAAACTATTTGATTATTTTTATTCATTCAAAATACCATTAATGGCCACACGAAATAGAGTTCATATTCCATAATCTAAACCCAGAACTAAATCCTAAGATGGGACCCTAAACTCTACATCAAAACCCTAAAGATCTAGCCTGGACCTAAACTCTAGGATGAAATCTTAGGCCTAGGTAATCTAAAACCTAGGTTGATACTTTGTGTGTTGGGTTTGGGTCTAGGTATAGAACCTAGTATCGGTATATTCTATATGAATGTATGAACTATCATTATTAACATAATTAGCATATATGAGTTATAACCCTAATGCTAATAGTATTCTTGTAATTATTAAGATTTAATTTTAACTAATGCACCAGGTAGAGTTCAAACCCTAAAATCTAAGTCTAAGGCTAAACTCCAGGAGGAAATCTTAATTATACATCAAATCCTAAAAACAAGCAATTCAAGCCTTAGGCCATGAGTGCATGGAACTTGAGTCTAATTGTACAACTTCATAACTTGTGATAGGATACGATCCTAAGAGCGCAAGCACTTAGCGACGCTAGAAGGCGATTTAAAGTATAAGGTGATGATTCTTCCCCTTGAGCTTTCCATCCTCTCATTAGCTTAAGTTATAGTGTTTATTTAAATTCATAACTGATATCTCTCTCTTATAATCACATGTGTTAGCTGGTGGAAATTGAATTGCTATATTGCCTGCTTAATGTTTATCCTGTATATTTATTCATGCTTGTGTATTGCCTAGGGACTTTAAACTGGTACATTAGTGGGAAACCCCACCTATAAATGTACACCCATACTTGGGATGTAACCCGACTAGTTGTGATCGTAATGGACCTTCGACTTGGTGGTTATTGAGTGGTGGTCTAGATGGATCATTGATGTGGGCCTACCATCCAGGGTTGTTGTGCCTAATGGTTTTTTTTTTAGCATGGTTTTTATCGTATGGTTTTGATATTCGCCCTATGTGGCATATTTTGATACTCGTCCTACATGGTTTTATTTGATATTTTCCTTATATGGGTTCGACGTTTTACACCATGCAGCCATGCGATGGTAAGCCCTATATACGGTAATATGATTAGCCACTAGTCGACAGGTTTCCATTAAACATCCTAAGGTGGTAGTCTCATGAGCCGGGGATGGTAGTCATGGGATACTATGCCCGAGCTGTCGGCCTACGCTGGGCCATGTGCTCCCCGTAGTGACCTTTGAGCTTATTAAACTGGCTGGTTGTAATTGGAATAATAACGGTTTGGCTAATCATGCATGCATGGCACGTATTGTTCCGATTGGATGATATTTTCCAGGTTCGATGACTCCGACTGGATGATATTTCCCAGGTTCGATGACTGCATGGGCGACGGCCCACTGTCCGCACGGATGAGCATCCCCAGGGCGATGATTGCATTCACGCATCCATGCATCTAACAAGACTGCATTTACTCTGTTTTGGTTGACTGGATGTTTTATAACTATGCTTACCTAATGTGGTGGTGTGTAATCTTGAGGGAAATTCACACTGAGTTGGCCACTCATCCATCAAAAATACAACCGTACAGGTAGTACAGGTAGCTTCAGTGAGATGCATGTTCAGACTTGATGAGGAGCAGGGTACGATCGTCAGGGATGCATGACTGTATTTGCCTGGAGGAGTTGCATGGTATTGTGGCTTACATTTATATGTTTTCTGCTATTCTTCATGTATTAAATTCTTGTAAGTCTTGTACTGGTTAAATTCTGAGACATTGGTTTGTATAAGTCATTATGGGCAGCTTCTTGTATATTTGAATGATAATGAAATTTTCCTTTATGTTGACTTGTCCACACTACGCTCATTTGCTTACTCTGATAAAAGAAAAATATTATATCTGACCATCCTTTAAGGTTAATACTCGGGTTTTTGGGACACGGGTCGTATACTCGGGTCCTGAAGATTCGGGTTGTTACAATAACAGTCTGCCCAATGGCATGCACTATAATCAATCACTCGTCTCATCATAAACATGCAGATGATGCGTATGGGCATGTATTATGATGTTATATTGTCACATACTCATAATTAATATTGATAACCGATGTCGGCCTCGGCAATCGGCACCGATAATTAGCATCGGTAATTGGCATCGATAATCAGGGTCAATAATCAGCGTCGGTCGTGGTTATGAAGTCATTCACCTACAGGGAATGGGGCCCACTTATTTGGGGTTAACCCATAAAGAGAATGGGCCTAACAAGGCCTAAAGGAAGGTCACAATGAGAACATCTAACCATCATTGCCCATCAATGTGGACGTCAAACCAACATTACTCCCAAGGGGTGGGTTACATACGGCTAAACATGTAGTGGGCCCATGGCCTCATGTACAATCATGATGGGCCTCATTTACGTCACATAAGCCTCGTCATACGGGCCAACATACACCACATCAGGCCTCGAATACACACAATAGGTGGGCCTCACACCAGGGCCTCGAATACATCTCAATGGGCCTCTTATGTCAAGCGGGCCACATCACATGGGCCACACCAACGGGCTTCATGTACATCAAATAGGTCGCACCGATGGGCCACATGTATATCAAATCGGGCCCACCCTTATGTATATTTGAGATCCGACCTATTCACAAGTTAACATAGAGATAAATGAAGTGGAAACAATATTAGGAACTACGGTGGCCCATAGAAGTTTTGAACAGTGGATGTCATGGTCCACTATTTAAATGGTGGGGTCCACTTGAACTTTAGATCTGATCCACTCATTCTCCTATGCCATAAAATGATCTCATAAATGGTTGGACAATATGGTTGCAACACATGCATTATGGTGGGCCTCACCGTCCAAACCGTGGACGGTGTAGATAAGACACGTACATCATGTGGGGCCTGCGGTCTGGCTGCCGACAAGAGGAGCAACTACATAGCTCAGCTTGCTGCACTCCAAATGGCAGAGGTGGGTCCCACGTAGGGCCCACCCTTTTATATATATATATATATATATATATATATATACATAAAGCATATATGATATAATATATTTTAATATATTTCTATAGATCTGCTGCTAGTGCAGCTTTATGTACTGAGAGAGAGATAGAGAGCAGCTACGTGGCTGCTAGCAGCATGGCTGCAATTTTTTTTTCTTTCTTTTTCTTTTTCTTTTTCTTTTCTGAAACTAAAACATAGGTGGGTCCCATGTAGGGCCCACCTCAACAGCATGCATATAATATAATATATCATATATATAATATAATATAATATATATAATATAATATAATATATTATATATATCTAACGTCCAGGCCTCGGACGGCCTGGACAACGACACACATAGAGCTGGGCATCGAATCGAGTCGAATCGGATTCGGCCCAACTCGACCAGGTCCGAGTTCTACATGGCCTGACCCGAACTCGGTCACATCTGGGACCTAGTCTGGGTCATCTGACCCAATTCGATCCGTTGTAACGTTAAACTGACCCGAACCGAGTCCGACTCGGTCAAAAAAACTGAGTCGGATCTAATTGGCTACTGTTCGAATTAAGTTCTTTAAAAAAAAAAATAATCACCATTAAAAATTTTGTAGAGCCCAGCATAATGTTTATTTTTCCATCCAATCTATCAATAACGTAACAACTACATGGATGTAGAGGAAAAACAACTTTCATATTGATCCGAAACTTCCGTGACCCTTAAAAGAGTTTCAACGGTAGATGTTCAACCCCCATTGCTTTTTGAAGTGTAGTCCATTTGATCTTTAGATCTGTCTTATTTTTCGGCTCAAGCCTTAATACGAGCCTGCCAAATGGATGGACGGTTTGGATATAACACATACCTCATGATGGGACCCACATAATTTGCTAACGTCAATATGCAAATATACACTACTGGTGCACGGTACACCTTCCAAACTTCAAGACGTCTCGTTAAGTCAACACGTACGCGGATTTCGTGCAAAAGCCCTCCACAGGAAGTTACCGCACTTAAAGTTAGGTGGGGCACACCGTGATGTTTGCGAGAAATCCACACCTTCCATCAGTTTTGTGAGATCATTTCAGGACTTGAGACCAAAACTCAATAGGATCCAGGACTCAAGTGGGCCGCAATAAAGGAAAATGTGTAAGGAAATTCCTGCCGTTGAAACGTTCCTGGCGTTTATGGTGATGTTTGCATGCCATCTTTACCGTTTATAACATCGTTCCTATTGGGTTGAAATGAAAACACAATTACTAGCATGATTCAAAGCTTCTGTGGCCACACGAATATTTCAACTGTAGACGTTCAATCCTCACGTTTTTGGCCCACCTGAGTATTGAATCCAGATCAGTTTTTGGCTTGTGTCCTAGAATGAGCTCACAAAATGGATGGATGGAGTGGATTTCTCAAAAAAAAATCACTGTAGGCCCCACCTAAGTTACAAGCGTAGGAACTCGTTGCGAAAGGCTTTCGCACGACACGAGAGCTTTACACCCGCTACACAGCGGAAACGGATTGGCTACTCCCCCTGCCACCAGCCAATGACTGGTGGTCGGTGATCTGTGGGCCCCACCATGATATATGTATTTCATCAATTCCGTTCATCTATTTTTATAGATTATTTTATGGTATTACAAAAAAAATGAGATATATCCCAATCTCAAGTGGACCACATTATAGGAAACAGTGTTTAATGAACGTCAACCATTAAAAACTTTTTGGGGCCCATAAAAGTATTGGATCAAGCTGATTTTTGTTTTTTCCCTTCATCTGGATCTTTACGACCTAATCAATAGATTGGATGTCAAATAAACAGTACAGTGGGCCTTAGTAGGACTTAAATGATGGATATCCAATCACTATTGTTTTCCTATGGTGTGGTCCACCTGAGATTTATATCCCTCTCATTTTTGGGATAAAGCCCTAAAATCATATTTAAAAATAGATGAACGGAATGGATGAAATTCATACATCATGGTGGGGCCCACAGATCACCGACTACTAGCCACGGGGCTCGTGTCAGGGGGGGTAGCCAATTTGTTCCCCTACATAGCTTCTCGAAGAAGCTTTATAAATGCCCGTCTGTAGCTAGCCTGTAGCTAGCCAGCCGCTCTAGTACATGTCAGTGCGAAGACAGCACGGACGCTCCTCGAGCTCTGAGCTGTGAGAACGGTTCAAAGGAGATCAAAGTTACTGGGCTCCACAGTGATGTATTTATTATATCTACACCGTTCATCTATTTTTAGAGATCATTTTAGAGCATTATCCAAAAAATAAATCATATCTAAAGATCATCTAGACCACACCATAAATATTGACGGAGATAATGATTTTCACCGTTAAAAAATTTATAGGGCCCACCATAACATTTATTTTACATCCAATCTGTTCGTAAGGTCATGAGTACCTGATTGAAAAGGAAAAATAAATTCCATAAGATCACACGTACATGAATGAAGAGGAAAAACAAATTTGATATTGATCCAAAACTTATGTGACCCTGAAAAGGGTTTCAATGGTAAACGTTCAATCCCCCACTGCTTTCTGTAGTGTGGTCCACTTAATAGTTAGATCTATCTTATTTTTTGTCTCAAGCCTTAATACGATATTGTTAAATGGATGGACGGTTTAGATATAACACATACCTCGTGATAAAACCCACGGAACTTGTTAACATTACACCAGCCAATCCGCTTCCGTCTAACTTTGGGGTCTGCCAATCAAGACAATGATAAAGCTGCAACTTTATCCTGCTACGGCTATCTCTCTTTCTCTCTTTCACATACAACAATATACTATTTTTCAATGTATATCTCTCTCCACCAGAGAAATCCCATAAAGCTCCAGAACCCAACGGCAGAAAACTTGCCTTCTTCTTCAACAGACAGGGAGAGACACATATAAAGAGAGAGACAGATATAGAGAGATAGGGAGAGATAAAGAGATAGAGTTGGGCGGGATTTTTTGGACTAGGCGATAAAAGTTATATATATATATATATATATATATATACACACACACACACACACACACACACACACACAAACGGTCCGGATCGGGTCGGTCCGAATAGGACCCAATCAGATCGGGTTCTGGATCGGGTCGGTTCGGAATAGGGCCTATTCGAATTCGATCCAAAAATAGTTCGGATCTAGATTACACTACCCGATCCTGACCACTCCCGACCATCGATTCTGTTCGAATCAGGTCGGATCGGGCCGGATCCACTGATTCGGGTATGAAATGCTCAACTTTAGACACACATCATGGTGTTGCCCCACACGTGGGATGGGTCCCACCATCCAAAGATGGTGGACGGCTAGGATACAGCACATCACCATGGTGTGGCCCAACTGAGTGGATGGACGGTGTGGGTGGGTCCCATGGACCCCACCGTCCGTTCACACCACTCCTAGCCACCGTACCAAGGAACGGTACCAAGACCTCAGTATTGAAAGGAGGTATCTTTCACTCAGTCTGCCAGTTGAATTAGGGCTTGGGCCCTACGTTGAAACGAGATATCTTTCACTAGTCTACCACTTGAGCTATGGATCTGGGAGTGCACACGCACCAAGGAGGGCCCACACGGACATGGGTCCCACCGTCCAGGGGATGATGGACGGTTGGGTAAAACACATACACTATGGTGTGGCCCACCAAAATGGATGGATGATGTGGGTGGGTCCCATGGACCCCACCGTCTGCACACACACTTCACTGGTAGTGCACCCACATTAGTGCACACCCATGACGGTACACATACTCCATGTTAGCCACCACCACAGGGATCGATACCAAGACCTCCAGTGTTGGAACGAGGCATCTTCCACTCGGTCTGCCACTGGAGCTACGGGGCTGGGACCCACGTCAGATCACACTTCATTAGCAGCCACGCCCCACTGTTAGCCACATCAAGGTGGGCCCCCTATGGACGGTTGGGATGACATATAAACATCATGGTGTGTCCCACATGGATGGGGTCCACAGGTAGATGGCATGGAGGTAAACATCATAGGTGGGCCATGATCATAGGGAAAGAGAGAGAATGAGAAAGGAGAGGTCGGTAATGTCAGAGGGGCCCCGCCACTATGGGCCCCTCTTGAATATAAGCATACATCAAGGTGGGTCCCAATAGATATGGACCTTTAAATCATAAAACAAATACATGAAAAAAAAGAAGGAAAATGTGGGTCAAAGATCACCCACTGCCCACTCCTTCTTGGTCTGATGGGAAGGTAGTCAGTCGCCTAGGCTTCGACTTCAACGGAAGAGATGGGGTTTGGATGGTTGAGATGGAAGATGAGAGGGTAGGAAGTGGGCCACACTAGAGTTTCTCCATGAGAGCTTGGGAAGCTCATACGTGAATTTTTTTTTATTGCTTGGAAAAGTGATTTGAGGAATGAGAGAGAGGGTTGTAAAGAGAGAAGGAGAGAGATGGGTGATGGAGTGATTGATGTGGTGAGTGATGGGTGTAAGAGTTTTTTTGACTTTGGGGTAGATTGTGTAAGAAGTGGTATGAGCTTGTAAGGAACTTTTGACTTTAGGGGTTGCTTGAGAATGGGTGAAAGGTGATGTGTACTTGACATGTACCTGACATGATGAGATTAATTGGTTGATTGATTGATATGACATATTGTAGAGATTCTCTCGAAATTCGCACGCGCGACATTTTTCTCACACCGAACGCTGGCTCACATCTCCTGGTCAGAGTATTGTATCGGCCTGCAAGATATGGCATCAGAACCGCGGCGATGGCGCAGTCGCTATGGTACAAGTCTCAGGTTAAATCGAGTCAAGTTAACGGCGCGTGACTCAGGGTCACGCGCAAATGTCAGTTAAGGGTCGAAGTTGCCAAAATTCGACCGGAAAGACCGCAGAAGCCTACAGAATGGTACGGTCTAGGATACAGGTCTTACACTTCTGATGTGGGACAAAGTTTCACCTTCACTGTATGCACAGTAGCCTGTCAGCCACCTTGGGGCCCGCCCACATGTGGCCACAGTGACGAGGCGTCACAATATCCCCTACCGAGGGCAGAGCCGTCCTCGGCTCTGATACCACTTGTAAGGTCCGCCCCCACAGTACATGATATTGTCTACTTTGCCGAAGCTCACGGCTTTAAAACGCGTCATGTCTATTAAGGAAGGAATTCAACTTATAGCCACAACAACTTCAGACGACACTTCCGATGTGGGACAAAGTTTCACCTTCACTGTATGCACAGTAGCCTACCAGCCACTTTGGGGCCCGCCCACATGTGCGCCCGCCCATATGTGCCCGCCTACATGTGGCCACAGTGACGGGGCGTCACACCGGCTCTAAAACAAAATGTGAACTAAATGCGGAATTGCAAAGGATTGTGATATGCATCAAGTATGGAGATCAAATAAATTGAATACATTGCGTACCTAATTGGGATGTCATTGCCGCAATCTTGATACTGAAGTCTTCTGCACCTTACACCCTTAAAGAAGCACTGGGTTGGGAATGGAAGCTTCTATTGTTATGTAGGCTTGGGGACCCATCCCTGTTTATATAGTTTAGAGGGCTAAGAGTTTGGAACCTATTGAAACTCCTCTCCCTAAGGCTCCACATGAATTTGGTAATCCTAGTTCAACTAGAACACTGTGTGTATGACACAGTTATAGCGTAACACCCCTTACATGATTTTAGATGCATCACAACTGAGTGGGGTCCAATGGTATTCTCGATCACACCTTAGGACAATCCGGGCAGTTGATCAATAAGGCCCACCTTATAGAATTCTTATAGTTGAAACTGATATTTTTAAATTAAAAAGATTGAACAGCTAGCCCATCGGAGAGAAATCTAAATTGAGGAGATGGGAATGCCATAGTCTTTCGCATCTTCTATTTTAAGAGAAACATCATGATGGGAAATTAACTTTAAATGTGTGTAGGTTTGGAAACTCAACTATGTTTTTATAGTTAATGAAAGTGATGAGTTTGAAAACCATTAAAACTTCTCTTCCTTAGGCTCCACAAAAATTTAGCACTCTTAGTCCAACCGAAATATTGTGCGCGTAACACGGTTGTAGCGCACCACCCCTACATGATTTTAGACTAATAACATCTTGAGTGGGGTTCACTAGTATACTTGATTATGATATCCAACCCTTCGAGAGATCCAAAACGTTAATCAATTAAGCCCACCTTATAGAAATTCTTACATGGGTCAAGGCCTGATTCTAGTCTCAGCCTAGTCAAGCCTGGATGAGAGAGAGAGAGAGAGAGAGAGAGAGAGAGAGAGACTTTAATGGAGCATTTGGATTATAAGTTACTTTGGATAAACTATTTATACCATCATAAGTAGCTTATCTTACTTTCTACTTATTCAGTCGATAAGCATGTTTGGTACCGAACATACTTATTAATAAAAAAATACAAAAGCATTTTTGGTTTCTAAAAATATAAGAAATTATCCATATTGGGCCAACCTTTGAAGTGGACCATTCATTGTATGGGCCTCGCCTTTGATGTAGGCCATCCATCATACGGGGCCCAGCTTGGATGTGGGCCACCCAAACCTTTAATTTACACCATTCATTATGTAGGACCACCTTTGATGTTGGTCATCCATCAAGTGGAGCCCACCTTCAATATCCACCGCCCATCACATGGAGGCCACCTTTAATGTGGATCGTCCATCATGTGGGCCCCACCTTTGATATGGGTCATCCACCATGTGTGGCCCACCTTAATGTGGACCATCCGTCATGTGGGGCCACCATTATTAATTTCCCATCATGTGGAGTCCACCTTCGATATGGATTATCCATCATGTGGGCCCCACCTTTAATGTGGGCTCGCCTTGGATGTGGGTCATTCATTATTAGGAGCTGACCTTTGATGTGGGCCATCCATCATGTGGGGCCACCTCAATATGGGTTATCCATCATATGGGGCACAACTTCAATGTCCACTACCCATCATGTGGAGCCCACTTTGATGTGGATCGTCCATCATATAGGCCTAACCTTTGAAGTGGGTTGTCCATCATACCGGCCCACTTTGGATGTGGGCTTTTTATCATATGAGTCGACCTTTAATGTGGGCCATCCATATGGGCCCACACTAATATGGGGCCATTGATCATGTCGAGCCCACCTTTTATTTGGACCATTCACCGTGTGAGGCCCACCTTCAATGTGGACAGTCTACCATGTAGGGCCTCCTTTGATACAGATCATGAGACAAAGCCTGCTTTTACATGCACCGTGAGAGAGAAGTAGAAAAGTCATAAGTTAAAAGGCTAAAAATAATTACTTTTACAATAAGTAGCTTTTCACACATAAGTTATTTTTACATTGATGCTTACTAAACTAACTTAAGTAGAAAAAGTAACTTAATTACTTAATATAAGTTAAAAAGTAACTTAATTGGTGGTATCCAAACGGGCATTAATCTTGGATGGAGAGACGAGAGGGCTCAATCAAGGACCCGCAACTCTAGCCACCATTCTATGGCCCAGTGTTGAATGTTATACCTAAAGCATTAAAATATTTCAAGAAGATTATGCACTATGTTCTACACTGTAGTGGTTATCCTGTTGTATTGGAAATATTTAGTGATACTCATCAAATCATGGACTAAGAATAATCCAAGTTAACAAGTGGATTTTTATTCATTCTTAGAGATGTCATGGTATCTTGGAGATATCGTGATATTCAGTGCGATTGAAGCATATAGTCGGTGCAGCCGAAGCGTAACAAAAATACGTAAATTTGAATACGGTTCCAAGTTGATGCCGATTTTCCCTATTTAAAGGGATTTTTAGGTTTCTCAAAGTAGAATTAAGGCTTGGGAGACAGACCTAGGGGTGACAGAGCTTCCTAGGAGCTTTCTTTCTTTTTCTTCCCCTCAATCTAGTTTGTCTTTTTATTTTTCTTCTAAGATGTTAGCCATATTAAACTAATCTCTTAGCTAAGGCTAAGGAATGAAGCTTGTAGTTCAATTACAGTATTTGGTTTATTTGATTTAATTATAATGAGTTAAATGATAATAGTAGATTGAAATAGATTTGAATTTTACTTTAAAATTTTATCTTTCATCCATTGTTAACTCTAGGTACATTGGATGCTTGGAAGTGAAATTACAATACTTAATTAGAAAAGAAATCAATATGTAAAATTCATTGATCTATTGTAGACTCCGAGTACAATAGATTTTTAAATTCCATGTGATTGATATTTGAGTGCTTTGTGAAACAATCAATTACTCGAATTCATATTCGTATTGGTGTTAATGAGTGGTTTAATAGACTTATATTATGATTGGATAGGATAGGACTTCGATTCTAATCAAGCTATACATTGAATTAATGAATGAGATATTGTGATTGCTATGAGTGGATTCTTGAATCCTTAGTCTTTATTAATTATTGTTTTAAAACCCTTTTACCTAATCGTTGTATTCAAAACCAAGACAAACATTTACTATTAGATTAGTTCTAAGTTGTGTTCCCCATTCCTGGAGGATTCGACTTCAGTCTCACCGAGTTATTACTACATTACAGCCCTGCACTTGGGGTTGTCAACCCTTGGTTCGATCAAGTTTTTGGCACCGTTGCCAGGGAGTGGCGCAAACACGATTAGGTTTAGGTTTTTTAGGTTTGATTTTTATTTTAGGATATGTTTAGTTTATTTTTCTAACTTAGGGTGTTTATTTTTTAAAATTTTCAAAAATTTTTTGGGGTTTGTTTTGTTTCAAATTCTCTAACATTACTAACATTGTTTACTTGTTTTTATTTGTAAGACAATCTAGTTCTAGTTCATCTCTTCTGATAACATCCATCCTCACTCCCTCTATTTGCTTTCCTTAATTGCTGTAGATTTTTTTTAAAAAAAATAGTTTCAAAATTAGGGTTTCATCATGTTCATGACGAAATAGACATGAGAATACTCTAATCGACTTCTAAGAGACAAATTATTAGTTGAAGGGTTGTCAGATCATTATGTTAGGAAAGACCATATGTCTCATAAATTAATTGGATTTACGATTGGGAACCAAGCGGTATATGAAGTTCTACCGGTTAAGAAGTCGATACATGATTATATGAGAGAGAACAATTATCATCCACCAGTTAAGAAGACAATGCCTGATTATTATATGGATAATAATACTTATCAACAACCTTCGAGTGCACTCACATATGACCCATATGATCTTAATTGGTGGAACCATCCGAGCATAAATTGGAGAGGTGAAATCACGATGAATTTTAGTGACTATTCCTTTGAGTCTCCTACTTATATGATCTAACGGAAAATAACCCAAGAGAATCCGATTTAGAGATTCATGGATGCTCAAGAGCAATTCAACCAAAAAACTATACAAATATTCGAAGACATTAGAACATCATTAGAGATACTTGCATCCTCCACTCAAAGAATTCAGTCATGCCACCTTGATGAAGAAGAGGCTTGTCTAGTCCAGCCTCAGCCCAATCCAAAAAATACAATATGAGAAGAGTGATCTTCATTCTCTCAACTCGCTTCTTGAGCATACTGAATTTGAGAATGAGGAGTTGGAGTATGCCCAAGAGCTTATGTTTCAGTTTTCCCGAGAGTTGATTTCAATTAAGGTATCAATTAATGATTAAGAGGCACGAGGAATTTTCAAAAATGATGATATTGTTATAACCCATGAACATGACATGCTTGATTTCATTGTGAAGGATGAGTCCATTTTCTCTAAATGTCCTGACTCTATAGAAGTTTGCTTGGCACACTTTGAGGATTTTAATGATGACATGATTAAAGACATAGTGGATGCCTTGCAAGATTATACCTCAGTAGTTAACAACGACTGGGGGAATCATTAATTTGAAGTGCCTCCTTCCATAGATCTGGAATGTTTACCATCAAAGGTGGAAGAGCTGAAATTAGAATCGAAGTCTTAAACTTCAGAATTTATAGAAACTGCATTGCCTAGAGAGAATTTTTCTAAATTTCACCTAATTATAGTCTCTGATTCACCATGGTGTACTAACATTGAAAATTTTCTACCACAAGTGAATATTATAAACTTGAGAAACCTCAAAATTTTGATCGAAGACATATTATTAAGGTTCATAAATTTCTATGGACGTCCATGCTATAGGACATCCAAGCCTACTGCAAAAAGGCCTTTTAGATGATTTTATTGAGAAATTTATTGAGATACTGGCTAGAGGAGGAACCTAGCTATCCAGAATGAGTAGTTTTCTCTTGCTTTGCTAGTTTAGGATTAAGAGATTTTATTAGTTTCTTAAGATTAGTTTGATTTATTAGTTTAGTTTAGTTATCAAAACACCAATTGATAGGAAGTTCACACTAGTTTATCTGTCTATCGCATTTCAGGTACCTTTCATCTACTCCTCTTTATTTTCATTACTCTCAATATTGCTCTTGTTGCATATATTTATATATTGAAGACAATGTAGAATTTAGGTTGTGATAGGTTTCCTTTAGAAATTCTTTAGATTTATGCTGAATTTTGAGCCTTTAAAAAAAAAAATTCTATGAATTTAAGTGATTTTGAAATTAAGCGAGAAATTAGAATGATAAGATATTGAATGTTGATGAATGTACAGGCGTGCCAGAATTGAATGTGCAGCTCAATTCAAATCGAACTGCTTATGAACTCAAGCGCCAAGATAGGCAAATACGTCGAAAGTCGACCATATATGATCGAGTTCTAATAAGATCAGTTGCCTATTCAGCCACTTGCACATTGGTACTTAAGATGATTAGACTATAGTCATGGGTGTGATTTATCCTCTGAAAATGTGTCACTCATCTGCCTTCTATTAGAAAGATTTTTTTTCTCCTAGTACAGATAAAACAAAAAGGAAATTCTTATAGTCGGCTGTAGAGAACAACTGCAGAACGCCTCTTTGGATGGAGAACTTGGTTTGATATTCAAACTGAATCTAGCATATGAGCATGAACTCGAATTACAGCTAAAGTTAACAGCTACTTGATTACTGCTACAAATTTACAGTAAAGAATGTAAATAGCATGTAAAGGTAAAGATTACACTTGGGAATATAAATGATTAATAAAGATAAGGATTACACTAAAGAATTTAAATGACTGATAATTGAAAGGATAATTAAAAGATATATTTGGTTTGATTTGGTTTGGTTGGTGTGAGCCAATTTTCCTGTTGAATTCCCTTGCTTTTTATGGCCTTACATTGACCATCTGGATGTTTTCCATGTTCTGATGGTTATTGTAACCATTTCAGCACTACATGACCTTTGGAAGACTTTCTTCTAAACTTGTCACATATCCTAATAACCGTTCCACGCCTCCTTTCTGACTCGACTGCATTCCACTCAGCCGACCAGTTGACCTATTGGATGAATCTCAGCTGCTTGGTTTGTATTTGAATTCTTTTTAACTGTTTGTTGTCTTGTCATCCTGTCAGATGTGATTCTATAAAAAGTAATTCAAGCATTCTTGAAGATCTTTAGCATGCTTTATCTTTCCCTTACTATAATATATGTCTTTTCCAATTGAATTTCCTAAGAACGGTCAGAAATAGGGTACAATATTGCCCCCCACATCGCTTCGCCTTTAGTAACAAGTGAATGTAATGTTAATTCATTGTTTGGCGCAATAAATATAATTGTTCGGCCGTGTAAAAATATCAACTTCGGCCATCTTGGTTGAAGTTGAATATCTTGATCGAAAAACATCAAAGTCGACTGACTTGGCCAAACTTGGTCATCTTGGTCAAAAAATATCAATTTTCGCCATCTTGGTCGAAAAACTGAAAATTCGGCCGTATTGGTTGAATTCAGCCATCTTAATCGAAAAAACAACAAAATTGGTTGTCCTGGTCGAACTCGGTAATCTTGATCGAGAGACAACAAATTTGACCGTCTTGGTCGAACTTGGTCATCTTGATCAGAAAACATTAAAGTTGGCCGACTTAGCCAAATTGGTCATCTTGTTCGAAAAATAGTAAATTCGGCCTTCTTTGTCAAATTCGACGGTCTTAGTCAAAAACGATAAATTCCGTAAATTTGGTTGAATTTGGTCATCTTGATCGAAAAATGGTAAAATCTATCATCCTTGTCGAACTCGGCCATCCTAATTAAAAAACAGTAAAATTAGCCAAGACAATAAGTGTAACCGCCCACGCCCACACTGTATGATATTGTCCGCTTTGGGCACAGCCCGCACGGTTTTGTTCTCGGGGTTCTCCCCCAAAAGGACTCATATAGTATAGGGTGGTAACTCCACATATAACCACCACAACTTCAGATGACACTTCCAATGTGGGACAAAGTTTCACCTTCACTGTGTGCACAGTAGCCTGCCAGCCACCTTGGAGCCCGCCCACATGTGACTATAGTGACAGGGTGTCACAATATCCCCCACCGAGGGCAGAGCCCATGGTCTCATATATATCAAAGTGGGCCTCATAACATGGGCCTCATATCTATTAAGGCGACCATGCCTTGGGAGCAATGATGGTTTGACGTCCACATTATAGGATGATGTTGGTTAAATGTCCGCATTATCACTCGCCCTAAGGCCCATTGATAGGCCCATACTTGTAATGTGTAGGTTGTCTAGGCCCATTTTTGCTATGTACAGAGTCCATCACTATATAACATGTTTAGTATAGATCCATGATTTATAATCATACGCATCATATGTATGCTTGATATGAGGAGAAACTGATCATAGCATGTGATTGTTTATGGGCTCCCTGATAGGCGGAGTTGTCCTAAATGAGCGCGTGGTACACGTAGGACTGTTGCATAACTGGTAGTGTGATTCATGCACTTGCATTTGTGTGATTGTGGTTACTGTATGCCCTAACGACATCAGGGCCATAGCCTCCACAGATACATCATGGATGGCCGAATTGGATACCGAAAATATTGTTTCTAGCATGGGGGCGCCATAAATGTCCCTAGGTGAAAATTCCTAAACTCGATGGTACCAGAAGATGACTCCAACGTCGAGACTGAGTGGACTCATGAGCGCATGAGGGCCGAATACCAGGAGGCCGTGTCTCCCACTATGTCGTGGTCGGTTAGAAAGGAGTGTGACCTTACCCATCCGAGTGTAGGGGGCATTACTAGGCTAAGTTTGACCAACTCGTGAATGGATCCGCTATCGACATGCTGAATAGTTATTGGTAGACTATTGGCCAGGCAGATAGTGAGGTTTCTTACGCTCACTTAGACTGTGCGGCTGGGAGAGAGACAATGCTATTTGGAGTGTACTAAACCCCGGTGATTATCCAGACTGAGAACTGTACTGATTTGTTACTCTAGTAAGGAGCTGCGTTGATATGAAGATTGGCATGCTTGAGTTACATCTCACATTACATGGTCTTATTATGGCCGATCGTATTCATATCTTGCATCGCATAACCTTGGTACGGCTGATTGCATTTACATACTCATCAGCATGATTCCGCACTACTCTGACTTTGCATTCTAAGCACTATTGTATTATGCACACACTTACACCACCCTCTAAGCTTTCTATAAGCTTATGCATGATCGATGCGTTCAAGTGATGCCAGGATGCAGCCATAGCCTCGCCGCAGTTGGAGCGTACAGCCGAGCTTTTGGAGTTTTCATTACTTTCATTACCTTGTATTTCCCTTTCATACGCATTGTACTTAAAGTTTTTTATCATAGTGAATTTTGTGATGGTGTTCTTGTGGTTATTGTTCATGGGTTACGTTTATAGTTATGCTCATTACGAATCAAATCATGTTTAAAATCCTCCTTGTAGGATCCTAAGATCGAAACCTGGTGTATGGGTGTCGGGAGTCGAGAATGGGGTACTATGGAGGCTGTCAGCGCTGGATTTGGCGATCAAAAATTTTGTGAGCCCGGTTTTCGAGTTTGGGGCGTGACAATAAGACTGTCGGTCAATTCATTCCGAATAGGGCTTATGGTTGACTGAGGTAGTAATACGGTCAAGAACTTAACCTACTACATTCTAAATCATTTGAATAATTTGGTCACAATTCAAACGGTGTGATTTGGCCATTAGAGGTAGTTAAGGCCTACCTTATTTTGTCTTCCATGATACGGTGGATTTTCAAGGAAGGGTTGTCCCTAAGGTATATCCTGGTTTCCTTCTTCTAGGATAAAATTTGTGACCTTCTACTTTGGTCACTTGAACTCGGTGGACAGTGAAGTGTTTTCTATCTCCTGAATAGAGCCGGATGAATATTTTGTTGTGCAAGAGGTAACTGGTGGCAGTACTGACATCAGATTTTTGAAGTAACTAATATCAACAATTGATTTAGACACGTTTTGTTGCGACACGATAGGTGTTCTTTCAGAAAACATCATATTTAGGCTTCTGTCCTGGCTGGAAATCCATATATTGAAGGTCTCGGCTTAAATTCGTGACTGCTCAACCTGAACTCGTAACTGCTCTGCCATATGGTGATTTTTCATTTACATATCACGTAGCCTAACCATCATTATCTAAAAAAGATCTGTCGACCATCTCACCTTCTCATTACTTTCATACTGGCTCATGTTATCTCATCCCATCGAGTCTGCCAAGGAATGTTGTTTCTATTTCAATCTCGATCACATGATTAGTACGGGTGTGCCAAAATTGAATGTGCAGCTCAATTCAAACCGAACAACTTACGACCTCCAGTGTTAAGATAGGTAGATACGTTGGAAATCAATCATATATGACTGAGTTCTAATAAGATTGGTTGCTTATTCAGCTACTTATACAACGTTGCTTAAGATGATCAAGCGATAGTCGGAGGGTAGGGTTCATCCTCTGAAAATGGATCACACATCCACCTTCCATACAAAAGTACTTTTTTTCTTCAGTACAGATAAAATAAAATATATATATATATATATATTCTTACTGTCGGCCACAGATAAAAATTATAAAATACCTCTCTATATGGAAAACTTCGCTTAATATTCGAACTGAATCCAGTGTATGAGCATAGGCTCAAATTATAGCTAAAGTTAACAGCTATTTGATTACCGCTACCGATTATAGAAAAGAATGTAAATAGCACGTAAAGGTAAAGATTACACTAGGGAATGTAAATGACTGATAAAGATAAAGATTACACTAAGAAATGTATGACTGATAATTGAAAGGATAATTAAAAGATAGATTTGGTTTGGTTTGGTTTGGTTGATATGAGATCCCATTTTTCTTATGAATTCCCTTACTATTTATAGCCTTAAGCTAATCACTTAAATGCTTCCCATGTTTTGACAGTTGTTGTAATCATTTCAATAATATGACTTTACGGGGGTTTTCTTCTAAACTTGTCACTTGTCCTAGTAACTGCTTTAGGCCTCCTTACTGAGTCGACTGCATTCACTTAATCGTTCAGTTAACCTCCTGGATGACTCTCGGTTGCTTGGTTTGTTTTTTAATTCTTTTTAACTGCTCATGTTTTATCATTCTGTAAGTTGTGATTTCGTAAAAAGTACTCAAAGCATTCTCGAATATCTTTAGCATGCTATATCTTTCCCCCGTTATAAAATGTGTGCTTTGCAATTAAGTTTATCAAGAATGATCAGAAATAAGGTACAATAGTTGGATGTTAACATTTTCTAAGGGAGACATTTCATTATATTAATCATTTTCATTACTAAACCATTTGGTCCATATGGAAAAACGGGAAGCTAGATAATGTTGTGAATTCCTACAGGGATTCTTGCATATTTATGAACAATGTTTGTGAAGGTTTAATCATGGAAGGTTAGTCCTATGTGAGTTGCAATTTTGAGATTGGCCATTCCTAGATTGTTGTGACTCTTGAATTGGACGGACAATCATAAGAATCCAAACGGGCGTTTACTAAGAAGTGGATATCTTCTCAGCAACCACACCCTTTGCATGGTAGGATAAGCGAAACAATAATCGTTTCACTTCGAATAAATATATGGGACCCCAATTGCCCGCCTGCAAGTAGAGCATATATGGGGCCAACCGCAATGTCAGTGAGAAATCCACTCCGTTCATCAGTTCTGAAAGCTCATAATAGGACAGGATCTAAAAAATGAGGCAGATCCAAAACTCAGGTTGGCCACACGATAGGAAACAAATGAGGATGGAAATGCCTCCAGTTGAAATGTTTGTGCAGCCACAAAAGTTTTGGATCACGCTAATATTTGTATTTTCAGGTCATCCCAGTGGAAATAACCTTATATGCGGTTTGGATGACATATAAACATCATGATCGGCTCTAGGAAGGTTCAACGGTGGGCGTATACATTCTCATTGTTTCTTGTTGTGGGGCCCTCCTGAGTTTTGGATGTATCACATTTTTGAGATCCTATCCTATTGTAAGCTTGCGAAACCGATGGACAGAGTGGATTTTTTATAGACATCCTGGTGGGCCCCACATAGGTTTCACCTACAGGAACTTTTCCTGATGGCCGGGGTCACACGCAATTGCCTCCTATAATATGCTTTAGATTAGATTGTAGCTTTCTTTTTGGCTGTTATTTAATATTTCCAAAGAAATAATGTTCCAGTGCTCTCTGATCACTATAAGTTATAGCACTCGTAGTTGTTTCTGTCACTTGGACAATCCAATCTAAATTGTCTATTAGCGAACCATCCCACACGCTACATTGGTGCGGTCCAATTCCCACCGCAATGAGGAAATCGAATTGTGTACTAAGTAAACTCTGTTAAGCCCACTGTAAATTGATGTGGTCTATCCATACCATCCATCCGTTTTTCAAGCGCATTTTAATGGTTGAGACCAAGATTGAATCATTTCCCATGCTCAAGTAGACCATAGAACAAGAAACATTGGGAATAATAATTTCCACCGTTGAAACCTTTCTAGGGTCTACAGTGATGTTTATTTGTCATCCGGCCTGTTCATAAGATCACGCAGATATGGATGAAAGGAAAACACAAATATTAGATTGATCCAAAACTTGTGGACGCCAAGAAAAGTTTTAACGGTTGACATTCAATTCACACTGTTTCCTATGGTATGGCCCACTTGAGCTTTAGATATACTTCATAAAATGGATGTAAGGAGTGGATGGAATATATAAATCATGGTGGGCCCCACAGAATTTACTCAGTACACAATTCCTTCCAGTAGGAGACCTGGGCGCGGATTGGCTATTGACAGGTTGAGCAGTGACGTCACCAAATTTTGTGGCTGCACCATGAGATATGTTTTGTATCCATGCCGTCCATCCATCTGGAGAGATCATTTTAGGGTAATATCCAAAGAACGAGTCACATCCAAACCTCCAGTGGACCCCACCGCAGAAAACAGTGGGGAGAGTAACGCCACTGTTAAAAACTTCTAAAGGCCACAAAAGTTTTTGATCAAGCTCATATTTGTATTTTCCCTTCTCTTTAATGTCTTTGTTAACTTTTGAACAGGTTGGATTTCGAAAAAACATCATGGTGGGCCTTAGAAAGGTTTTAACGGTGGGCATCAATCTTCCCACTGTTTTCTGTGGCGGGGTCCACTAAAGTTTTGGATCTGCCTCATTCTCTGCCTCATGGCTTAAAATAATATCTCCAAATGGATGGACGTTGTAGATACAACACATACATCATAGTGGGGTCCATAGAACTTGGTGACATCACTTTAGTAACCAGTCTCCCCACTCAACCCGTCAGTATATAATCCGCGTACCCTTTGTCAGTATCTAATACCTACTTAACGGTGGCATCTCTCCCCACTGTTTTCTGCGGTGGGGTCCACTGGAGCTTTAGATGTGACTCATTCTTTTGATATTAACCTAAAATGACTCTCCAGATGGATGGATGGCGTGGATACAAAACATATATCATGGTGGGGCCACAAAATTTGGTGACGATGCTTCTCAACCTGTCAATAGCCAATCCGCGCCCAGGTCTCTTGCGGGGAAGCAGATTGCGTACTGAGTAAACTCTGTGTGGCCCGCTGTGATTTATATATTCCATCCACTCCTTACATCCATTTTAACAGATAATTTTAATGCTTAAACCCAAAAATTAAGTATATCCAAAGTTTAAGTGGGCCACACCACAGGAAACAGTGTGAATTGAATGTCAACCGTTGAAAATTTTCTTGGAGTCCACAAGTTTTGGATCAATATAATATTTGTGTTTTCCTTTCATCCATATTTGTGTGATCTTATGAACAGGCCGGATGACAAATAAACATCATTGTAGACCCTAGAAAGGTTTCAATAGTGGAAATTATTATTCCTGATGTTTCTTGTTCTATGGTCCACTTGAGCATTGGAAATGATTCAATTTTGGTCTCAACCATTAAAATGCGCTTGAAAAATGGATGGACGGCATGGATAGACCACATCCATTTACAGTAGGCTCAACAGAGTTTACTCAATACACAATCCGATTCCCTCTTTGTGGTAGGAATTGGACCGCACCAACGTAGCGTGCAGGATGGTTCACAGGAGACCATTTTATATATATAATTGTTGTACTATTATACAAATGATTTGAGCCATTGGTTAAGTAAATCACTAACTCACACGAAAATGAATGGTTGAAAAAGAGACAACCAACAGTCCAATGAATGGTTGAAAAAGAGACAACCAACAGTCCAAGTATTCAATGTACGAACATAGCCCACCATAAGAATGGACCTCGATTCTTAGGCCAGGGCTTGTCACAGTGCTCTAACCTGATGAATATCCCTAATTTCTCGGGCTTATTTGCACAACCTAATAGGGAGGATCTTATTAGTGCATTTGCCCATGCGTGAGAAGATCTCTAGAATGAGAAACTTGTAACCCTTCAATTGGGTTCCAACAGTTGATAAACTAAAAGATAAGCTTTGAAAATTAAATTAAGTGTTGAAAACTAAAAGTATTGAAATCAAATTTCAAAATAATTTTAGAAATATTTTAGTCAAAAGTGAAAAGAAATTTTAATATATTGACACTTCCGGCTTTCAACATTAAATGTTAAGCGAAGGAAGGAGAGCTAAAAAAAATCCATATTTTCAATGAAAATTAATTTAAACACTTAATAAATTAGATTTGCAAAAATAGGTGAAAATCATTGAAAATATCAAATTTCAATAATAAATGCTGAAAATAAGTTTTATCAAACGTCTATAGTTTGATTCGAATCCCCAACAACACATGCAACTCAGCCAAGCTTGTGGAGCTCACCATATAACATACGTGGAATTCACTCCATCCATTAGGGTTTTTATATCCTCAATCTAGAACCCGAGACAAGAAGTTATCCAGATACGGCTCAGGTTGGTCAAGCTACATTGAATAGGGGAAATGGGATGCCAACCATAAGTTTGTGTGTGGGGTGACCGAGGAATGTATCTTTCATCCAACATATTAATTTGGTGTTACTCACCAACATGATCGAAGTGAAAGTAGAAAAAACCAGCCTGACCCAAGTTATAAGGTAAGCCACACTATATGAACTTAAAGCAAGCCATAAAGTTTCAATGGCTAAGATCTTTTCGATCTGAGGGATTTTTGGTGCACTAGGCATTAACATTAGGATATCAGATTTAGTTGTTGCGGGCCTTGCACAAAACCTTAGGATCTAGCCCTCCAGAACAAACCAGAATTATGGATAATAAAGCAATGAAAACAATCAATGCATCAATCACACACCACACAAGAGATTTTTACGTGGAAAACCCTCAAAGAGGTAAAAAACCACGGGACTTCATCCAGATCAACAATCCACTATGAAGTAGAACGTTACAAACTTCTTCACTCACGCAGGAGTGGATAAACAATAAGAGAAACAAAGAAAACAGAGAGATCTCACCGATTACGAGGACATAGAAGCGCTGAGATATAGATTGCATAGTAGATAACCTCCACGAGCATAATCTCCCTTCTATAAGCTTCCTCTCTCTTTTTTACTCTCTCTCACCTTTGATAGCCCTAAACCCTTTAGCAAATCCCTTGTAAAGCTTTTGGAAACCCTCTTGTTATACCTAGAAAACCCTAGGAACTCCTATTTAAAGTTTTAGGAAACTTCTTTCCGCATCTCAGTTGCGAAAGGACTTGCGACACGAAATCCATGCAAAATCGCGGAACGAATCTGCGTAACCTCGATTGGTCGAACCGAGTCTACGACCGGTCGAGCGCCACCCACAACCAGTCGAGTACCTCGGTCGACTGGTTGAGTACCCCAGAGAAAAATAGTCCACAGTCACTGGACTTTAAGTCGTACCACGATCGACTCCACGACTAATCGACCACCATCCTTCGACCGGTCGAGCGAGGCTCACGACCGGTTGACGATGAGTCAAAAAAATCCATCAAATCTCTCCCTTTTTGACCCATGAGGGATCCACCTTCTTCAAGCCAGCCAGGTTTCTACAAACCTCAAACTTGACCTTGAGCAAAGCTTTGGTTATTATGTCTGACCCATTATCGTCTGTGTGGACCTTCTCAAGCTGTAACACCTTCTGTTCCAAAGTATCCCTGATCCAGTGATACCGAATCTCTATGTGCTTCGACTTGAAATGCTGACTTGGATTCTTGCTCAAGTGTATAGCACTTTGACTATCACAATAGACCATGTGCTCCTCCTGCTTTAGGCTAAGTTCCTGTAGGAACCTCTTCATCCAAAGCATCTCTCTACATGCCTCTGTGACTGCAATGTACTCGGCCTCTGTCGTCGACAACACTACAACCTTCTGTAGCTTGCTCTGCCAGAAAATCGCTCCCCCTGCAAACGTGAACATGAACCCTGAGGTAGACTTCCTGGAGTCTATGTCGCCTACTATATCTGCATCTGTGTAGCCCTCTAACACAGGTTTACCGTCACTATAGCATAGGCTCAACCTGGATGAGCCTCTTAGAAACCGCAGTATCCACTTAACCGCTGCCCAATGTTCTTTGCTAGGATTGGCAAGATATCGGCTGACAACACCAACTGCATATGCTATGTCTGGGCGTGTGCACACCATAGCATACATCAAACTTCCTACCGCTAACGCGTAGGGTATCTTCCGCATCTCTTCCACCTCTGCCTTCGTCTTGGAACACTGCCTGTCGCTTAATTTGAAGTGACCATCCAGTGGAGTACTGACCGGCTTCGCTGCATTCATATTGAACCGCTCTAGGACTTTCTCAATATATCACTCTTATGACAGGCAGAGCTTCTTACTGCTTCTGTCACGGGTTATCTCCATTCCTAGGATCTGTTTAGCTGGGCCCAAGTCTTTCATCGAAAAAGACTTGCCCGACTCCTGTTTCACCCTGTTGATCTTCTTGATGTCTTTTCTCATGACGAGCTGTTGAGGGTCAAATATTGCATATCAGACCCTGATTATTGCCTGGATTTACAGACATGATACCGTTTAATGGTCCGCTTTAATCATATTTGTGATGCAGAGTGTATTTGCGAACATGGACTGAAAAAGGGAGTTTAAAGCATGGATTTAATGCTCTGATGACACCACAGGCAAGGGATGAACTACATGAGAGCAAGATCGACGAATTTACATGCCAGAGATCCGCGAAAGTCGAGAAACTGAAGATGGTGGGCCGCATTAAACTCAAGAAAAAATGCCATTTCTCAGTTATTTTCCGCCACGAGTAGAATGAATGGAGTGGGCCCACAAATCAACGTACTTGCGTAGGATTTCTCTGTTGCATAAACAGAGGAGTTTCCGACTCTGTTTCGGAGTTGATCTCTTTGCACACTGACGGACGCTGGCTCTATAAAAGGGAAGTTTCCACGGCTGGAGGGATCATCTCGGGTTGAAGGCGCGGAGACGTGAGGAGAAAGAGAGAAACACAGGGAGTAAGAGTTTGGGTTTTTAATTGTTTTCTTCTTCTTTCTTTTCTCTATTTTGTCTTGAGATCTAGTCCACTCATGGGTGGCTAAACCTCTTAGCTGGGGCTAAGAGGTGAAGCTTGTAGCGTGATGGGATGCCTCTTTGCTTGTGCCCTTTTGTTTAAACTGAATGGATTTTGATTTAATTTTATTAAGGGAATGTTTTTAGTCTTTAATGGTCTGTTGTGACTGAAATTACAATGGGTCTGCAATGGCTTTGAGCATGTTCTTTTCCTCTTTATGTTTATGACGTTAGGACGTCCTGTTGTTCACCATCGTCTCCTGGGCATGGTTGGATGACGGTGACCCTTCCTGACTTTCATGGCATGTTGATTGGTTGGTAATTAGTTTAATTCTGTTGTTTGCTTTGTCTCCTGGGCATGGTTTGGTGATGGAATCCATTCTAATTCATGTACCTCTCATCTCTTGTAAACTATATCAACGGCAGTTCAGTTAATTTCCTTGATTTTTAATCCAGGCATAAGATCTCCCTGATATCTACAAGTGGATCCTCTGAATCCCTAGTTTCCCTTCTCTGAATTTTCTTAAGTTTTAGATAAATATTTCATCATTATTTTTCAAATTACAATCGATTTAGATTTCATCTCATTCTAGTTCTATTTATACTTAGTTTCAGATAACGTACAAGTTCCAGTCCCTTGGGATTCGACCTCGGTCTTACCGAGTTATTACTACATCACAAGCCTATACTTGGGGTGTGAACAAGTTTTTGGCGCCGTTGCCGAGGACTGACGGCTACGATTTTCTGAAATTAATTGGATTTAGAGTTAGTTTAAGATTAGGATTTTACTTTTTAATTTTGTTTTCTATTTTGATTCATAGAACTAACTTATTTTCTATTCTGTAGGTTGTTAAGATAGAACTTCTAATTTGGTAAACTCTTTCTGATTTTCTAGATTTTCTAACTCTTTAGATTTGATTTGCTTTAGAAATTTCTTCTATTTAGAAACTAACTTATTTTGTTTTGTTTTGCAGGTCTTTAGCTTAGGGACTTCAAGTTGGTAATCTCCTTCCAACTTTCTCTTTCTTTCTAGATTTTCATTTTCTTTCTTAGGATTAGGTTTAAAATTTGATTAAGGGTCATGCCCAAGTGGGCCCATGACGACACTCGACGTCTCTTGACTGAAGGAGGGTTAGTTGAGGGGTTGACTGTCCATCGCAGGATTAGACACCGTTCGAATTCCCCTGAGTTAATTGAGGTTATGGCTGAAAATCAACCTCAAGCACTACCTCAACAGATGGATAAGGAAGTACATGATGAGAATGAGGTGCTTCAAGCACCCAGCCTCGTACCTTACAAGATTATTTACAACCGGCGGGGTGAGCACGCCTCATGCATGATTTTTCCCGAAAACACAGGAGACATATGGACATCAAGCCGAGTTATCCAACTCCTTCCTAAATTCCATGGGCTTGAATCGAAAGTCCATACTTACATTTGAAAGAGTTCGATGAGATTATAGCCACCTTATACTTTCCCAATGTATCCGAGGATACAATCAGTCAAACTCTTTCCTTTTTCCTTGAAAGAGAAGGCTAAGACGTGGTTACATTCACTACGTCCCAGATCCATTGGCACATGGAATGATTTGCGAGAGGGAATTCATAAAGAAATTTTTCCCACACCATAAAACAATTACCCTCGAAAAAGCAATCATGAACTTCGCCCAAAAGGAAGATGAAACATTCTACCAATGTTGGGAAAGGTTCAAGGATCTTGTCAGTTCATGCCCACAACACGGTTTTGAAATGTGGCGCATTACAAATTTCTTTATGATGGACTCGACATCTTCCATGCGCCAACTGGGTTGAGACAATGTGTAATGGAGAATTCATGAATAAAGAAGTCGATGAGGTATGGGATTACCTCGATAGACTTGCCGAGAATGCACAATCATGGGACCATTACCCAAAATCAAACACCACGCTAGGCCAACTCAATCTAAGGAGAAAGGTGGAGTATATCTCCGAAAGAAGAGGACGATGTAAATTTTAAAGTGACTAATCTCACTCGAAGAGTCGAGGCCATGGAAGGAAAGAAGGATAAGGTTAATGAAATTGTTTGCGGCATCTGTGATTGCAACATTCACACAACTGAAAATTGTCGTACCATATCTGCCTTTCGAGGAGTGTTGAATGAGCAAGCTAATGCCGTAAATAACTATCAAAGACCTTTCAATGGATCTACCTCCAATACATACAATCCTGGTTGGAAAAATCATCCAAATTTTAGTTGGAGGAATGGACAAACTGCTACCCCTCAAAGTTTCTTCAATCAAAATCCAAATCAGGGGAAACCTCAAGAAGAACCGGTTCAAAATCCCATACAAGAGCTGACTCAGCAAAGTGGACTTACGACTTTATGCGTAAAAATAGATTCACGTATGACGGTTATAGAAAAGGGGATGTTTCCTGCACAACCGCTCCCCAATCCTAAACCGTAATACGAGATAAATGATCCCAACTCTTCAAATCAAATGGGACAAGCTAAATCCATCACCACTCTTAGGAGTGGGAAGATCATTGATAAAACCCTTCCGGTTAGGCCCGAAAAGCCTCAAGAACCAAGAGGACAATAATGATGGATCTCGTGATGTCCCACAAAATTTAGAACCGAGCTTCTGAGAAGCCGGTTGCTCGTTCCCCAACGGTTGGTTGCACCAAAACGTCTTTCTAACTCTCGTGATATTCTGAGGTGTTGAAACAAGTGAAAGTCAACATTCCTCTACTTGATGTCGTAAAACAGTTCCTCTATATGCAAAATTTCTCGAAAGACCTATGCACGACCAAAAGATCAAGCAAAGCATTCAAAAGAAGATCTTCTTGACCGAGAAAGTGAGTGCCATCCCGAAGCAAGACGTGCATGAAATTCAAGGATCCCAGAGCCCAACCATATCATGTGTAATGGGAACCATCGAATTGATCACGCACTTCTTGACTTGGGAGCGAGCGTCAATCTGATCCCCTACTCGGATACAAACAAGCTTAGGATTGGGTGAGTTAAAACCTACCCTAACTACACTACAACTTGCCGATCGAATCGTTCGTGTACCAAGAGGGATTATTGAGGATGTGTTAGTCCAAGTCGATAGATTTTACTATCCCGTAGATTTTATCATCCCGGACACCGAACCCATCAACAACATGAGCACTCGATTCCCATCATTCTTGGTCGCCCATTCCTTGCCACGTCAAATGCAATCATCAATTGCGGAATGGTGTCATGACTATGTCTTTTGAAAATTTGACATCGGAGTCAAACATCTTTTTCAATAACGGCAAAAGAACGCAGAGGGATGATGACGATGTCCACGACATTAACATGATCGATACTTTCGTGGAAGATAGGACACCCCTTACCTTATCCTCGATCCTCTAGAGACGTGCTTGGCCCACTCTCATGAGTTTGATGATGATATGATTAGGGAGACGTGTGCCTTGCTTGATACTACACCGGTACTTGAAGTTAACCGGTGGAGGCCATAATTTGAAGAATTGCCACAAAATGATGTAGTGCCTCTACCGTCTAACCTCAAGGCACCGAAGCTTGACCTAAAACCTTTGCCCTCTGATTTGAAATATGCATATTTAGGTCAAGATGAGACATACCCGGTGGTGATCTCTGCCCACCTGGAGAAAGAACAAGAAAGTATGCTCATATCTACTCTCATTGAGCATAAAGGAGCCCTAGGATGGACGATAGCGGACCTCAAGGGAATCGATCCCTCGATTTGTACTCACCACATATATCTTGAGGAAAATGCGAAGACCGCTCGGCAACCACAACGTAGATTAAATCCAAACATGAAGGAAGTGGTTAAGGCCGAGGTTCTCAAACTATTGGATGTGGGTATCATATACCCTATATCTGATAGTCAATGGGTGAGTCCAACTCAGGTGGTTCCTAAGAAGTCCGGAATCACCATCGTAGCCAATGCTAATAATGAACTCGTGCCAACTAGAGTCACTACTGGTTGGAGAATGTGCATTGACTACAGAAAGTTGAATACCGTCACAAGGAAGGATCACTTTCCTTTGCCCTTCATTGATCAAATCTTAGAAAGGCTAGCTGGTCATTCCTATTACTGTTTCCTTGACGGGTATTCGGGCTACAATCAGACTGAAATCGCCCCTGAGGACCAGGAAAAGACCACATTTACATGTCCCTACGGCACCTTTGCATTACCGAAGGATGCCATTTGGACTATGTAATGCCCCTGCCACCTTTCAGCGATGTATGTTGAGTATCTTTTCTGATATGGTGGGGCAATATCTAGAGGTCTTCATGGACGATTTCTCTGTCTATGGTTTATCTTTCAGCAAGTGCTTGGAAAGTCTTAAATGTGTGCTGAAAAGATGTGAAGAAAAGAATCTAGTACTTAATTGGAAGAAGTGTCATTTCATGGTTCATAAGGGAATTGTCCTTGGACATATCATCTCGTACAAGGGAATTGAGGTAGATAAGGCAAAAATTGATCTTATCTCTAACCTACCTCCACCCAAGAACATCAGGGACGTGCGATCCTTCTTAGGACATGCAGGATTTTACAGGCGATTTATAAAGGACTTTAGTCTCCTCTCTCTTCCTTTATGTAATCTTCTTCAAAAGGATGTTCCATACGATTGGACTGAGCAATGCCAGGAAGCTTTCACCAAGCTTAAAGGCATGTTAACCACTGCACCCATCATGCAGCCACCCGACTGGAGCCTTCCTTTTGAGCTTATGTGTGACGCCTCTGATTATGCTCTTGGAGCGGTTCTAGGCCAGAGAAAAGATAAGAGGCCATACGTCATCCATTATGCGAGTAGGACTTTAAATCCTGCCCAAGTGAACTACTCGACTACGGAAAAGGAACTCTTACCTGTAGTGTTCGCCTTGGACAAATTTAGGGCTTACTTGATCGGATCCAAGATCATTATCTATACAGATCATGCGGCACTGAAGTATCTTCTTTCCAAGAATGATTCTAAGCCCCGCCTGATACGATGGATCCTTCTACTCCAAGAATTTGATTTGGAAATTAAAGATAAAAAGGGAGTAGAGAACGTAGTGGCCGATCACCTTTCTCGCCTTAATACCTCTGATTCCCTTGAGGCGACCCATATCAATGACATGTTCCCGATGAACAATTGTTCATAGTCTCCCATTCACCTTGGTTCGGCCGATATTGCTAATTATCTTGCTACAGTTCCATACCAACACATTGGATCGTAAGATAAGAGAAAATTTTTCACCGAGGTACGCAAATTCTTCTGGGATGATCCATACTTGTTTAAATATTGCCCAGATCAAATTTTGAGGAGATGTGTGCCAGACGATGAGCATCAGAGTGTCATCTCCTTCTGTCACTCACAGGCCTGTGGTGGTCACTTTTCTGCAAAAAAGACCACGGCCAAGATTCTGCAGTGTGGCTTCTATTGGCCCACTATGTTCAGGGACACTCATGAGTTTTGCAAAGCTTGTGAGCGTTGTCAGAAATTGGGAGCATTGTCCCGTCGAAATATGATGCCCTTGAATCCCATTCTTATCATAGAGGCATTTGATTGCTGGGGCATCGATTTCATGGGGCCATTCCCCCAATCTTTGGGAATTTATATATCTTGCTTGCAAGTAGACTATGTCACTAAATGGGTCGAAGCGATTCAAGTGTCGGAATAATGACCATCGCACGGTCATTAAATTCCTAAAAGAGAACATCCTTTCCCGATTTGGAACGCCTCGAGCTATTATTAGTGATGGGGGCTCACACTTTTGTAATAGGCCATTCGAGAGTTTAATGAAGAAATACGGTATCTCTTATAAGGTGAGCACCCCATACCACCCACAGATAAGTGGGCAAGCTGAGATTTCTAATAGGGAGATCAAACACATTTTGGAGAAAACGGTTAACCCTGATCGTAAGGATTGGTCAATCCGATTAACCAATGCCTTATGGGCGTACCGTACTGCTTTTAAAACCCCTATTGGAATGTCTCCCTTTAGACTTGTCTATGGGAAGGCTTGTCACTTACCTATGGAGTTGGAACATAGAGCCTACTGGGCGATCAAAAATTTAAATTTCAATCTGAACAACGCTGGCTCGCTACGCAAACTTCAATTAAATGAACTTGAAGAAATCCGGAATGACGCATACGAGAACTCGAGAATTTACAAGGACAGGATGAAGGCGTTTCATGACCAACATATTCTACGAAAATCATTCACGCCAGGTCAGAAAGTCCTTTTGTATAATTCTCGATTACATCTCTTTCCGGGGAAGCTTCAATCTCGTTGGACCGGCCCTTACATTGTTGTTACTGCTTATCCTCATGGGGCCGTTGAGATAAGAGATCCCGACAATGGCAAGGAGTTTAAAGTAAATGGACATCGCTTAAAGCCATTTGTCGAGAAATTTGATTCAGAGGACATGTCCATGCCTCTGACTGATCCTGTTTACCAGGACTGATCTCCTAGTCTGATGGAGGTATAGGTAGGTTTATCGCTTTCATAGGATTAAGATAGTTGCTTTGGTCTGGCTGAAGACATTAAACTTAGCGCTCCTGGGAGGCAACCCAGCTTTTTTCCATTTATTTCATTTTCCTAGATAGTTCAATGTTTGTGGGTAACATTACTGCAAACCCTCACGAGACTACAACTCATCCACTAGGGGCAACCTAGGGGTTTAAAGGCTTGTTGCATGCGCTAAATACAATCGAAAGCACCTGCGAAAGTGGTATAGGAGGATTTTATTTTGTTATTATTTTTGTTCTACTTTCTCTCTCGTGCTGACTGCTGCGATCTCTTGGAAAGTCTCTCATGATTCGTTATCCGGTACCATCTTCCCATCACTTCTCTTTTACTTTTGTTGTCCCATGTGCATGGCATGCTTATATCTTTTACATTGAGGACAATGTAGATTTTAGGTTGGGGGTGGGAGATTAGGTGTCCTAATCAGTATTTTCTTGGTCTTGAGCAAAAATTGTGAATTTTTTTTTAGAATTTCTTGTAAATTCGAAGTGATTTTGACGGATATCCTTGACTTAGAATTTCAAAATTCGTGATATTGATAATTTATGACTCTTGAATTCAGTAGCTGTTAGATTTCACAATTAAGTTGAATTGTTAATCCATGATTAGAAGTTGTAAATGTTGATTGATTCATGATTTCACATGCCACATCTCGCTTACACATTGAGGGTTCAGTTCAATATTGAAAGATTGACCTGGTAATCACTAAGCATGAAAGGAACTAGCCTGGAACATTTGCTTAACATGACTGGAAAAAAAAAAAAAAAAGAAGGAAAGAATTACATCATAGGTTTGCTCCCTATAGGTGTGGATTCGATTTCCCATGATTAACAGTTAGAAAGAGTTGGGCAACTAGTTTCACCATAGGTTTGCTCCCTATAAGTGAAAATTGGATTCCCATCTTGACAAAATAATAATAATAATAATAATAATGATAATAATAATAATAATTAAAAAAAAATAAAAAAAATCAAAAGCTAAAAGAATGAAAAGATGATCTTTGAGGCAAGTTTTGGCTATCATGAACTTTCTTGTTGGTTATCAATGATATCCTGAAATAGAGAATTGAATATTAATGTTGATAAGTCGAGACTACACTATACACCCATGGAACTCAATGTTTCCAATATTCTCTAATTTATGGGTAATACATTGAACTTGATGATGAAATTTACCGTGTGCTTGAGTGCAAGAGAAAGTGATGCTCAACATTCATGAATCTTAGAATTCTCGTATCCAAATTATTTTACAAAATCACTTGAGTTTATAAAAATTGTCCTATAATTCTCAACTTATTTTTTCGCATATTTTGCTCTGACTAGCAAAATGTCGCTTTGCTTGAGGGTTGTGTTGAGGTCAAATATTGCATATCGGACCACGATTATTGCCTGGATTTACACATGATACCGTTTAATGGTCCGCTTTAATCATATTTGTGATGCAGAGTGTATTTGCGAACATGGACTGAAAAAGGGAGTTTAAAGCATGGATTTAATGCTCTGATGACACCACAGGCAAGGGACGAACTCCATGAGACTAAGATCGACGAATTTACATGCCAGAGATCCGCGAAAGTCAAGAAACTGAAGCTCAAGTGGCCCGAAATTGGTCCAGAACGCAAGATCACAGGGTTCCCACCATCCGTTCGGTTTGAAACTCCATACGTGGCCTGAGGACCATAAATGAACCGTACACGTCAAATATTAACCATCAGATCCCTGCAAAAGTGGCCCAACGGATGGATCTGCCCATAATTTCTTGATTTAGGGCCCACCTGATATTTGGATATGCTTCAAAATTGGTTTCGATGGTTTAAAGGTTATGAAAAAATGGATGGACTAACGGATTTCACATATGCATCAAGGTGGGGCCTAATTTACATCGGTGGAGTGCACAGTGACGGTGCACTCGCCGTTCACCGAAACAAGAGCAGGTCGGTCAGCGTTGCTGACCCGACCCGTTTCACGCCAGGAGCAACGAACGGACGCTGCCCGTCCGTTTTTGCGTTGTGGGCCCCACCAATCGTGCAACTCGACGATCTAAGCCGTTCATCATATCTGGAGGGGGACTGTGACCATCGCCTAGGTGGGGTAATATCGAAAGACGATGGGAAGATGATTTTAGCCATTAAAGCGGATGATCAACGGTGTAAAGGAACTCCTGTGGGCCACGACGAAATCAATCCAAAACCATATCTCCCAGAATGTTTTTCGAGAGCAAACTAGTGGACGGTGTGGATTTCCAATTTGAATTCGATCGTGGACCCCACCAATATCCAGCGCAAGCTCTGTTTGAGCGTCCGAGAAATCCGGGAGAGTTGGTGTGTTGTGCATCAAAGCCGGGCATCATGGACGTGATCTGGACCATCCATTGGCTTCCTAATAGGCTTCTTATCACTGCTTAGGTGGTAGAATTTCATACTACAGCGGAGGATGGTTTTTCAACCGTTCAAATACGAGTTGAACGGCAGCAATGGAAAAGCAAGTGGGCCACATCATCAACACTCCAAAACCAACCATATTAAAACGGTTTTTCGAGTATAGTTCAATGGACGGCTTGGATTTCTTCAATATACAGCGAAGTGGACCCCACCAGCTTCGTCAACCAGCGAATGAGGTCTGCCGCACGCGCGTCGGCCGAAAGCTGGACGCTGAGTCTACAAGTGGGTCCCACTCAGTGCCCAGATCAATGATCTGAACCGTCCATTCGTTCCGTAGGGCAGCCATAACCCACGCCTAGGTGTCTGTTCCCTTCCATGCAAGCTAGCAGAAGATTCTAGCTGTCAAACGGAAGAATGACGGTAGAAATGTTTGAGATGGTGGGCCGCATTAAACTCAAGAAAAAATGCCATTTCTCAATTATTTTCCGCCACGAGTAGAATGAATGGAGTGGATTGCTTGTTTGATATCAGTAGTGGGCCCACAAATCAACGTACTTGCGTAGGATTTCTCTGTTGCGTAAACAAAGGAGTTTCCGACTCTGTTTCGGAGTTGATCTCCTTGCACACTGACGGACGCTGGCTCTATAAAAGGGAAGTTTCCACGGCTGGAGGGATCATCTCGGGTTGAAGGCGCGGAGACGTGAGGAGAAAGAGAGAAACACAGGGAGTAAGAGTTTGGGTTTTTAATTGTTTTCTTCTTCTTTCTTTTCTCTATTTTGTCTTGAGATCTAGTCCACTCATGGGTGGCTAAACCTCTTAGCTGGGGCTAAGAGGTGAAGCTTGTAGCGTGATGGGATGCCTCTTTGCTTGTGCCCTTTTGTTTAAACTGAATGGATTTTGATTTAATTTTATTAAGGGAATGTTTTCAGTCTTTAATGGTCTGTTGTGACTGAAATTACAATGGGTCTGCAATGGCTTTGAGCATGTTCTTTTCCTCTTTATGTTTATGACGTCAGGACGTCCTGTTGTTCACCATCGTCTCCTGGGCATGGTTGGATGACGGTGACCCTTCCTGACTTTCATGGCATGTTGATTGGTTGGTAATTAGTTTAATTCTGTTGTTTGCTTTGTCTCCTGGGCATGGTTTGGTGATGGAATCCATTCTAATTCATATACCTCTCATCTCTTGTAAACTATATCAACGGCAGTTCAGTTAATTTCCTTGATTTTTAATTCAGGCATAAGATCTCCCTGATCTCTACAAGTGGATCCTCTGAATCCCTAGTTTCCCTTCTCTGAATTTTCTTAAGTTTTAGATAAATATTTCATCATTATTTTTCAAATTACAATCGATTTAGATTTCATCTCATTCTAGTTCTATTTCTACTTAGTTTCAGATAACGTACAAGTTCCAGTCCCTTGGGATTCGACCTCGGTCTTACCGAGTTATTACTACATCACAACCCTATACTTGGGGTGTGAACACGAGCATGTCATTAACGTATAATAGCAGAACTAAGAAATCACCATCTGAGAACTTGCGCGTAAACACACAGTGGTCCGACTCTGTTCTGTCATACCCATGTTGTAACATGAACGAATCGAACTTCTTGTACCATTACCATGGAGCTTGTTTCAGCCTATACAAGCTCTTCCTCAGCCTACACACCATATGCTCTTTGCCTTTGACTTCGAACCCCTCTGGTTGGTACATGTAGATCTCTTCTTCCAGGTCACTATGGAGAAAGGCAGTTTTAACATTTAACTGCTCTATCTCCAGATCCATGCTAGCCGTCAACCCAAGCAACACCCGTATGGATGTCATCTTCACCACTGGTGAGAATATCTCCTCGAAGTCTATGCATTTCCTCTGACCAAACCTTTTCACCACAAGTCTGGCCTTGAACCTTGTCTGTGAATTCTTCTGCTCAATCTTCTTTCTGAACACCCACTTGTTGCTCAGAGCTTTCTTGCCATTAGGCAGTTTTACCATATCATAGGTGTGGTTCTTATGCAAGGATTTCATCTTCTCTTACATAACTTTCAACCACTCCCCCTTATGCTCGTCGGCTAGGGCCTCAGAATAATCTTCTGGCTCTCCCCCATTAGTCAGCATAATGTACTCATGTGGCGAGTACCTCTTGGACGGCTGTCTGTCCCTAGATGACCTCCTCACCTATGACTCAACAGGTGGATCAAGTGGGAGCTACTCCCCTGGTCCATCTTCTGAAGGAACTCCCTCGTCCTCTGCACCTTGCTGTACTCCCCCATCATCAGGCACCACGAGAGGAGTAGCCGGATTCATGTCCTTTAGCTCACCTGAACTAGGTTGGTTCTTCTCTGACTTACCAATGTCTTCTATACAATGATCTTCAAAGAAAACCACATCTCTGCTCCTGACAAGCTTCCTCTCGGTCGGATCTCACAATCTGTAACTGAATTTTTCATCACCGTACCATAATAACAAACACCGCCTGATCTTCATATCGAGCTTGGACCTCTCGTCTTTTGGTACGTGAACGGATGCCCTGCATCTAAACACCTTGAGATGACTGCATGATAGATCATGTCCAACCCACACCTTCTCAGGTACTTCTCCATTCAATGGGGCTGATGGAGACCTGTTTATCAAATACACTGCCGTGTGCATTGCTTCTCCCCAGAACGTCTTGGGCAATTTCGCATGGGATAATATGCATCCGATTCTCTCAACAATGGTGCGATTCATTTGCTCAACTACACCATTATGTTGGGGGTCTTGGGAACCATCTATTCATGCCGTATACCCAGAGACTTACAATACTCATGAAAGTCGCCGATGTATTCACCACCATTGTCAGTGCGGATGCACTTCAATAGTCTACCTGTCTCTCTCTCGACCATAGCATGAAACAATTTAAACACACCAAAGACCTCGTCCTTGGATTTCAAAGCATAAACCCAAACCCTCGTAGATGCATCATCTATAAAGATAACAAAATACAATGCCCCACCCAAGGTTTTTGTCCTCATAGGACCACAAACATCAGAATAAACCATATCTAATGCATGCACTTTATTAACATGAGAAGCAGTTTTAATGAATGAAACTCTATGCTGTTTCCCTGATAAACAATCAAGACAGGTTTTTAGAGGTGTACCTGTCACGTTTGGAAGGAGCTGCTTCCTTGCTAGTAGCTGAAGCCCTTTTTTCACTCATGTGGCCTAGACGCCTGTGCCACATGTCAATAGTTGAATCTTCTGTTGCGTTCAACCTACCCTTGCACATACTGACACTTGCCTTGTAAAGGATGCAACACTTCTTTCCTTTGGCCACGATTAATGAACCGTTGATGAGCTTCCATCGCCCACTAGCAAATCAGCTTTCATAGTCATCATCATCCAACCTTCCCGTCGACATCAAGTTGAGGCAAAGGTCTGGAATATGCTTAACATCCCTGAGAACCAATGTGCAGCCCACATCGGTCTTCACACAAATATCACCGACTCCCATGATTTTTGATACGCCAGAATTTTCCATCTTCACAGTCCCATAGTCACCTGACTTGTAGCTTGTGAAGGAGTCCCTACATGGAGTCGCATGAAAAGAAGCTCCCAAGTCTATCACCCAGTCAGTGTCCTGACTCGTAGTCGTGAGACATACATCATGATCTGCAGAAAGAATAACTACAACGTCACCATCTGAAGCGACCAAAGTGGAATATGATTCATCTTCCTTCCCTTTTCTTTTCTTATCATTCTTCTTACCACGACATTCATGCTTGTAGTGGCCCTTCTTGCCACAATTCCAGCAATCAACATCTTTTCTGTTACTCGACTTACCTCTTGATTTATCTCGGGCCTTCCCGCCCTTCCTGTTTTTTCCTCTTTCTCGTTCCTGTGTCACAAGAGCCTCTTGCTGAGTAGACCCCTGAGACTTCCTCCTTATCTCTTCATTGAAGAGACAGCTAGTTACCTGTTCCATGGATATCTTTCCGTCTGGCGCGGAGTTACTTAGAGACACCACCAATGTCTCCCAACTGTCAGGTAATGAACTAAATAAAAGTAAAGCCTGTAATTCATCATCCAGGTCCATCTTCATAGAGGAGAGTTGGTTCGACCTCATTCATGTACTCGGCCACAGAACCACCATCCTTGAACTTGAGATTCACAAGTCGCCTTATCAGAAAAATCTTATTACCGGTTGTCTTCCTCTCATACAGCCCTTGTAATTTCAGCCATAGGCTAGCGGCTGAGGTTTCCGTAGACACATGGTGTAACACAAAATCATCCAACCATTGTCTAATAAACCCCACCGCCTTTCGGTCCATCTTCTTCCAATCATCATCAGTCATATACTTGGATTTTGCTGATATGCCTAAAATTGGAGAATATAGGTCCTTGCAATAAAGCAAGTCCTCCATCTTAGCCTTCCATATGGTCCAATTAGAACCATTGAGGCTGATCATCCCTGATGAGCCACCTTCCATAATTCAAAACCGATCCTTCCCATTTAATGAACCTGGCTCTAATACCACTTTGTTGGGGGCTTTGCAAAAAACCTTAGGATCTAGCCCTCCAGAACAAACCAGAATTATGGATAATAAAGCAATGAAAATAATTAATGCATCAATCACACACCACACAAGAGATTTTTACGTGGAAACCCCTCAAAGAGGTAAAAAAACCACGGGACCTCGTCCAGATCAACAATCCACTATGAAGTATAATGTTACAAACTTCTTCACTCACGCAAGAGTGGATAAATAATGAGAGAAACAAAGAAAATGGAGAGATCTCACCGATTACGAGGACATAGAAGCGCTGAGATATAGATTGCACAGTAGATAACCTCCACGAGCATAATCTCCCTTCTATAAGCTTCCTCTTTCTCTTTTCCTCTCTCTCTCTCTCACCTTTGATAGCCCTAAACCTTTTAGCAAATCCCTTGTAAAGCTTTTGAAAACCCTCTTGTTATACCTAGAAAACCCTAGGAATTCCTATTTAAAGTTTTAAGAAACTCCTTTCCGCATCCCAGTTGTGAAAGGACTTGCGACACGAAATCCGTGCAAAATCGCGGAACGAACCTGCGTAACCTCGAGTAGTCGAATTGAGTCTACGACCGGTCGAGCGGCACCCACGACCGGTCGAGCACTTCGGTCGACTGGTCGAGCACCCCAGAGAAAAATAGTCCACAATCGCTAGACTTTGAGTCATGCCACGACTCGACTCCATGACTGGTCGACCACCATCCTTCGACCGGTCGAGCAAGGCTCACGACCGATCGACGACGGGCCAAAAAAATACATCATTAGCAAGGATTACTTGGGGTACTAGTGCATTTGGTTGTACCAAATATCACAAAATTTCAGGATATTTTATGATTAATCAGTCAACTTTGGTGACATTTAAGAGCCATGGAAGCTGTAATTTTTGTACACCCTCTTTTAGTTTACAACTGCAAAGGTAACATTCCTAGAAGGGCAGGGTAGATGATAAAGTTGAGCTGGTGGAGTAGATGAATCAATGCACATGATGCATCATACTTTGGTGCAGTATTATGAAATTCCTCATCATGTAGAAGGAACTATAATCATCTATAACACTAGTTCTCAAAACACCGAAGACGGGGGCGCAGCATGTTATATATTTGAAAGGGAATTTTGCAAAATAGTACCTCATTATGATATTTACATCCCTATACCTATTTAATTTAAATTTTTATTAAGCTGCCTCATTAATCAAAATATTGACATCAAACATGTACCTTTGGTCAGTTTTCTCTAACTTTTGTCATTAATGATAGTACATCTAGGTCTGTAATTCTTCTTAAGAAATCGCATTAATTGGTGGGTGTTTTGTCATTTTAAGAAAAATCATACTTTAAACTAACAAAAGTTCAAGAAAACTATTGGGAGATATCCGTTTGAGAATCACTTGATTAATAAGGTAGCTTAGTGAAAATTTAATTGAAAAAAGACATTCGAATGTAAATATTACATTAATGAGGTACTATTTTTGTAAAACGCCTGTTTACAATTCTCTCTTACTATCATATTAATGAGGTACTATTTTTGTAAAACGCCTGTTTACAATTCTCTCTTACTATCGATAGAGTTGGGCATTGAGTCGAGTCGGACCAAGTTATGGTTGACTCGACTCGATCCGGGTTTGAAATAGGCCTGACCCAAACTCAACCCAACTCGGTACCGAGTCCAACATGCTGGACCGATTTGAGTCCGGGTCTAGCCTGGACTAATCTAGACTGAGTCCGACTCAGGTCAAGTCGGCACCGAGTCGAGTTGGGTGCAGTGGGTATCCACGGGCTAAAATCACAACTCAAAACTTAGATTCACTTGCCAAAATTGCAACATCTCCATCAACTCAAAACCTAGTTTTTTTAAAAAAAATATGTGTACGAGTCAAGTTTCGGATTGAGTCGAGTCAGTACGAGTTGGATTTCAGATCGAATTAAGTTGAGTCACTGGGTGACTCAAATTTGACTCGGTTTGAGTGCAGATTGGAAGAAGTCAACTCGATTCGGATTGACTCACCCACTTAGTTCGAATCAGGTTGGATCTCAACGAGTCAGATGAGTCGAGTTTGCCCAGTCGAGCTGTCTTGTGCCCATCTCTAATTATCAAGTTCTATCCTCTGGACACCATAGTTCATACATATCCACAACTCATATGGGCTTGACTGCGTGGAACGATGGGGATGGGATGACAAGATAGGGCTGTCAATGGGCTGGGCTAGGGGCCCACAAAATCAAAATTGAATAGGACCGCGATGTGACCCGTTCAAAATTCAAGCCAAAGCCAGCCTAGGCCGAGCCTGTTGATAGCCCTATTTGTAGAGTTACCTCATACTTTTTAATTAGCCGTAACTCACCGAGATAAATAAAAGATATAAAAATCAGTCTGAATTATTTTTATTAAAAAAAAAAAAAAAAACCTCATTCTGGCCCCACTGTGTAAACTTAGCAGTTTTGAGAGAAAATTCACATGATTCGCATTGGATGGTGGGCCATACAGAGCTTGGGTGTTTAACAAGCTGCGTGAAATAGATGCTTACGATTCTGGTCCATGCAGAAGGTTCCCATGGTTGGCAGACGACTCCTTTTAACCATTCTAGCTAGGGAATTATTTAATACTCAGGTGAAGTGTGATGGATGATACTCAGGTACTGAAAAATGGAGGAGGCTTGTAATAACCAAAATTGAACCGTCCAAGTCATGTAAGCCACTATAGATAGGTTCTAAACCTAAAATGACACCGATGTTGTGATTATGACTTCTGATTTAGGAAAAAAGTTTGTTTGTTAAATTTGAACTGTTGATTTTGTTTCATGTGGACCACCCATTAAATCCAATGGCCACATTGAGGAATCATTTCACTATAACTATATGGTTATCTAAACAATTTTTAGCAGGCACCACTATATGGACAGTTTAGCTTAAGTTACACATATGCCCTTGTGCAATTTAGAAGTGCTTGTGTAACATCACACCCAGCCAGAGTATCAAAGTCTCTCTCTTTCGAATTTTGGTGGTTGAGTTGGTTTTACCAGAAACAAGATATTTTGGTATACTGACTTTTATGGAATTAATATTAGAATATTTCCTCGTTTATGATGATGAATCCACCAAACCTACTGAAGAGAAATGATAATGTGGCCCACCTCACTACATAGGTGGGCTCCACACCTGATTGAGGCCACGGATTTCGTCTAGATTTCTGGACCCACATCAGTCGTGGTGTCCTTTTTTTGCCACTTTCCTCAGATTCAGATGTCACTCATTTTTATTTTTATTTTAAAAAAAAAACGGTCAAAGTAGCGTGCTCAATACTAACCACCCAATTTTTCTAGACAACATACGGCCCACCTTATTAATGGACCAGAGGTGTGAGATGACGGGTCTAGACATTTTAAAACAGCCCACCTGATTAATGGCTCAGATCTCTCAAAAGTGATTATTCAGGTGATGTTGGACTGATAGGGTCGCCAGTTTTGTGACACCCCACTCATAGCTGAAGTAACTCATTTTATTTTTTTTAATCTAAATGGCATAAGTACTTATATTCAGTGGCAACCATCTAATTTTTCTTGACAACATCCAGCCACCATACTAATGGACCAGAGCTGTGAGATGATGGATCTAACCATTTTGAAGGGTCTCTCACCTGATTAATGGATTAGATCTCTCAAAAGTGGCTGTTCTCTGATGCTTGGACCGATCAGCCCGCAATTTCATAGCACCTGTCCGCTCAATTTAGGGCTGTCGATGGGCCCAGCTCGGTCCAGGAAATTTTGAAATTTTGGATAGGACCAGCCCATCAAGCCAGACCGAACAGTTCAAAATCTAGGCCGAAGCCAATGCGGGCTTAAGAATACAAAAATTCAAATTTAAAGGGCCGAAATTGTGGGCCCAGTTCAGATGTACGGTAAACTAAAAATTATGCTTATTTGAGTATCTGATTATGCGTTTGGTGGATATTTATTAGTCGGTTAAAAAAGAAAATACACAACGGTCTTATTCCAACATACAAGCGTCCAATGAATCATGAGTTTAGTATTGTCCAGACAATGTGATGTTTGGACTATGACTTAAATAAAATGAGTTGTGTTATGTGTAAAAATGGAATAGCCGCTAAGAAAAAAATCAGCTCGTATATATATATGCACAATACAAGAAGGTCGGCCGGCGCTAGTAATGACGAAGGAGCTCCTAAACAGCCAGGGAAGAACACTCTGTTACATTTCACGGAACGACTCTGAGTTCGGCCATCGGTAGATGGAATCTCTCTGCCTCCGTCAAACATCAAGCCCTTCCACGGACCCATACATTTCCGAGCTGATGCTCGGAACCTCTCTAGGAAAAGGATTTCGAAGCATGACCCCACACCGCACAACAGAATAAAGAGGATGGACATCCATCTATATTCAACCAAGGAAAGGAGCTCGGTCTTAGTCCTTCGACATGACTTCCAAGGGCAGGTCAGTAGGTCAGCAAGTCGGCAATCTACTCATTATAAAGCCCGACCTTGGCTCACTAAAGGATTCAGGTCAACAAGCCACTCTCAACCAGCCGTATAAGTCACCTCAGCCTCTTACTACATGCCCCTACCCTTTCCGACCTGGTTCCGACTGTAACTACCTAAGATCCTAGCCAACGATCCCAAAAGATTATTGCAACATGGATCCACCTGAGATCTCTGCCAAGGATCTCAGAAGATATCCATGATATAAACAGAATCTGAGTCCCTCTACAATACGCACCTACTAAACAGGAAGATCGTCGTTTACGCCACCGCTCTCTCTCAACTATAAAAAAGATATCCCTAATAGTGAAAGGTACATGCACATTCCTACCTAGAAAATACACCCAAACCCTTTACGTTCTACTGGACCTAGCTTGTTTGTCTAACTTTGGCATCGGAGGGTCCCCTGTTGCAGTCAGGGTCTCCATCTCTGTCTTTTTTTGCATGTGTCTAGTGGTCTAAGAAGGATGACCAAATTTTTACATCAACAATTTGGCGTCATATGTGGGAACAACATCGAAAGTCGTTCCTAACCCATCATGCTTCAACAATGGCGAATGAAAGAAAGAAAGCTCAAACCTCCACCGTTGTGCCCGGTCCTACAATGCTAGAATAGTTTGTAGACCATTGGGATTCATCTTCCCAACCTTAGGCTAATTTTGTGCCTGTAGGTCTGGCACGATGATCCCGAAACCGGGGAGGTCAGCTCGTCTCCCTAGATAATCAAGTTGAAGCCTTAGCTAGCAACCTCGATCAGATAAGGCATATGCTAGAGCAACAAATCCCCTCTCCTGATCTGGAGGCAGAGGAAGTTATCACTCGGGCAACCACTGAAGTTTCAGCACCATCTCAAGCACCCAATGGATCCCGGAGAAACCGATAGGTCGGCTAAGCACCGATGCGAGCACCTTCCCATGTTTCGGGCACTGTCATCATGAGTTGGAGAAGAAGAAGCATGGCAAAGCTCTTGAAACCACGGCCGAGTCGGTAGCCGAGAACGAAGATCCTTGGGAAGTCAAACTCAACGAGATACGAGGTTAGATCGGCGACATACGGCAGGCCTATCGTGCGCACGCTACGACCTTGATAGAAGCCATGTTGGAGGAAACAGAGCCGCCCTTCACCATTGACATCATACACGCTTAGATCCCGTCCAGATTCCAAATGATACAAATTACCCCTTACTTTGGGGTCATTGACCCGACCGAGCATCTAGAGTCTTTCAGGGTGTGGATGGAGCTCCATGGCGCATCGACTGCAATAATGTACTGAGAATTCTCCTTAACTCCGTTAGGGGCTGCTTGGAAGTGGTTTCAACAGTTGAAACCACAGTTCATCAGCTCATTCACACAACGTAGTAAGGCCTTCATCACTAACTTTATCGGAGGAAAAGAAAGGATGAAACCAACTACTCGCCTCCTCAGCGTCATTCATAAAGAAGATGAGCTGTTAAAAGACTACATCAAACGCTTTAACCTAGAAGCAATGCAAGTGGAAGACTATTCAGATTACATCGCCCCGGCCACTATTATGGCCGGCCTGAGGGAAGGGTATTCCTCTTCTCGCTCGGCAAGAATCCCCCGACAACACTAGCCAATCTCCACGACCGAGCCCAAAAATACTCCAACATCGAGGAGCTTTTTAGTTCACAAAAAGCTATTCTGGATAAGGAAAGCTCGACCAAGGAGAAACGACCTGAGGAAGAATAGGCGTCACCTCCTAGCTACAAGCGGAGAAGAGGCAATGATTCGACTGAGGTCAGTGTCCGAGCAAACGACACGAAGGCAAGTTTAGCTCTTACACTCAGCTTAACGCGATGCTTGAGCAGGTCCTTATAGAAGTTCGGGACAAATGACTACTAAAATAGCCGAACAGAATGAAGACCGATGACTACAAGTGAGACAAACAAAAGTATTGCCACTTCTACCATGACCACGGGCATTTCACCAGTGATTGCTTCAACCTTAAAGAAGAGATTGAAGTCATCATCCGCAATGAGCATTTACAAGAATATGTCAATATGAGGAAAGAATGGTCAGATCGGAAGAAGAGCAGCCCATTAATAATAATGAGGCTAATGAAGAAATTCGCACCATCTTCGGCGGACCTGCTGGAGGAGGAGACTCAAATCGAGCACGCAGAGCCCATGCCCGAAGTATCAGTCACAGCAGCTCAGAACATCAAATCCACATCACCAGCAGATCTCCAAAGGAACAAAAAGTGGCATCCTACAAGCTGACCTTCACCAAATAGGACGCCCGAGGTGTCCACCACTTCCATAATGATGCACTGGTGATGGCCATGACTATAGCCAACCGCAAACTGTTTTAAATTTTGGTGAACACTGGTAACTAGGGGTGTACACGAATTGAGTTAGCTCGGTTAGCTCACTCGACTCGACTCGACTCGAAAAAGCTTGATTCGACTCGGTTCGAAGTTGAGTTTGAGCTGAGTCGAGCTGATTTTTTTTAGCTCAAAAAAATTTTGAACAGAGTTCGAACTTGCCCGAGCTCGACTCGACTCGGATTGAACACCAACTCGAATCGAATTCGGATCAAACTAGTTCGGTGACTCGGTTACTTTGATATTAATGTTGCTCATCAAGTGTTTGATGAAATGACTCAACGAAGTGTCGGCTAGTGGTAAGGAAGGTATGTATATGAAACCAATATCAATATTTCTTGATTTTGATGTTGCCTAGAAGGTGTTTGGTGAAAATACTTGTAAACAGTTGTTGTTGTTTTACACATAGTGAGAATTTAAAAGTGCACAACATGTGTTTGTGAAAATGCTGCAGAGGCTCGATTTTGGCTCGAACTCGGCTTGAACTGGCCCGAGCTACTGACCGAACCAAGCCGAGCTAGCCAGTCAGCCTTGTCGAGCCAAGTTCAAGCTGGTGTCAGCTAGTGGCCGAGCTGAGTCGAGTTGAGGCCAGCTCGACTTGGTTCGACTCCGTGTACACCCCTATCGGCAGCTCAGCCGACATCCTTTCGTCGAAGCCTTTAACAAAATGGGAGTAGGAAGGTCCCGACTCCATCTTTTCAAAACTCCCTTTGCTTGGGTTCGCATGGGACAGAGACCTCCGAGGGATCCATACAGTTCCCGGTCACAGCGAGAGAAAGATAGAACCAGACAATGACTATAATCGACTTCCTTGTAATCAATTGCCCTTCTATCTACAACGTCATCCTCGGACGACTGTCCCTCAACGCCTTACGAGCAGTAGTGTCAACCTATCACCTGGCAATAAAATTTTTGACTGAGAATAGAGTCGGGTAGGTCAGAGGAGATCATCAGGAAGCTCAGCAGTGCTACTTAATAACATTAAGAACACAACACCACGCGATGGCCATCACCTCCCTCGATCCTCAGGAGGACTCGATTGAAAGAGGGTGTCCAATGGAGGACCTCGTAACCATCCCACTCACTGAATCCGACCCGACCCGACCCAAACAGTATAGGTCGGCTCATTGTTGACACCAGCTCTGTGAGATGAGATCTTGGATTTCCTCCGATGACATGCCGACGTATTTGCCTGGTCCCATCGGGACATGCTCGGCGTCAATCCAAAAGTGATGGTTCACAAACTAATGTCAACCCTGACCATCGACCAGTGGGGTAGAAGTGATAGGCGTTCGAACTAGAACGGTATGCCATCATCGGTGAAGAGGTCGGCAAGCTCCTCAAAGCAGGTTTCATCGAAGAAATCTACTACCCTGACTAGATTGTCAATGTTGTCTTGGTAAAAAAAAGTCCAATGAAAAGTGGTGAGTCTATATTAATTACACCAACCTTAACAAAGTCTGCCCCAAGGATAGTTTCCCCCTTCCACGGATCGACCAGCTAGTCGACAGCACAGCCAGGCACAAGCTCCTAAGCTTCATGGATTCTTACTCGGGATATAATCAAATCGTCATGCATCCCTACGACAAGCAGAAGACGACATTTGTCACCGACAAAGGACTCTACTGCAATAAGGTCATGCCCTTCGGGCTGAAGAACACTAGGGCCACATACCAGCGACTCGTCAACAGGATGTTCACTCAGCAGATCCAGACACTCCATGGAGGTCTACGTCGACGACATGATCGTCAAGAGCATCGAAGCTACGGGCCACATCGCCGACCTTAAGGAAATGTTCATAATTTTGAGAAAATATCATATGAAACTGAATCCGAGCAAATGATCCTTCAGCATCAGCTCGGGAAAGTTCCTAGGCTTTCTGGTCAGCCAAAGAGGGATTGAGGCAAACCCCGACAAGAATTAAGCTCTGCTAGACATGAGCTCATCCAGGATGACAAAAGAAATTTAATGACTCACAGGGAGAGTTGCCACCCTCAATCATTTCATCTCCCGAGCCACTGACAAGTTTCTCCCCTTCTTCAAGTAGTTAAAAGGAAAGCAGAAGATAGAATGGATCAAGGAATGCGAGCTTGCCTTCCAGCAGCTCAAACAGTACTTAGGTTCACCCCCACTACTTTCAAAGTCCAAGCAATGAGAGCCGCTACTACTATACTTAGCAATCTTAACAACATCGGTTAGCTCAGCCCTTATCCGGGAACAAGAAGGGAAACAACTACCAATGTAATATGTTAGTAAAGCCTTAGTCCTGGCAGAAATTAGGTACCCAGACATCGAGAAGCTCACCTTGGTTTTGGTCATGTCATCCCTTCGCCTCCAACCTTACTTTCAGGCCCACACAATTATAGTCTCGACCAACCAACCTCTCCTCCAAGTATTTAAGAAGCCTGAGGTGTCGAGGAGACTCATAAAATAGGCAATCGAACTCAGCAAATTTGACATCAAATATCGGCCCCAGATCGCCATCAAAGGTCAAGCAATGGCTAATTTTATTGTCGAGCTCACGGGCGAGCACGATCTGGATGTTAGTCCGAACAGCGAACCAATCAACCTATAGACCAGGCAACCGAGCCAGACCTACTAACCTAGACATTATACGTCGACGATTCATCCAATTCTAAAGGCAGCGAGGCTAGGGTAGTCCTTGAGGCTCCTGACCAGACCTGCACATAGTATGCCTTAAGATTTGGATTTCAAATGTCGAATAATGCGGCAGAATATGAAGCATTGCTTGCCAAACTCAGACTAGCAGCAACAATGGGGGCTCATAGTCTAAAAGTTCATAGTGATTCGCAGCTCATTGTCAACTAGATAGTCAGTGAGTACCAAGCCAAGGAAGAGAGAATGATTGCCTATTTACAAAGGGCCCGAGAACTCATCAACAAATTCTCCAAGTGCAACATCAGCCTGATCCCCAGGTCGAAAAAATCCAAAGCAGATACTCTAGCAAAGCTGGCCACAATGGCTGGAGACGACACCCGAAGTCGATCCTAATTGAGTTTCTAATCGAGCCAAGTATCAACGAGTCCAATCTAAGCGCAGTTCTTCCAGTAAGTTTGACGTCGAGCTAGATGAACCCAACAGTCGACTACCTTTAGGAAGGGAAACTACCCGAAGATCGACTCGAAGCACCCAGACTTCGATCCAGGTCGGCCCAATACACTATGGTCAGGGACATTTTATACAAAAAATGATTCTCTCTACCTTATCTCAGATGTCTCTGACCTGATGAGGCCGAGTATGTTTTGAGAGAGATACACGAAGGAATTTGTGACAACTATTCCGGCAGTTGTGCCCTTGCCCACAAGGTCATCTGACAACGGTACTTTTGTCCGACCATCGAGAAGGATGCCAAGCAGTACACCAAGAAGAGCGACAAATGTTAAAGATTCACGGCGATACCTCATCAACCACCCTAGCAGCTGACCCCCATGACCGAGCCGTGGCTGTTTTCCTAAGTGGGGATAGACATCATCGGCCTCCTACCGACTAGCAAAGTCCAGACCAAGTTCGCAGTCGTCGCGATCATCTACTTCACTAAACGGGTCGAGGTCGAGCCTTTGGCCAAGATTACTAAGCAAAAAATCACGAACTTCGTCTAAAAAAACATCATATATCAGTTCGAAATCCCACACACGATCGTCTCATATAACGGGAAGCAGTTCGACAACGATCGATTTCGAGGCGTGTTTAGGAACCTCGGATTCGAAACACCTACTCATCACCTCGACATCCCCAAGCTAAAGTTCAGGTTTAGGTAGTCAACAAGATCATTAAGAACCACCTCAGAACCGGACTTGAGAAAGACAAAGGCGCGTGGGCCGAGAGCTCCCTTCTGTACTATGGGCATATCGAACCACCGCTCGAACATCCACAAAAAAGACCCTATTCTCCCTAGCTTTCGATGCCGATGCAGTCGTGCTGATGGAAATAGGACTTTACACAACACGTATCCGATCCTACAACAAAGCTCAGAATGCCGAGTAGATCGCACTGGACCTTAATATGCTTAAGGAAAAAGGGAGCAAGCCCAATTCAAAGTCGCAACTCGGTAACAACAGGTCACCCAATCTATAATTCCAGAGTAAGGAAGAGAAGGTTCCGAGCCGGAGATTTGGTCCTCCGCCGAACCTTCCAGAACACCAAGGAGCCTAGTTCAGGGACTATGTAGTCGAACTGGGAAGGACCCTACAGAATAACGAGCATCGCTAGACCCAGGACCTATCGGCTCGAAGATATGGAGGGACGACCTTTGTCGCACCCATAGAACACTGAACACCTGAAGATCTACTACCCGTGACGTCCGACTAGACCCTAGGTCATAATCTACATGTCTATTGTTCAAGTTTCTCAATAAAAATCCCAAAGACGGAAATTTTTGATATCTACTCACGATCTACCATTAATCGATTTACTACATGGCCTACCGAGGACTTCCTTTAGTGCAAGGGAGAAATAATCCTCACCAGTCGTCCAACCCTTAAAGAAGAGGTTGGACCACTAATTAATAAATAACTACTCGGATTACATAATCTACAATGAGGATCTCTTAATACAAGAGAAGATAATCCTCCTAAGTGAACTGCTTGGTCCTCTGAGAAGGAACCATTGCAGCTCGTTCACCTATTCTACAAGGGCAAAACTCCCTTAATAAAAGGGCTCAAAGCTCGCCCCTATGTTCCTACTCGGCTAAAATGCTCGGGTCGTGAATATGCCCGACATGCGAAAAGCTGACCTACTAGATCTACTCTTTGAATCTCATACATAACAAATCATTGCAAAAAAAAAAATCCCTTTTATTAATGACAAAAGAGAATGCATATGGGAAAAGAGAGAGAGAGAGAGAGAGAGAGAGAGAGAGAGAAGGCTGAAAACATATCAAAGTCCCGCCGGGGTCGACTGCTTGACTTCTAGCAGAGTCGGCTCTTCAGCATGGCTATCCGCGAGAGAAATCAGGTCGAGCTCGGGATATAAGTCCTTAACATCCTTAAGGCACTTGTCGTACCCGAGGCTATAGAGTGCATCCCTCTCTTCCTCCCACTCCTTGAAGGCCTTAAACTCCTTTACGACTGCCGCCTCCGGAATAGCCGCCTCGGCTTCCTTCAGTTTCACTCTGAAATTGTACCTCATCTCGCCCAGCTTGGCCTTCCATCTGACACTCTTCTCTTGGGCTTCCTTTAGGAGCAAACCTGATGCTTCCAGCTCGACCCTCACCCGGGACTCATTCTTTCAAGCCTCCCCAGCCTCAGTCTTCAAAGCAGCGACCTCATATCGGAGCTGCTCGGACTCGACGGTCTTCCTGGTCTTCCTTGTAAGGCTCGCCTCCACCTCCTTGCACTCCACCTCGATGCACAACATCTTGCGATGAGCATTCAAAAGGGTGGGGCCAAACTGAAAAATAGATCCACGTAAAAAAAATAAGAAAAAATCTCGAAGTAATAAAAAATGACTACTGCGAAGGAAACATCTTACCTTGTATAAGAGTGCCGCCATCTGGCCAATAACAGTTGACATAGGCATCTCCATCACCCTGGTGAACTCAGCATCAAGAGCGTGTCGAGGTATCCAGGACAAGAGGCCCTTTGTCATGGCGGAGGCAGTTTGGAGGGTTCCCTAAGCCTCGCTCCCTCGACCACCAGCCGAACTATCTGCTTGGGCTTGAGGCAAGAGGGACTGAGCCTCAGAACCAGGAGTTGCCCGAACCTTAGAAGGTTAGGCCTCAGCAACGGGGGCCGGCTCCACAGCAACCCCAACCACCTCAGAGACCACTGGCATGGTCGATAACCACGCTCGACCGACCAGCCACGGATGAAGGGGTGACAGTTGCCCTCTTCTTTGAAGATTTTTTCTTCTGGGCCACCTCGGCCTCAAAAGGAACATGAAGCTTAGAGCGACTCTGCTCAGGCATCACTACACGACGAAAGAAAATGATCAGCAAGTAGACAGATGAAATAATCATCAACTATCTATTAGAGTATACCTAATATGGATGAGGCAAGACCTAATTTCAAAAGAAGCTCAGGCGTAATTAGTTGCCTCTAAGACCTCAACGCGGCGTCCACCGACCTCGACTCGGCTATTCGGTTATGCTCCGATTTGCTCACCCCAGCAGGGTACTTGGGCAAAGCTATCAAAGACCATTACAATCAGAAACAAGGAAAAAAATAAGTTAAGGAAAATTCAATTCGGACATACCAACCTAGTTGAGCAAAGCAGGTCAAAACCTAAGTACGTAGCTCGGAAGCTGCCGGTGTCACCCCCCAAACTCGAAAATCGGGCTCACAAAATTTTCAATCACCGAATCCGGCACTGACAGCCTCCATAGTACCCCATTCTCGGCTCCCGGCACCCATACACCAGGTTCCGATCCTGGGATCCTACAAGGAGGATTTCAAACATGATTTTGATTTGGTATAAGCATATCCTACGAACAATAACCACAAGAACACCATCACAAAATCTACTATGATCAAAAAATTTAAGTACAATGCGTATGAAAAGGAAATACAATTTAATGAAAATAACAGAAAACTCCAGAAGCTCGGCTGCACGCTCCAACGGCTAGCCTATGGTTATGTCCTAGAGTCACCTGCACGCATCAATTGTACATAAGCTTATATAAAGCTTATACGGTGGTGTAAGTGTGTGCTCAATACAAGCGTGCTCAGAATGCAAGGACAGTAATGCAGAATCATGCTGATGATTACATGAATGAAATCAACCATATCAAGGCTATGTGATGCAAGATATGAATGCGATCGGCTATAATAAGACCATGCGATGTGAGATGCAACTTAAGCATGTCAATCCTCATATCAATGCAGCTCATCACTAGAGCATCAAATATCAGTACGGTTCTCATTCTGGATAGTCACTGGGGTTTTGATGGTGGGGATGAGAGATGAGAGGGTGGGCCACACTTGGCTTGGGAGAGAGGAGCTTGGAGTATGGAATGTTGTTACTTGGGAGATTTGAGAAATGAGAGAGAAAAAGAGGTGATGGGATGATGTGGTGGTTGTAAGGAAAGGTGATGGGACGTATGGGTGAGTTTGATTTTTTTGTAAAAGAGGGATGGGTAGGGGAGAGAGAGAGTTGACTTATGGAAAAGGAGGGATAGGTTGTTGTACTTGGTGTAAGTCTCGTACTTGACATTGATTGATTGATTGATTAATTGATGGGACATGACGTAGAGATTCCCTCGAAATTCATAACGTGCGACATTTTTCTCTAAATGAACGTGGGCCTATATCTTCTACCCTGGGTATCGGTTCGATGCGCGAGTCACAGCGTTGGAACCTCGGCGACAGCGCGGTCACCAAGGTACAAGTTTCGGTTCGAGCCGGCTTCGGTATGCAGGACTCGGCTTAGCATCATGCGTAAACGTCGGATACCGGTAAAGGATTGCCGAGATTCGACCGGAAGGATCGCAGAAGCCTACGAAACAGTACGGACTAGGATGCGGGTCTTACAACTCTCCCCTCCAAATAAAAATTTCATCCTCAAAATTTACGCAATCATTGCAAGTAAACGTAACTCATAATAGAAGATGAAACCAGGCATCGTCATATAAAATCGGAGACAGCATACATGATACAACATATAATCAATTATCAAAGAGATGGGGATAACGCTCTCGAATCTCGGCCTCGCGCTCCCAAGATGCCTCATCAAAGAATGGTGACCCCACTGAACCTTCACAAAGGGAATGACCTTGATTCGGAGGACCTACTCCTTCCGATTAAGGATACGCACTGGTTGCTCTATATAAAAAGCGTCCCCACGAACCACCAACGGCTGCCAATCGATAACAGGAACTACGTCAAACCCACACTTCCTCAACATAGAGACGTGAAAAACGTTATAGACGTCAGACAACTAAGATGGTAAGGCAAGCCGATAGGCCACGACGCCAATCCGCTTAGTGATCTCGAAAGGTCCTATGAATCTCAGGGCAAGCTTGCCCTTCGCTCCAAATCGAACTACACCCTTCATGGGTGAGACTTTGAGATACACTCTGTCCCCTACTGCGAACTCCAAGGGACGACACCGACGATCAACAAAACTCTTCTGCCGGCTCTGAGCTGTGCGCATCCTCTGCCTGATGATATCAATAGTCTCTGATGTCTTCTGCACAAGCTCGGGACCTAGGAGATGCCGCTCTCCAACCTCGGTACAACAACTCGGAGATCTACACGGTCTGTCATACAATGCCTCAAAAGGAGTCATGTCAATGGTCGCCTAATAGCTGTTATTGTATACGAACTCAGCCAATCTCAGATGCTCATCCCAGCTATTCCTGAAGTCAATCACGCAGGCCCGAAGCATATCCTCAAGGATTTAGTTGACCCTCTCGGTCTGGCTATCGATCTGCAGGTGATACATAGTGCTGAGCTACAAATCACTGCCCATCGCTCTCTGAAAACTCCTTCAAAACTGAGACGTGAACCTCGGGTCTCGGTCAGAAATGATCGAGACTGGAATGCCGTGCAGTCTCACAATCTCCTCGATGAATAACCTCGCAAGCCGATCCAAAGGCCAAGTCACACGAATCGTAAGAAAATGTGCCGACTTCGTCAAACGATCAACGACAACCCAGATAGCGTCATGACCGTGCTGAGTCCTCGGCAAGCCCATAATAAAATCTGTCAACACGTACTCCCACTTCCACGTCGGGATGCTCAATGGCTGCAATAGACCGGGGAGTCTGTAATGATCAGCCTGTAATATGTCATACTCGGCCACAAAACTGGCGATCTGACGCTTCATCCCCACCTAAAAATACTGTCTCCTCATATCATGATACATCTTCATCGAGCCGGGGTGGATAGAAAATCCCGATCGATGTGCCTCGGTCATAAGATCTCTGCGCAATTCAGGAATATCTGGGACACATAATCGGCCTTTGAAGTGAATTCCACCATCAGAACCAATCTGTCAATCTTTCTGACTCTCAGATGCTGTCTCTGCTTGGTAATCCTGTAACGACTCATCTGTCTACTGAGCCTCGACACCCTTGCAACAAGAGAGGGTTGAATCGACAGGCTCGATAGCTTAACGTTAGAAGACTGCAGACCAAATTCGAAGTCGTACTCTGGTATATCCTCAAGCATCCTCCACTCCTGAATCATCATATGTGCCACTAGGCCTCGTGGCTGACGACTGAGGACATCTGCCTCCACATTTGCCTTGTCTGGGTGGTATTGGAGGTCAAAATCATAGTCCTTCAAAAGCTCCATCCAGCGTCTCTGTCTCATGTTCAACTCGGACAGAGAGAATAGATACTTCAAGCTCTTATGGTCAGAGAAGAGCTCGAACTTGACCCCATAAAGATAGTTTCTCCACACCTTCAGTGCGAAGACGATTGCTGCCAGCTCCAAATCATGCGTGGGTTAGTTCAGCTCATGGACCTTGAGCTGACGAGACGCGAAGGTTACAGGCCTACCGTGCTGTATCAGGACAGCACCTAAACCCATATGTGAGGCATCAGTAAATACAACAAATTCATCACTCATAGAGGGAAGAGTGAGGAAAGGAGTAGACGTCAGACAGTCCTTCGGCTCCACGAATGCCCGCTCACATGCATCAGTCCAAACAAAATCTGTGCCCTTCCGAGTCAACCTGGTCAACTGGGCTACAATACGGGAGAAGTCCTCAATGAAACGTCAATAATAGCCCGCCAAGCCAAGGAAACTACAGATATCGGACGCAGTTGTAGGCTAGCCTTACAGACGCACTGCCTCAACTTTCGAGGGGTCCACTGCGACACCCTCCCTCGTCACCACGTGACCGAGGAATCTCACTCCTCCTGCTATAACTCGCACTTCTCTAGGTTCGCATACAGTTGGTGGGAACGGATGGTCTACAAAGCGATCTCCAGATGCTGCATATGGTCTTCACGGGTCCTCAAATATATCAGAATGTCGTCGGTGAAGACCACAATAAACTGATCGAGATATGGACAGAATACCTCATTCACTAACTGCATGAATACCGCGGGTGCATTGGTCAGTCCAAAGGACATGACCTGAAACCTAAAATGACCATAACGCGTCCTAAAAGCCGTCTTCGGGATGTCCTCTTCTCGGACACGAATCTGATGATACCCGGAATGCAGGTCAATCTTCGAAAAGAACTGTGCACCCTGCAGTTGATCAAACAAATCATCTATCCTTGGGAGCGGGTATTTATTCTTAATCATTACCCGGTTGAGCTCGCGGTAATCTACGCAAAGCCTCAACGAGCCATCCTTCTTCCTAACGAAGAGTATTGGTGCTCCCCAAGGTGAACTACTCAGACGAATGAATCCCAACTCGTCCAACTGTCGTTGAAGCTTACGTAACTCCATTGGTGTCATACGGTACGGGGCCTTCGATATAGGCGCGGTACCGGGCACGAGATCAATCTGGAACTCAATATGACAGCGCGGTGGTAACCCCGAAATCTCCTAGAACACATCAAAAAAATCATAAACTACCGGCAACTGATCGATACACAAGGCAACGGGCTCCTCGACTACACAAGACATTAAACATGACAACGACTCTCCTCTAGGCTCGGCGACGAACTGAAATTGCAGCAAGCCTGGTATACAGAACGTGATTGTTCTCGCGGAACAGTCCAAAATGACGTGGTACTCGGCAAGCCAATTTATGCCCAAGATAACGTCAAAGTCTGACATCGGCAGCACATACAAGTCGGCGGGTAAGAAAATCTCTCCCACTAACATGGGGCAAGATGAACAGATACGGCCCAATACTGTGGTCTTCCCTAACGGCGTCGACACAATCAATCCATCGCAGCAGACTCTGTCAGCAATCCAGTCAATCAGCAAAAATCCTCAGACATGAATGAGTGTGAAGCACCGGAATCAAATAGTACTCGGGCGATGCATGCAGAGACTGGAAGTATACCCTCAATGACTCCTCACAAGTCTATGGGTCCTGCTGAGCCGCATAGAATCTAGCCTGAGCTGGCTGGGGAGGTGCATGTCCCCTCTAAGGTCCCTAGTACTGCTGCTGCCTCTGCGGCACTCTGTACTGTTGTCTATGCTGCTAGGGCCTCAGCGGCTGAGGTGGCTGCGGTCGCTGCCGCTACCGGAGGCTGTTGTGGCCCTTTCAGTTGTAGCAAATAAGGGCAGGGGCACTCATCTACGTGGTACACTGTCCCACCACATCCAAAACAAGTCCCTATAAATGGCTGCTGGGGTGGCGCTGAAGGTGTCGATGGTGTTGTTGGTACTGTTGGTGCTCTAGTGGATGGGTGGCTCCTATATCTCTGCAATCGTCGATGCTGCTGGGAGCTACTAGAGGGGGCCTGCCTCTTCCGAACCCTCCTCTGATCCCCATCGCTCTGTCCACCGACCCACTCAGTCTCATAAATCTGGGCCCTCCGTACTACCGCCTGAAAGGTCGGGAGCTCATGCCCAATAACATGGCCTCAAAGACCGTAACGCAAGCCGTTCTCGAAACGGCGGGCCTTCCGCCCCTCATCATCAACCAAATATGGCGCGAACCACAATAGCGCCACAAAATGGGCCACGTACTGTGCCACCGTCATGTCCCCCTGCACTAGAGTCTCGAACTCTAACGATCTCTGACGGCGAATATGGTCAGGGAAGTACTGCTGCTCAAATTGATCAATGAAATCCTCCCATGTCCAGACATAATCAAGTCCTGCAACACTGGTAACAAAGGTCTACTAATGCTCAGCCTCTCCCTGAAGAAGAAATATAGCCAATCAGACTCGCTGATGGGTCGTACATTTTATAGTATCAAAAATTTTCTCCACATCGGAGCGCCACCTCTCAGTTGCAGTCGGATCTAGGTCGCCCTGGAAATGCGGAGGATCGAGCTGTCTGAACTCTCGAAGAAAGGTGCTCGCGAGCTCCTGCTCCACCTGAGCTGAAGAAACAACTGGGTGCCTGCCCTGTCCCTGAAGCGTAGCCGTCATAGCCTGCAACATCTGCTGTAATTGAGAGGCACTCACAGGTACGGTCGGATCCGCATCAGTCTCAGGTGGAGGAATGACATCCTTAGGCTAGGGAGCAAGGATCTTTAAGGGTGGAACGGGAGTCGCGGGTGGTAAAGATGGAGTCTCAGGTGGTGGAGCGGGAGTCGATCAGGTCACTCTCCTGGGCAACATGTCCTATAGGAAGAATAAGGACGCTAATCAAACTTGAGAATCTCACGTTAATTAACTCAATCGAAAGGTTACGCACTCGGAACCTAATCGTCCAAAATCATAGAAAACATGTGATGTTGTTCTCGGTTATTCTTAAGTTATGCTTTGATACCAACTTCTATCACGCCCCAAACTCGAAAACTGCGCTCATAAAATTTTCGATCCCCGAATCTGGCGCTGACAGCCTCCATAGTACCCCATTCTCAGCTCCCGGCACCCATACACCAGGTTCCGATCTTGGGATCCTACAAAGAGAATTTCAAACACGATTTTAATTTGGTATAAGCATAACTATAAGCATAACTCATGAACAATAACCACAAGAATATCATCACAAAATCCACTATGATCAAAAACATTAGGTACAATGCGCATGAAAGGGAAATATAAGCTAATGAAAATAATAGAAAACTCTATAAGCTCGGCTGCACGCTCCAACGGCAGCGAGGATATGGCTGCGTCCTGGCGTCACCTGCACCTATCAATCATGCATAAGCTTATAAAGCTTAAAGGGTGGTGTAAGTGTATGTGCAATACGAGCGTGTTCAGAATGCAAGGACAGAGTAATGCGGAATCATACTGATGAGTACATGAATGAAATTAGTCGTACTAAGGTTATGCGATGCAAGATATGAATACGATCGGCCATAATAAGACCATGCGATGTGAGATGCAACTCAAGCATGTCAATCCTCATATCAATGCAGCTCATCACTAGAGCATCAAATATCAGTATAATTCTCATTCTAGATAATCACCGGGGTTTTGATGGTGGGGATGAGAGATGAAAGGGTGGGCCACACTTGGCTTGGGAGAGAGGAGCTTGGAGTATGGAATGTTGTTGCTTGGAAGATTTGAGAAATGAGAGAGAAAAAGAGGTGATGGGATGATACGGACGGGATGATGTGGTGGTTGTAAAGAAAGGTGATGGGAGGTATGGGTGAGTTTAATTTTTTTTGTAAGAGGGATGGGTAGGGGAGAGAGAGAGTTGACTTATGGAAAAGGAGGGATGGATTGTTGTACTTGGGGTAAGGCTTGTACTTGACATTGATTGATTTATGAGACATAACGTAGAGATTCCCTCGAAATTCGTAACGTGCGGCATTTTTCTCGAAATGAACGTGGGCCTACATCTTCTACCCTGGGTATCGGTTCGGTGTGAGAGTCGTGGCATTGAAACCTCAGCAACAGCGCGGTCACCAAGGCACAAGTTTTGGTTCAAGCCGACTTTGGTATACATGACTTTGCTTAGATTTATGCGCAAACGTTGGGTACGGGTTGAGGATTGCCGGAATTTGACCGGAAGCACCCCGGAAGCCTACGGAATGGTATGGACTAGGATACAAGTCTTACAACCAGAGCCTCCAATCTCCCAACGCCTAGAACTACTCACTCATTCAGTTTTTGGTTGAGGTCGGGGTGTCTGTAATTATGGCATGACCGGTCTTTAGCCAGGCAAAAAAATAATACCAACCCTCATGATAGGGGTTAGACTTCACCTGGTACAAGTAGAGAAATTCATCCACTGTCAACTCGAGTTGGTTGAGCTCGGCCCAGAAGATGAACGACCCCACCAGCGCCCTCCAGGCATTCGGGATTATCTGCCCAGGAGCTAACTCCAGGTGTAAGAGGGCATCCCTAACTATACGATGAAGAGGGAACCTCAAGCCACACTGGAGGGCGACCATGAATATATCCACATCGTTGTCTTGGGGCTCGCTCAAAATTTCACTAAGTACGAGAGCTCGGAGCACCATAAAGTCTGGAATGTGGTACTCCGACTTGATCAATACCAGGGAGGATTTCGTCCCAGTCGACCCGATTGGCCCGTTCTCTTCTGACTCCGACGACGATTAGTCGACCTCCTCCCTGGCTGGGGCAGTCCCCTCAGCGTCCATAAGCCGCTCAGCCGAGGATTGGGCAACCATCCTCAACCCATGGGACACTTGGAAGTCCCTGTCACTCATCATCACCAGCGGAGAGGGTGGGTTCTCCAAAAGGTCAAAATCATCCGACCCACCATCATGCTGGGATGACTCCCCCTGCTCGTTCGATGGTCTTGACATTTTTTCTTTTTGATCAAAACAGTCGCCGGAAGCTAGAAACCTAGAAAAAAGAAATAAAAAGGGGAAAGAAGACAGGGGACGAAGCTCACCAAAGAAGGAGCTTGAAGATCGCCAGAAATCGACTAAGTTTGGGATGAGTAGAGAAGAGAGGCAGAGAGACTACAGAGCAAATGGGCCCAACGATGTTAGGGCATCCCCTTTTATAGAAGACCCAGTCATACATCATTTAATGCTCACACTCATTGCGGCAGCCAAAATGGCTCCTTGATGCCCACGCTTGAACATGTGGAGCTCTCCTACTCACTGGTCGACTCGACTCCTTAGAAGTCGTTACGCGTCAGCACCTTATGTAACACTCCAAACTTTTCAATACCCGAGTATTGAAAGTTCTCAAGTGTTACCATGAAATTTAACTTATTATGTGCATGTGTACGATACCAATCTAGCTATCCTAACCTTACATCCATTCTCCAACACGAATTTGACCGTTGGGAGATCAAGCCATCTGACCGTTGATTTTGAGATATGATCATCATATACTCAAGTATTCTCACTTGTCCATCATAACCAACCGTTCAGTCAACTATTCACCGCTGGGTAAAGATTTCTGACTGTCCAATCTGAGTTTGGACCACCTGATCATAGTAAACTAGCTACTTGATCTCGGCATCCACTCGTACACATATCAAATTGAGATTCTAATCCGTTCATCTTGTTCATCACCTATGAATATGCTTAACCCACCATCAAAACTACAATCTGAGAAACTTATACATGTGAACAAGTCACTTGAATCTAACGGTATACATGTTTTACCTCTTGATCACTCCAAAAACTCATTTGTCATAATCCGTTTACAAAACTAACTGTACACCCACTTACATACATGATCAGAGTACTAACCATCAAGTTTTTCTATTTTTAACATGTCATTTGACCATCCATTATGTTGGTCGATATATGTACATTACCTAATTAGTTTGGTGAATATTTCCTTATTCATAATGATTTAGAAATAAGTTATTTTGTAATAATTACTTAAAAACGTGCCTACAACCATGTAAAACCATTAGATTTCTCAAAACTCTCATATCGATAATAATTATTAAATTGTCATTAACCTTGACCCCTGAATTCTAGATCACATGGTTCCCACGATCCGTTTGATTTAAAATTTTATACCATGCCTATGTATCATAAATTAACCATACATGTCAAATTTCGACTCTTAGATTATTGTAAAAGTGACCCAATTGACAAATCAGCCCCTTAACCTTTGATTTTGGTGTCTATCGAGTGAAGAAACCTCGTGGATAGTCGTAGTAGGATATTTTCCTTTATATAAATGACTTGGATTGCGTATCATATGGACCAAGTGTGAAATATAAAGACCCCGCTATGGTAGACTTTTTCTTAGGCGCGAGGTTATCCTGTCAAGGCCTACCAACTCCTTATAAATCTGGATCTTCCGATTTAACCACTTTCTTCCGTCCATCGCAACTTAAATTTGGACTACACTCTAGTCTTATATGACTAAGAGGTTATACAAAATTTAGGCCCCGATCTATGATCTTACACGGTTAAAGGTTGAAACCAGTTCCTTCATTTTGGTACAAAATGTGAAATTTTAGATTTAGTCTTTTTCCACTATCGATCAACAACCAAATTTTGTCCAACCGTTTGCCTATCCTGACTATACATTTTATCAAAAATTGGGCCCTGATCATTAAGTGTGGACCGTTAATTGAGATCAAGTTCGTTCTGACACCTGTTAGAAGAATTTTTAAGATGGGCCAATCTAAATTTTGGATCACAATGAAAATCATATACCCCAACTCTATTCGATGACCCTGACACAATGGACGAATTGGATTTAAAAAAAGATCATCAGAAAAGGAAAAATCGGAGAAACTCAATCCAAGTGGGATGTGAAACACACCCCTCTCACATGCCCACTCCTTTTAAAAAAGAGTGTGCATTCCCCTCTCCTCTCACACGCCTAATCTCCCAACGCCCAAGGAGAGAGAGAGAGAGAGAAAAAAAAAAGAGAGAAAGAGAAGAAGAAGTCTAGACGCCCTCTTCCTTCTCCATATGTATGGTGTCTCCCTTTTACTCAAGCGATGTCATAATTTATGTGGAAGTTTTTCATGTAGAAGCTTTCCTACATGGATATCTACCTAGGGTTTAGATCTAAGGCTAAGGTAAGGAATTCCTTTAAGCTTACATTAATTTGAGTTGATTAGATTTATCTTATTTTTATATACTTTCATATTACTGTGAATCCTCCCTGCAATTGTTTGATTTATCACCATAAATTATTTATCATTTGGGAATTATGTTATGATGTTAATTACACGTGATCTTTATTAATTTATGTGGGGCGATGGATACAAGTCTTGCCCTTGCCTTTACCAATTTTTTTGAGTTAGCCCTTGCTACTCTTCTCTTTTGTTGAGTTAGCCATTATTACTCTCCTCTTTTGTTGAGTTAGTTATTCTTACTCTTTTCTTTTGTTAAGTTAGCTTATTGCTACTCTTCTCTTTTATTATGTTAGTCATGTGCTACCTCCCTTTAAGGCTTGGCCATATGTCTTAGAATTTTAAAACTCTCATGATTTAATTTATCTCTCTATCGATGCAAGTGATGTGTTAGAGGTATCACAGCTAGTGATCTAAATATTTATCGTGGACGTAATGCGTTTTGGGTAGCGGCCCTCTTGGTCGACACGTAATTCCATGGGTTGGTTGGCATGGTGCACAATCGATGTAAATAAATCTCTATGCGTGTTACATCACCTCTCGGGATTAGATATCGAAAATAGTCACTCTATGAACACATCGTGTCACGTAAATCTCTCAATTGTGTTATTGTGTCGCCTTGAGATGTTTGCATAAATTCACGTTAACGTTGGACACACCGACGAATCTCTGTAATTATGGGATGCGAGGCGAGTCAAGTTTTCTATGAATTCTATTCTACATTGTGATAATCACTACGTATGATGAGTCGCACACACTTTGCTAGGCAGGCATTCATGTATATTGGTTATGCATATTGATACCTCTCGTAGTGGTAGAGTATGAGATGTATCAGAACCCTTACATTACTTTTATAAATCTTTTGAATTATTGTTAATCTTAAAGGATAACCATCACTATGAGTAGGGCATTGACCCTCTCCAACCGTACAGATGATGCAGGTGATGTGCAAATTGAAGACCTAGAGGACCATCCCCTTATGAAATATTATATTGAATGAATAAGAAGATAGTTTTATGATTTTGTTTTATATTTCCGCTACAAACTCGATAATGTAATAAGCTCCCATTGAGATGACATTTAATAATTTGTTGAATTCTTTTACTCTAATAAAATTATAAATATAGTCAATTTTATTCTTGTGAATGGTTATCTTTATGAATGTAATTGGATGTGATCTAAATGAAAAAATGGTGCAATTTTTAAAGCATTGAATTTATACATTATTAACACAGGGAATTCTCGAGCATGAGTTTGTACTCGGGCCACGAAAATTTCAGGATGTTACACCTCATAAGCCAAAAGCTGAGTAGATGTGACATATCATGATTGTAGATGTGCTCCGATTCCCGTGCATGACGCCTTACTTCATATTGATAACGGGCAGGTCCTACGCCCCCATGTGCGAAAATGTCCGACCTCACCAAAATTAAACCTACTTCTCAAGCCTGCTGCGCGAGCTCGAAAGTAGGAGGCTTACTGCTACGGGTAAAAACGGACTAACCACTAAGAAAAAACTAGCTCGGACATATATACACAATGCGAGAAGGTCGACCAGTGCTAATCATGACCAAGGAGCTTCTAAACAATTAGGGAAGAACACTCTGTTACATTTCATGGAACAACTCCAAGTTTGCCCATCGGTAGATGGAATCTCTCCACCTCCGTCAGACATTGAGCCCTTCCACGGACCCATACATTTTAAAGCTAATGCTCGGAACATCTCTGTGAAAAGGATCCCAAAGCATGACCCCACACCGCACGACAAAATGAAGAGGGTGGAGGCCCGTCTATATTCTACCATGGAAAGGAGCTCAGTCTTGGTCCTTCAACACGACTTCTAAGGACAGGTCGGCAATCTACTAATTGTAAAGCCCAACCTCAGCTCACTAGAGGATTTAAGTCAGCAAACCGCTCTCAGGTAATCATATAAATCACCTCGGCCTCTTACTACGTGCCCCTACCCTTTCTGACCTGGTTCCAACTGTAATTACCCGAGATCCTAGCCGTGAATCTCGGAATATTATTACAACACGGATCCACCCGAGATCTCCGCCGAGGATCTCGGAAGATATCCATGACATAAATGGGATTCGAGTCCCTCTACAATACGCACCTACTAAACATGGAGATTGCCCTCTACGCCACCGACCTCTCTCAACTATAAAAAAGGTATTCCTAATGGTGAAAGGTACATGCACACTCCTACCTAGAAAATACACCCAAACCCTTTACGTTTAACACCCTTAAGGGTATCTTCACAAAGTCTATAAATAGACTTTCTCTTATCTGTTTTTTGTAAGTAAGAAAAAGTCTCGTTTTACGTTCAAAGTATGGTTTAAGTATTTTCTAGTTCAGGTTAAGACTGCAAGTGGTTTAAGCCCGCGTACGGTGAGTACACCATTGGGACCGGGTGATAGTCGTTGTATCATGGAGGTTGATTGCTTGTTGAATCCTGTTACACTTGGGACGTGGTCTAAGGAGGGCAAATTCGATTTCAAGCCGAGTGACTCATATCATGCCTCAACTTCTACAAACCGATAAGTTTTTTAATTTTCTTAATTTAATTTTATTTAGTTTAAATAGCTTTCAAACATGAAACTTCAACAATCTTGAAATCAAAATTTTTTGTTTGGAAACTATTTGAAAATATGATAACATAGTTGAGTGCAACATGACCACACTCGCTTAGGTTTAGTGTGAAAATGTTCACATGTTTCATAAATATAGTTGTCTTCATTCGTTGCAAGTTTCGTAGTGACTCATATATGTGTCTTCACATATGTGGCTACATATATGACAAATTGAAATAGGATGATTCTTGGACTTTATCATGGAGACATCTCTATATCATTGCATCACACCTTAGATTAGTGATATTCTCCAAGGGTGGATGTTACCAACCATTCTAATTGTAGAAATGTGGTGAGATATGGGTTGTTCATCATGTGACACTCCGTATTAGTCATGACCCAAAGTCAAGGCTAGACCACTCATAAGATAGGTTTAACATGAGTGGAAACGGTAACCTACGATTCCTGCTGGCATACACACGTGGCTCTTCATTATTGAAATGATTTAATTTATAAGCCATGGTAAATACATGATGAGGCCCATGTGAAAAATGTTTGTTATTTCTTTTATTCTTGACCATCCATTTAGCGGACTCCATTGTGCATTGGCCAATTCTTGAGAATTACCCAAACTCGACAATCCTTGCCACCCCATGAGTGGCCTTCCAACCAACGTGGAAAACAACTGAGTCCCACCGGATCCAGAAGAAGAGGAAATTACGAAACTGGCTTCTTATGAATATCTATGCTATTTCTTCTAAGGGCTTATACTCACTTCAAACTAGAAATGTCGAGATGTTCTATGATCCTCAACTCATTGTCCCCTCCTTTATCTCTTCGCAATGGTAGTATCTAGTGGACCAACATACGACTATGGAATTATTCTCATTGATGTGGTTGAGTTGTGATTATTGTTTGTAGGAGTGGCATTGAGGGTAATGAAGAAAGTCATCTACGTGTGCTCCATGAGTGAGTGGTGGTGGTGATGATGGGATAGCATAAAACAATTTAGTACAACATTGGCCATGGGACTTCGATATTATTCTTTATCTACTCCAAGCAAGTCTGTTTCTCTCATGCTTATGCATTACTTAAACTCAATTGACAGAGAGAGTGAGATTATGATAAAGGGCTCTCATTTTTATGATCCCCTGAGAAAGAGAGTCATGGAGATGAAGCGATATATTGTCAAATAAGTTGGAATTCAAATTTAATGTGGTATTTGGAAGAGCATCGTGGTTCATACACATGCGCTTTGTAATTCTATAAGTAGCAGAGTTTCTTATCAATTCCGACCATCCATCTAATTTTTCATATAGTGGATGGAAAATATCCAAAGATAATACACATATATCTACCAGTTTATATGATAAATGGACTTTAAACCGATAGTAAAAAAAAGTTGTAAATAGTGTCATCCACTATTCTTAGTTTATGAAACTAGGCTGGAATGGTATTGTTTAATATTGGTGAGAGGATGACACTTGGGTCAACCGTATTATCTTTTTTACCCTTGTTGTTTGGAGTAAATAAGGAAAATACCCTTTAGTGATTAGGAAGTAATGAGGCAGTGTGTGACTCTTGTTACACAAGTACTCGGAGAAACTATACACATACATGGCACCAAATGAGAAATGCAAATGTTCATATGTGCTATATAGTCTCTCTTGTGCAAGATCAAAACTGCTCGTCGGGATTCTATTAGAGGTTTTACAAGTAATGGGCATTGGTATGATCCATAAAAGTTTTCTACTAAACCATACGGAGCTTGGGTGTTCTACCGCCGTATATGGGGATGAATTCAACTATCAACCGGTTTACCACATGGATTTAGGATTTATCGAATAACAATGGAGTCATCCAAAATTAGCCATATAAAGTCCTTAGGTGGGCCACACTATAGAAACAATGAACAATCATCCAATAACCTCCATTCAAACCGATGGATCATAATTGCCTACCGTGGTGAATGGTCCTTCTTTGTCCTTAGCACTTGGATCAATGGTATGGACGATACCATCTTTGAAACTTTCATCCAACGGGCTTTTGGTGAATATTCATAATCTGAGGTAAGTATGATATGAAGCGGGCTACTCTTGAACTTTTAATGTGACACATTAAAAGTATCTTGGAGATTGCACTGGTTGACCGATCAATGGATGAAGGATGAACAATTGGGAAGTTGGGATATCATGGACAAGGGCTTTGCCTTTAATGGCTTAGATGGAGGGGTATTCATCTTGAACACATGGCATGTAGATGGTGCATCAACACTACCCATCTAGTGGGTCAATTACATGGATGGTGCATCAACGCTACCCATCTAGTGGGTCAATTCCATGGATGGTTCATTAACGCTACCCATCTAGTGGGTCAATTCATAAAAACATGAGGTCTACTATATGTTAGTGGTAGAACAAAATATAACATGTCATTTTGTTCAGGTGCATATCGATGAGTTGACTTTTGTGTAGTTGATGTGTAGAGAATAATAACTATATTGATGTTGATCTTTATAAATGCAGTAGAATGCACTGTTACATACTAAGATGTCACTCCACACATGTTTGTAGTATGAGTGGTTCATTAATAGGTCGTTTGTATTCATAGTGACCTAAAAATTAAGTTATAAGGTGGACCAATCATGGGTGTGGCTGACCGTTATGATAATGAGTATACATAAAGAATATAAGGGTATGGTATATTGAACTTGATTAGATCAATGGCCAAGTCTATGGAACCATGAGCCTACTTATCACTGTGTATCTATAGATAACTCACATTATTCATTTTGTATCATTGCATGTATCTTGTGGCCTTTGATCCATCCTACATGGGGTTGATGGTTGATCTGTTTGAATCTTGTATTCATATTTCAGATGTATAAATATATAGTCTTCACATTATAACATAAAACATTAGGCAATGTATGATTCTTGATATATAGGCACTTAGAAATTGTACATATGTGGAAAAAATTACATTCCTAGTTATAAAGATTTGAAATTGTGGGGGTTATGTACTCGGATGCACTAATAAAAACCAACTTAGCTCATAAATGCACTTAGAGATGATTGTACAAGAGTCCAAAGTTACAAATCCATACAGATGTTATGTTGGCCCATGTGGAATGATTGTGTTTCGGTTTTAGTGATACTGCATTTAGATTAAAAAAAGTCCTTTAAGATAGAGAATGAAAATGATTAGTGGTCCGAATTCAAAAGATGATTATTCAATCAATGAAATTTTTAGGCTATATTTTATTCTTATTTGAGGCTAGATTTGGACATTAGGGATTTGTGTTCATATGTAACTATAAGTTCATTTGATGAACTATGTTATTTTACCACCAGCAAATGTATAGTTTTTTATTGGCCAAACTTATACACCTATGAAGCCCATTATTCAATCTGTCAGCTAAGATACTTAACATGAATTTGGACCTTTCTCCTCCATATTCAATTGTCAAAAATCTATTAAAGAACATGTAACATTGTAATGACGTTAAATTGCGGTGCATGACAAATTACTCCAGCATCTTTGTACTGCATATATAATAAGTTTGATTGACTTTACCACTAGTTGGTTGAATGATGGGCTAATGAAGTTAATTGAATGATAAGAGTATATTCAGGGCTAGAAAAGTTAGTTGTATTCAAAGCTGGTGATACGATAATTATCATAATAAAAGTGATGGTCAGTATATATTGTATGATGAAATTGTAATTATTGACTTTGTGATGCTAGAAAAGAGTTTGGTATGCATTGGCTTGAGATATGATTAGTCAAAGAGGTTGTAACTGACTGCCGAAAACTTGATTGAGGAGAAAAAAGATGAATCCGCTTAAGTAGAGGCTCATTTTTTAGTAGCTAGTAGGCGAGGCAATAACTTATCGAGGTGATGATCTGTAGCTGGTTTGAAAGACTGATTAGCCACATTGAGACCAAGACATGGGCAAACTCCTATGAGAGGTAGTAGTGGTGAATTTTATTTTATTTTTACTAGGTGAAACCTAATGACACAATGTCAAGTGGAGATAGAAGGCCTACGAGTCATAAACTTTTAAATCCTCTGACCAAATGACTATATAGAAGATTAGTTAATGATACATCGAAGGGAATGAGGTGGAGCCTAATATATGAGTTGCCGGTGTCAGCAACCTAACCTATATAAGTGAAGATCCCATGAGATAGGTTCAATGGATAAATAACAAGATATAAAGTAGACGATTGCACTAATATAAATGAACCCCTTCCATGGTGTAGCAGTGCGAGCAACAATGAAAAAGGATGAGTATTTGAACACTTAATGAATCAATGATAATATATTTGGTGTACCTAATTGATACGTACACTTGATGGAATTCACCTATATGAGTGTGAAGGTGGATGTCACTTCCTATGAGAATTTGGGTGAATTATTTAGAGCACTCATAAAATTCAGGTAATAGTGTGTGGCCAAAACGCACCGAACCGCAGAATCACTTATAGTGAAAAGGTTGTGTGAGTGACGTATACTTGCAATTTATATCAAAAGGAGTCAGGTTCAAGACTATGATGTCACTTAATTCCTGTAAACATGTCTAGTTTACTCTAATGTTGGTTGAAGTCTATAGTGACACTGACACCATTGCACAACTCTTCCATCTTAGCTTGAAATGTCATAAATTTTGAAACCTTTTGGAGATTATTGTATTTTAAATTCTTTTAAAATAAATTAGTGCTTCAAAATTTCTATTAGTTCAGGCCGTGGCTGTAGCCATGAATGTATGCAAGCCCACGGATGTGTCTTTTCATGCAAGTCCGAAAGGTTGAACCATTTCATATTTTTTTGTTTTGAAAAGTTGTATCTTCTAAACCATAAGGGTTACATTAATTGTGATGAAAAGCGGGTCGCGGACAGTTACATGGCCAAGATGGATTAGAAAAGGCCCGGTCGACGACAGAAGTGATCCAGACCATCAGACCTTAAATAGAGCGTATCTCGCAATCTGAAATGAGTTATCAGATGTAAAATATATGATTTTGGAGTAGAACGGGCTATTTTAGCCAACCAACCCCACGACGCTGAGTTATGCAAGCCAGATTTGCAAAATACCCCTGGATTGATGGTCATTTTCCTATTTTAATTCTGTTTTTACTATAAATAGTAAGTTTTAGTTTGATTATAACTCTCCATCTGTTGGGCTTTAGGAGTTGCGCCCAACGTGAAAAGAGCTTAGAATAATTAGGAGAGCGGTTTGGTGAAGCCAAATAGGATACTTACTATTTTTGGCCAAAAACCTTGCGCACTAGTACAAATCACGATCGTCTATAAATAGTAAGTTTACTATTTATAGTAAGTTGCGAATTCTAGGAGTTTTAGTTGTAGTTTGATTCTGATTTCTTTCTCATTGCTTGGTACCCCTATTTAAAGGGTTGTGAACTCGTTTTTATTCATTAATCAATTAATTTTGAATTTATTAGAATATATTTCTATTTTCTTGCTTTCTTTCCTCATGGATTCGAGAAGTCTCTGTGAGGAGTCCTGAGAAGTTCCGTGGATTCAGAATACGTATCCTCTTGAGGAAGACAGTGCTCGACCATACGTCCTTCCCTGCATTAAATTGGGTTTAAACCCAACTGCCACAACCTTTTTTGAAAGGGTGTCTCTAAACCCTTAAGGGTGTCTTCAGAAAGTCTATAAGTAGACTTTCTGTTATTTGTTTTTTGTAAGCAATAAAAAGTATGGTTTTACGTTTAAAGTATGGTTTAAGTATTTTCTGGTTCGGATTAAGACTATAAGTAGTTTGAGCCTGCGTACAGTGACTGTACCACTAGGACCGGGTGATGTCGTTGTATCCTGAAGGTCGATTACTTATTGAATCCTGTTGCACTTGGGACGTGGTCCAAGGAGGGAAAATTGGATTTCAAGTCGAGTGACTCGTGCCATGCCTTGACTTCTACAAACCAATAAGTTTTCTCATTTTCTTAATTTAATTTTATTTGGTTCAGATAGCTTTCAAATATTAAACTCCAACAAAAAGTATGTTCACGGTTACTTTTTCAGTTGATAGTGATCATCTCATGACACATGATAGAAGATAAGTGGCTACACCTGCATGGAGTTATGAGTAGAATGTTCTAAAATGCATGATTGGCCAAAGCGGTGATCGACAATGACACTTGACAAAACATAGTTGGTCACACGCATTTGAAAATAGATTGATTATATAAAGATCATAAAGATCAATTTCAAGATAGAAATATAATCAGTTATATTTGCCAGATGATTTGTTGATTACAAAAAGATTTTGAAGATTGATGATCAAATTAGAAATATAATCGGCCACGTCTGTTAATTGGCCAATTAATATGGAGGAGATTGCGAAGATTGATTACAAGTCAAGTCTCCAGCAAACTGCTTTGCATCTCTATAAATTCAGTAGAGAGTGAAGAGCTCAAGGCCTATGCCAGTCTAACATAACACTGCTCTTTTAATGTCATGTTGTCCATCCTTCACCTGCTATGGACATTTATCTTAGTTATAATTCAATCTAACTCCATTATTAGCCAATGTAATGCTACGAACTAGCGTAAATCAAATAGATTGAAATTAGTTAGCTACCACCCTATGTCACACAACTATATCGTTGGACCTTTAGGAAGATCCCTATGTATTGAATGGATGGCTAACGGGGCCATCTTACCGCATGCTTAGGGATTTCTTCAACCATCTCGCCATAAAAGTTCTATCTAGGTCATGAATAGGTTGTTGTTTAATTGACTCGCCACGAAAGCTAGTTGAGGGACAAATAGGTGGTCAAATCATAACAATCTTGCATGCGGAGTGAGGTTGAAAGCAATGAATGAATAGTCATTCCCACGACTATCTTGCTATAAAGAACCCAAAGCAACAAATAGGTTGTCACCTCATTGACCTCTTGCCTATGTTCGGGGTAATGATTGATTGTTGTTTCTAATGACCGTCTAATAACGAAATCCAACTTTGTGATGAACAAAATGTCGAAGATCCACCCACCATCAGTCATCTTGCCATGAAACCCAATCTTAAGTAACAAACATGCAATTATCCTAACAATCGCCTTGCCACAAGACTAGCCAAGCGACAAACAGATGACCATTCCCGCGAACAACGATTGTCTCGCACAACAAAGCTTAGTCATGTAATGGATGGACTATCATTCTTGACGATTGTCATGCCACTAAGTCAGTTGAGAATGTAATTCAGTTTTCATGCCAGACGACTGTTTTCTTATGAAGCTTGGTATCTTACTAGACAATGAATGATTAATCCCATGATTTAGTGTATTATTCAATAAATACATGTATATCTATAATATTATTGAATCGTTTCATTCGCGAGGAGCTGGATGAGAAGAAACTTCGGGTAGGGAAGTGAACGAAAATACGCTACAGATGGTGGCCGTGGTGGGTTCAAGGATCTTACGCGACGGAGCGAACTCTTCTATCATGGTAGTCTTGGTAGTAGTACCAGTAGGCCCCTCCGATGATGAAGTGCTCTCAGCCGGGGGGCGTCGCCCGTGGCCCGAAGGCACCGCCGGCAGGTCCAATTGGGCGATCCACTCCGGAGATCTTTCCATGGGAGGATTGTCATTGGTTATTATTATTATTTTTAAACTTTTTTTTCTACTTATTTACTGATTATAGTTAAAGATGTACATGAGTCGAACCGAGTCGAGCTTGGCACAGCTTGACTCGGCTGGGCCACTAGCTGACCTTAGCTTGAACTCGGCTCGGCTCGGCTCGGTCAGTAGCTCGGGCTAGTTCGAGCCGAGTTCGAGCCAAGATCGAGCCGAGTTCACCTGTGCAACATTTTCACAAACACATGGACTGCACCTTCAAATTATCATTATAAGTAAAACACCAGCAATGGTTTTATAAGTATTTCATTAAACACCTTGTAGGCTACACAAAAATCAAGAAAAAAGAGTATTTGTTTGATGAAACATACCTTCCTTGCCACCAGTTGACATTTTAGTTGAGTCATTTCATCAAACACTTGGTGAGCAACATCAATACCAAAGTAACCGAGTCATCGAACTGGTTCGATCCGAGTTTGATTCGAGTCGAGTCGAATTCAGTTCGATTTTTTATAGAGCTGGTTCGATCCGAGTCGAGTCGAGCTCAGTTCGAAATTTTTTTGAGCTAAAAAAATCAGCTCAACTCGGCTTGAACTCAATTTCGAACCGAGTTAAATCGCGCTTTTTGGAGTCGAGTCGAGCGAGATAACCGAGCTAACTCAGTTCATGTACAACCCTAATTATAGTTAGGTTTTCGTTATTAATATTATGATATCTACCTTTGTTTTATTTCTTTTAGTAAAATTGTGTTATCGGTTTAATAGTACAAGTTATTATGTGCTTAATTGAAAATTAATTATCTGAAGGTAAAAAAATTCATAAGAAGGACAAACCCTTGTATGTCTGATTCTTTGTAATTGTGTGTCTGATTCTTTGTAACTGTGGTTAGATAAATGGCTGATCAGCACCAATCCAATAATAGGTCTATTTCGACCCATCGGATCTTAAGGCATTCAATATGATCCGCCACTTGATATTGCGTGTCACAAGAATATGGAATTTGAGCTAAATAACTTTATTAAAGAAGCCCGTATGACAAGTTTGCAACAAGTGGGACTCACATTTGGAGTGAACATAAACATTAGGTAAGCCCTGTAAATGTTTCGACGGTGGGGGTTTTCATCCCCGTTATTTCTCATGGTGTGTCCCTTGTAAGTTTGAGATCTCCCTCCTTTTAGGCCTTTGTCCTGGAACAGGCTGGCGAAGTGGATGGACAGTATGGATATAAACCAAACATCACGGGTAGCCCACGGACGCTGAGGTCACAGGAAATTCTGTAATGTCCCGTCCTACTCGGAAGTGTGATGGTTCATGCTCCGGCACTCGGAAAATGCATCCGCAGCATCATTAGGTCCAAAAGCGTGTGACCTACTGTAAGTCATCATAGCGAAATCAGATTTCGTTGAAAATATAAACCTTTTATTTGAAGAAATTTGTCTGGAAGTACAGCTGGCCACGTTTCATCTCAACCGTTGAAAAATGGCCATCAATTGGCTAGTTAATCACTCGAATCAGAGTAAATGGTGGCTTATGACCTAATAAAAAGTGTGGATAGACTTTGAACGTTCTAAATAGAGTCACTTGCATCCCTCATGTCCAATTCCTGTGGCGCCTGCGTATCAATCATCGCACTCTGCCGGAGTATCAAAGCTTCCCTCTAAAAAAAAAATCCCAAAAAGATCCTCTCTTTTCTAGAGAGAGAGTGGGAGAGAGAGAGAGAGAGGGAGAGGGAGGGGCTGGGAAATGGGTAAGAAGACGACAGTAGAGAAGAAGAAGAAGAAGAAGAAGGGCCGTCCTTCTCTTCTAGAACTCCAAAAACGTCAGCAGCAACTAGAAAAACGAAGCCCTAACCCTAATTCCGGAAACTCTGATCCTAACCCTACCCGCCGATCCACCAGACGAAACCCTAACCCGGACACGGACCGGATCGAAGAAGAATCCCGAGAAGAAGAAGAAGAAGACGACGACGACAACGGCGATGAATTGGATGGCAAGAGAAAGGAGAAGAAGCTCAAGCTCGTGCTCAAATTACCGCACCGGTCGTCTTCGCCGACGGTGAATTCTTCCGGCGGATCGGGTGGGGGGTCGGACGGTTCGGATGATTCGGACGGGGAGACTTCGCTTAAGAAGCGGAAGATCAATGCCGTCCGCGGTGATGGATTGGACGGGTTGGCGGGGAAGAAGGTGCCTTTTTTGCCCCTCGGATTTTGAGTTTTTACCATCTCAGCTATTCTGGATTATTTTGTGAGAATTTGGCTTGAAAGTAGGAAGTTCTTTGATTTGACATTAGTCAACTGTTCAGTTATTTTGTTGAAAGTTAGGTCAAAGATGTCCTTATTTTTCAAAAATTATATACTTTTTGTTTAAATTCTGGATCGGAGTTTTCTTTTTTGAATTTTTAAAATTATGTATTGGTTTTTTCTTTTTGATTTTTTTTTTTCAAAAAAGTCACATTTTGCCTTCTCTTCTGTCGAGACTTTTTATTTGAATCCGAATTCGATTTGATCTGATTCGTGTTTCCATTGAGTGATTTCGGTCCTATGGATTTTGCAGGCTGGTGGGCATAATTCTGGTCTGAATGCAACGGATCCTCTTCCAGGTTTTGGGGTTGATCGTGTTTAAGTTCACAAAAGACGTTAATACTTATTACCGTTTAATTAATTAATTAAAATATGAACAGGAACCCCACCAGATTCGGGCCCCGCAACACCCTTACCGGACAAGAAGTTGCTGGTTTTTATTCTTGACAGGCTTCAAAAGTGCGTGTTCTCTATTTGGGAATGATCATATACACCCTGATCGATGGGTTTGATTTTGTAGCCGTGCAAAAGGTGGGGCTCTCCATCAAGATTGTCTTTCGCAAAAATCAGGCAGGTCTGGTCACAGGCTGCACTGTATGAAATCATTAGATGCTTTATATCAGATCTCCCACGTGTTCCTATTGCCTTCCTTGAGTCACAGGTTTTGTGATTTTTGGCGCCTTAGGATCTCCTCCTGCCACAGTTTGTTGTCAAGCATAGACAGCTCTTCCCTTTTTTCTGCTCCTTCTAGCTCTTGAGATCTTCCAGAACATTCTATCTCAGACTGGATTCTACAAAGCTGACCCTCGATTTGCGCTTTCTTCCCACAAATATCTCCAGAGCCCTCCTTCAAACACCTGCACAACATCAGTTTCAGATACCGGAATTTCTGCACTATCTCGAACATGGGCATGTCCTTCACTTTGATAGTACAGGTCTCCCTAATAAACCTTTCTTATTCTGGGTGCTCCAAGCAGATTCTTTCAAATAAGAGTGATTCAATATACATGTGTGGCCTGCATGATGACTGGACTAGCCTGACTTTTGTGCCAGGTGATATTCATGGTGGGGCCCAACTTTTTCATGGTTCAGATGTAGTGCACATGGGGCATGTTGTCACATGCACTTAAGCCAGTAACTTACCATCTACTAGGGTGTATGTGATACTTCCTTCCTCTTTTGTACATATATATCCTAAACAATTCATTACGTGCTCATTTGATCACTTTTTTAGTTCGTTTTGACGATGGGTTGAATGAAATTTTTGATTTTACTTCAGGAAAGACACTTATGGTGTATTCTCTGAACCCGTGGATCCAGATGAGGTATTTTTCTGAAGTGAAAAATGTATTTCCAATAATCAAATACACTTTTTTTTTTCACCCCGATGAAAAAATTTCTTGTAGGCCTAAATTTTACACACACTCTCTCTCTCTCTCTCTCTCTCTCTCTCTCAGCTGCCAGACTACCATGAAGTCATAGAGAATCCTATGGATTTTAGCACTGTGAGGAAGAAGCTATCTTCTGGGGCGTATGCGAACTTGGAACAATTCAAGGTTAGTCAATACACTTACTGGATTAGAATGCTATGCTCTTGCATTGGGGTGTTTGATTGATTTATTTATTTATTCTTGTAGTATGTTTTTATTTTGGTTGTGGACCCATGAAGTTTTGCATAATTATAAGTGTTTTTTTTCTCGTCTTTTATTGCTGCAGTTGTTTGTTAGGGATACCAAAGAAACCCTATTTCCATGTGACAAATATCACTAGGGTTTTTAAAATCTTGTGATACTTCCATGAATAGTTAATCAAATGACATTACTATGATTATATCGTTAGATAAATCTCGGCATTTTTAATTTTTTCTTTGAAAGATGGAGAAAATTTATTAAAAAGAAAGCCTAACAAGACATTAGGCAAATTTCAATAAAGAAGCCCGATTCAAATCAACCAGGGAATCTAAACATGAGGCCCATCCCATTGCATCCAACTTGGCTGTTCAAAACACCTCGGCATTTTTATTTTTTCACAATTCTATCTCAAAATTAACTTAGTTTTTGTTATTTCATTATATGCATATGTATTTCAATTTAAAATTGTTTTTAATTTATAATAGTAATAATATATAAATGCACACACATGAGGAAAAAGTAATATGAGGTCTACCTCATGGGAACTTCCCATGAGGTTTAATCTTTTGGCCCCACTGTGGTGTGTGTCAGACATCCACATCGTGCATTCAGTGGTCTTCTCTAGGTTATGGGATGTCCCAAAAATCCACCGCATTCGGAACTTAGGCGGGCCACACCATCTGTAACCATGTGAAATCATGTCTGAAGCATCTAAAAGCACTTGTTGGGGCCCACCTAAGTTTTGGAATGACATGAAATGTGGTGTGACCTCTCATCCAAGTGGGGCACACAATGGATGGGTTGGATGTCTGAACCTCATCTCAGTGGGTTCTATAAACAACAAGGAAGGTTTCAATGGGTGGGCATCCACTCTCAACTTTGTCTGTTTTGCGACTCACCTAAATCATGGATTAGTCTGATTTTTAGGTCTGTGGCCCACCATGGGATTGGGAGGGTGTATTTGATCGATGGGGTGGATGTCTGACACACATCGTAGTGGGGCCCATAGAGCTCGACCTCATGGGAAGCCCATGAGGTTGACTTCATAGTACCTTTCGCCCCTATGAGGCTGACCTCATAGTACCTTTTCCCATATATATATTTGGGGAGTCAAGGAACAACATGTTCATAGGATGATTGTGGCAGAAATGAGGATGATGAGATGGATGAGCGGCAAAATAAGGAAGGATAAACTTAAATGTGAATTCATTTGAGGGAACTTATATAGGGTAATAAGTCGAGGGAAGTAGACTAAAGATGATTTGGCCATCTGCAATGGAGACTGAGAATAACGATAATTAGGAGTGAGTTGCTTAAGGTTGAAGGCTTTAAAAGGGCAATGTGAAGGCCTAAAAGGACATGGGTAGAGGTAGTAAGAAAAGATTTGATGACCTATGGTTTAACTGAGGATATGCTCCTTGATAGAGTGGAATGGTGGTGTATGTTTTCTGTGGTCAACCCCAATTAGTTGTGACAGGGCTTAGAGGATGACAAGATGACAATTTTATTTTATCTTTATTTTTGCTTTTTGGTTAGATTTTCCAATATTATACGAAGAAAACCTCAAAATCTGGAAATCGTCAGAAAAATTCCTGAAAAGCGATAAATTGTTGAGAACGAGATTTTTCGTAATCACGTGTTTGTAAGCATTGGAGTAATTCATTTCAATGAAGTTTTGACCCAATACTCAAAAGCAACATGTTTCAAAAATTTCATATTTGAACTTTATGTTCTTTGTTCCTCGTTGCAATGCAACTCTCCTAAGGGCTTGCTTGGGAGCGTAGATTTGGAACCCCTTGGATTTGGAACTCCCTGGATTTGAAACCCCCTGGATTTGGAATCCTCCCATTGTGTTTGACACTTGGAATTTAGAATCCCCTCTAATCCAAAACTAGCTATGCATAGTATATTTATAGGGGTTTGAATTTAATTACTAAATCAACTTTAATATCTATAATTAGTGTGTGTATGAAATGTTCGAAACAATGGTTGTAACAAGCTTGTTGAAATATATATTTTGCTTGAAAATGATGAAATTCGAAATCTCGGATGGACCACAAGCAGAAGATCACATATGAGTGACTAACCAACGATTTTTAACCGTTGATTTACATGGATAATGTTTGGACGACGCAAATCATCGTATTAAAGTAATTATAGTGATGCAATTGATAATCTAATTGTTTTGGGATATCATCAGTGAGCCATGTGCCCAATATATTAATTGTCTAGTGACACATGTTACACATGCAACTCTTGGAAGGATTTTAGATGTAATCCAAGCTTTCACCGTGGATTTCAAACCCCCTCTTCGAGGGGATTTGAAACCCCCAATTACTTTATGGTGCCAAACATACCAAGGGATTTGAAATCCCCTCATATTGCCTCAAACCCCCCCAAATCCATGGTGCCAAACGACCCCTAATGGTTTTCTTTTTCCATGGAGTGAATGTGATGGTCTTGGCTATTCCAATATTTTGTTCCAGCTATCCATAGGAATTCAAATTTCTACTTGAATACCACGCCACCTTTTCCTTATAAATGTCCATGATGTAAGGGGCCATTCTTTGTTAAGAATCATGTCTTGGGCTGCCTGAAAATATTATTGACCTGAGAGGCTTAGACCGACTTAAAAACTTGCATGTTTAATATTCTAAATATCTAATATCAATGATTCAATATAAATTTGTGGAAAGAAATTTAAAATTAAATTTGGATTAATAGTGTCAAGTTAATTTGGGATCACTAAAAAAAGCCTCCAAAACAGCCTGGAATTCTTGCAATATGTGGAACTCATCCCACTAATGCATATCCTAACTATTTGACTTCATTTTCCTTGAGAAATTTGAGGAAAAAAATTAAAATTAATTTGGTTGAAATAGTGTTGTCGTGGTGTGCCATAACGGTCATTACGGGGCCATTAAGGCTGTTACATAAAGGTAACGGTGGCAATAGTTACATTTCGTGGGGCTGTAACGGCCCATAAGGGCTGTTATGGAAAAAAATGACCCATAATCGCTGTTATTGCCCATTACAACCCCCGTAAAAGTTGTAATGGCCCCGTAACGGTCCATTACGGGGCATATACATGTATTTCAGGATTTTTTTTCAATAAAAAAAGAAATCGTAACAGCCGTTACAACCCTTGTAATGGCTGTTACGACCCATATCTTAAAGGTAATGGTGGTGGCCATTACGACCACCATTATTGTTACGAAATACCTCTAGTGTTGGGACCACTCGAATGTCCCCAAAATGGGCTGAAATTTATGCAATCTGTGGGATTCATCCCACTAATGCATATATCCCCAAGTAGTTGACATCATACCCCACAAGAAATTTGTGGCATCCCACTAATATATATATATATATATATATATATATATATATATATATATATATATATATATATATATATATATATATATATATATATATGGGAAAAGGTACTATGCGCTCGACCTCACGAGTCCGTCCCATGAGGTCGAGCTGTGTGGCCCCACCATGATGCGTTTCGAACATCTACCCCATCAGTCAGATGCACCATTCCATCGTGGGCCTAGGTCTCAAAAATCAAGTCAATCCGTGACTTGTGTGGGCCACACCACATGCAGAAGTGGAGAGGGGCCGTGCACCATTAAAACATTCATAACCATTTTTGAGGGCCCACCGGGATGTGGTTTGTGAATCCAGCCCATCCATTATGCGTGTCCCACTTGAATGAGGGTTTTGACCAAGTTTCAGGCGCATGCAAAACTCAGGTGGGCCCCACCAAGTGCTTTTATATGTTTTAACAGTTTCTTCACATAATTTTAGATGGTATGGCCCACCTGAGTTCCGTATACGGTTGATTTTTGGGATATCCCATAATTTAAAGGGGACCCATCAAATGCACGGTGTTGATGGTTGACACGCATCACGGTGGGGCCCACACAGCTCGACCTCATGGGAGCTTATCGTCAGCTCGAGCGCATTGTAACTTTTCCCTATATATATAAAATAAATTTTAACTTGTATTTGTAAATTAAGTTGTAAGTTGTAAGTTGTTCAAGTTATCAAATTATTATTTATCAATAAAATTTTATGTTCAAAGTTTTTAATAATTAATTCTCTATTAAGTCTTAATGTAACTTGTTGATTGTTTTGTTAAATTTTATATACATAATACAAGTAGAAATTTGAATCCCTATGGATAGCTGGAACAAAATATTGGAATAGCCAAGACCATCACATTCACTCCATGGAAAAAGAAAACCATTAGGGGTCGTTTGGCACCATGGATTTGGGGCGGTTTGAGGCGATATGAGGGGATTTCAAATCCCTTGGTATGTTTGGCACCATAAAGTAATTGGGGGTTTCAAATCCCCTCGAAGAGGGGGTTTGAAATCCACGGTGAAAGCTTGGATTACATCTAAAATCCTACCAAGAGTTGCATGTGTAACATGTGTCACTAGACAATTAATCTATTGGGCACATGGCTCACTGATGATATCCCAAAACAATTAGATTATCAATTGCATCACTATAATGACTTTAATACGATGATTTGCGTCGTCCAAACATTATCCATGTAAATCAACGGTTAAAAATCGTTGGTTAGTCACTCATATGTGATCTTGTGCTTGTGGTCCATCCGAGATTTGGAGTTTCATCATTTTCAAGCAAAGTATATATTTCAACAAGCTTGTTACAACCATTGTTTCGAACATTTCATACACACACTAATTATAGATATTAAAGTTGATTTAGTAATTAAATTCAAACCCCTGTAAATATACTATGCATAGCTAGTTTCGAATTAGAGGGGATTCTAAATTCCAGGTGTCAAACACAATGGGAGGATTCCAAATCCAAGTGGTAATTAGGCATAATTTTAAAGATTTAATTTATATATTGTCTAATAGTCTCAAACACCCAAAACTACAATGAAATGGGCAAAAGAACCCAATCTAATCACTTGTGGTAATTAGGCATAATTTTTCCTAATTTTTAAAATATATTTTTTATATTTTTACATTTTTTAAAATTTAAAAAAGAGGCCAAAGCAATATGCGATCGCATATGCAAACAGCATATGCTGGTTGCATACAATGGCATATGCGATTTGACAACATTGGGTACAGATAATCCGAACTCAGCTTGCATAATCCTAATCCGTCATGAGTTTGGGCGAACAGCTTCGGACGTGAGTTTGCTCCCCACAGACACGAGTTTGATTCCCCACCTTGTGGATTACCTGATGCACGTGGTTGGTGGGTGATTGTATGCATCCACAGGAAATAGTCTCGCCTTAAAAGGGGTGGGGACACCGTGTCCTCATAAAAAAACTCCGAACCTCAACTTGCATTGTCATATTTTTCTTCAATTGTATGATCTTGTTAAAGCTTACCTCGTAGCAAATAATAAGTCCTCATTGTTATAGGATAGGATGCGTATATACAGTGGAACATGCTAAAGATAGGTGGATTGCTATCGAGAGGGTGGAAGCTTTCAATCAGATGCTATCGAGAGGGCAAGTCTAGCCTCATAAGTGGTTTAGAGTCTCCGACTTGGTAACGACTATCTCCCACATTCGCAGACGATACCATCATTTCTTTGGACGCTGACCCATTTAAGGTGGACAATTTATGTAAGATCATTGTTTGTTTGGAGGCGGTTTTTGGCTTGAAGGTTAATTTGGAAAAAAAGCGAGATTCTGGGCAATCATCACTCCAAAGACGACGTGTCTTCTTTTGCTATGATTTGTAGTTGTAAGGCGAGGTCCTTCCCATCCTCTTACTTGGGGCTGCCATTGTGCATGGGGAAACCCGCTACTCATCTATGGGACATGGTTATTGAGAGTATAGAGAATCTCTAAGTGGAGGAGTTGTTATCTTTCCCTGGGAGGGAGGTTAACTCTCATTAGGACGACTTTTGCAAACATGCCGCTCTACTTCGTGTCCCTTTTTAAATGCCCTGCTCGGTTTGGAAGAGACTGGATAAGCTTAGAAGAGATTTTCTATGGAGAGGTGCGGAAGGTGGCAACAAATTCCATCTTTTAAGTGGGGAGGAAGTCTGCAAACCTCTTAATGAGGGAGGAGCCGGGGTGAGGAATCTTCTCGATATGAATAACGCCCTACTTGGGAAATGGTTTTGGCAGTTTGGCCTAGAACAAGGGAGTTTTTGGTGGTAAACAATTGCCTTCAAGTATGGGGGGGGGGGGGGGGGGGGGGAGATGATCATGTTGCTCAAGTCGGTCTTCAAGAAGGGCATATCTTCTCTATTGGCGATGGGAACCGAGTGAGATTTTGGGGTGATGTGTGGTGTGGCGATGTTCATTTAGCTCAAGCCTTTCCCAATTTAGCTTGACTCTCCCCCTTGCCAAATATTCTAGTGACGGATTGTTTCTCTTTCAACGGCCCTAAAATCTGCTGGACTCCACGTGGAAGGGACTTATTAGACAAAGAGGCGGAAGAGCTTCTCCGTCTTCTCGATATGCTTCGCTTTGTCTCCTTGTCTGGTGATGTGGACGAAATGATTTGGATCGCGGATAAATTAGGTTGTTTCTCGGTTAGATCCTTCTACAAGATGATGTGTACCCATGAAGGGGGGGTTGACAGTTATGCCTTCCACTTTTGGCATTACGCCATTCCCCCTAAGGTTGCAGCCTTCACGTGGCTTGTGGAAAGGAAGGTCCTTACTATTGATAACCTTCAAAAGCGCTCTCTGGTAATTGTAAATAGACGCTATATTTGCTATCAAGCTGAGGAGCCAGTGGATCATCTATTTATCCCATGCCCCTTCCTCTCCAAGGTGTGGTTGCACGTCTTCTCGTCCTTCACCTCATCATGGCTCATACCAAGCAATGTCTAGGACCTTCGTTGGGCTTGGTGTAGGGAAGGACTTCAAGTCAAGGATGGGACCTGATTTCACATTTCTCTTCCAGTGGTTTGGTAGGCGACGTGGTTCGAGAGGAATGGATGATGTTTTCAAAACTTGTCCCTGTCAATTGAAGTGGTCATAGCTAATGTTTTAGCTCTCATTCTTGAATGGGGGACCTTTGTAAAGCCCCTGGGGTGATGAGTGGGGGTTATCTGTTTATGGCTGCTTGTTGAGCCCTTAGCTCCCCCTATCTTTTGTTTCCCTTGTATTCTTTTCTCAGTGGCCGTTGTCGGTCGGTGGGCCTTTAATTAAATTTCCGTCTACTCATCAAAAAGAAGAAGAAAAAAGATAGGTGGATTTCTATTAAGATAATTCTCCTTGTATATATTTGGTATTCACCATGTAATACCAACAAGCTAATCACAAAGTACCTCTTACATGTTAACATGGTATTAGAGCCATCATCGGCTCATCTTCAATTGTCCATCCTTGATCTCACGATCATTGGATCTGCTGCCCTTTGCATTCCGGGTAGCCACAATTTTTCTTGATCTACCACATTTGTCACTCAAATCTTTGATTGAGCAACTTGGAACCTATGGTTTTCATTAGCATACCCAGATTTACATCTCTAAGCCTCTGTCATCATCCTTCTCTAGCTGACTTTGTGTTTATCCTCTCCACTATTCATATTATTGGTATAGTTACATGCATCGCTGGTTGGGAATATGGAAACGTGCATTGAAATCGCTGATACCCAGAAATGTATCACTAACTGACGGAAACATTAGGAAAACATGGGGAAATTTGATGGAGGATACATGAAATTCCCCTCTATAGGGTCTTCAACACGAAGGTCGATCATGTTGCTCAAGTCGGTCTTCAAGAAGGGCATATCTTCTCTATTGGTGATGGGAACCGAGTGAGATTTTGGGGTGATGTGTGGTGTGGCAATGTTCATTTAGCTCAAGCCTTTCACAATTTAGCTTGACTCTCGCCCGTGCCAAATATTCTAGTGACGGATTGTTTCTCTTTCAACGGCCCTAAAATCTGTTAGACTCCACGTGGAAGGGACTTATTAGACAAAGAGGTGGAAGAGCTTCTCCGTCTTCTCGATATGCTTCGCTTTGTCACCTTGTCTGGTGATGTGGACGAAATGATTTGGATCGCAGATAAATTAGGTTGTTTCTCGGTCAGATCCTTCTACAAGATGATGTGTACCCATGAAAGGGGGGTTGACAGTTATGCCTTCCACTTTTGGCATTACGCCATTCCTCCTAAAGTTGCAGCCTTCACATGGCTTGTGGAAAGGAAGGTCCTTACTATCGATAACCTTCAAAAGCGCTCTTTGGTCATTGTAAATAGACGCTATATTTGTTATCAAGCTGAGGAGCCAGTGGATCATCTATTTATCCCATGCCCCTTCCCCTCCAAGGTGTGGTTGCACGTCCTCTTGTTCTTCACCTCATCATGGCTCATACCAAGCAATGTCTAGGACCTTCGTTGGGCTTGGTGTAGGGAAGGACTTCAAGTCAAGGATGGGACCCTATTTCACATTTCTCTTCCAATGGTTTGGTGGGCGACGTGGGTCGAGAGGAATGGATGATGTTTTCAAAACTTGTCCCTGTCAATTGAAGTGGTCATAGCTAATGTTTCAGCTCTCATTCTTGAATGGGGGACCTTTGTAAAGCCCCTGGGGTGATGAGTGGGGGTTATCTGTTTGTGGCTGCTTGTTGAGCCCTTAGCTTCCCCTATCTTTTGTTTCCCTTGTATTCTTTTCTCAGTGGCCGTTGTCGGTTGGTGGGCCTTTAATTAAATTTCCGTCTACTCATCAAAAGAAGAAGAAAAAAGATAGGTGGATTTCTATTAAGATAATTCTCCTTGTATATATTCGGTATTCACCATGTTAATACCAACAAGCTAATCACAAAGTACCTCTTACATGTTAACATGGTATTAGAGCCATCATCGGCTCATCTTCAATTGTCCATCCTTGATCTCACGATCATTGGATCTGCTGCCCTTTGCATTCCGAGTAGCCACAATTTTTCTTGATCCACCACATTTGTCACTCAAATCTTTGATTGAGCAACTTGGAACCTATGGTTTTCATTAGCGTACCTAGATTTACATCTCTAAGCCTCTGTCATCATCCTTCTCTAGCTGACTTTGTGTTTATCCTCTCCACTATTCACATTATTGGTATAGTTACATGCATCGCTTGTTGGGAATATGGAAACGTGTATTGAAATCGCTGATACCTAGAAATATTTCACTAACTGACGGAAACATTAGGAAAACACGGGGAAATTTGAGATTTAATCCTAGCATGCAACATGGAGATTGTGAAAGAGTCTATAAAGTAATTCAATTAACAAAAGATGTTAACCAACCACGTAATTAAGAGTAAATAATAGGAACTAAAATCTGATTTAACTTAAATCACATGCTCGCATGCTAAGAAATCATAGAAATCAATTCAAAATTAGGCCCGATGGAAGGATAAAACTTCCAATTTTGCATAGGCACGTTCCACACTCAATTGACTGACTTGTAGGTTCTATGATTAGGGTTAGGAAGGGAAAAATCTGAAATTTGAAAAATTAGGGTTCATGGGAATTGGGAATTTTGGAATAAGGGTTTTTTTAGAATTTGGAGAAAAGATGAAATTAGAAATAAATTGGGCGATTTGGTTAAGGGGATTAATGGATTTAGGTATTGGTAGAGGAGAATTAAGGGTTTAGATGAAGGAAAGTTAGGGATTTTGGGGTCCTCAATAGTTAATTTCGGTTGGGGTTGAAGTCGGATGATGAAAAGTTGAAAGAAAAGATGATTTGGATGGTTTTGGATAGGAAGGGAAGAAAAGAGATGAAGTTTTTGGGAAAATACTTCTTTTGGATAGAAAAGAAGAGGGAAGGAAGATGATAGATGGAAGCCTCGCACCTCCGTCGAATGGGGAATGGAATCACACCACACCCAAGTTCCAAATCACATGGAGTATTCTTCAAATCACATGAAGAAGAGAAAACACTTTTTTTTTTTTTTTAAAATTCAAAATAATGGCACTATGGCTCCACACACCTTCTCTCTTTTATAGTATCAAAAAATACATTTTACAAAAAGCCGCTCTCAGATAAGATTCTCAACATAAAGATGCTTAATAAATTAAAAGTTGTTCCTAACTCCCTAATATTAACACAAATATATGTTATACCAAAAATAATAAAGCATGTAAATAATATAAACAACTAAATCGTGGTCCATAGGGGTCCATGATTAAGATGTCTGATGATGATGATCCAACGGTCCGATCATCGTGTCCACTAAGCTCCTATATGCATCCCATGTGCATCTTTTCGAAATTGGATTGCGTACTGAGTTACTCAGTACGCTCTTATCGTACTGAGTAAACTCTGTTGGGCCCACCGAGAATGCATGTGGTTTATCCACGCCGTCCATTTGTTTTCATAGATCATTTTAGGGGTTCAACCCAAAATTGATGCATATACAAAGCTCAAGTGGATCATACCACAGGAAAAAGTGGAAGTATTGATTTCCACCGTTGAAAACTTTCTAAGGCCCCTAGTGATGTTTATTTGTCATCCAACCTGTTCGTAAGATTAGATAGACATGGATGAAGGGAAAAAACAAATATCAGCTTGATCTAAAACTTCGGTTGCCCCCAAGAATTTTTCAACGGTAGATGTTCAATTCACACTGTTTCCGATGGTGTGGTCCGATTGAGATTTGTATATATTCCATTTTTTGTATAAAGCCCTAAAATCATGTGGTAAAACAGATGGACGAAGTGGATACAACTCATAAATGACAGTGGGGCCCACAGAGTTTACTCAGTATGCTTAGCGTACTGAGTTACTCAGTACGCAATCCGCTTCCCATCTTCCCAGTGTGGGGTCTTCAAAGATGCACTAACATGCACATGGGGTCTTCAACGTGGCTAGGAATGTGAAGTGGGCTAAGTGGGCCCAATGTAATGGTCGTCTAGTCATAAGGAGACTAGCTTAGCCCTCCTCCTTTGGTATAGTGCTCAAATGTCCTCATTAATTCCCTTCTACTGAGGAGATTTTGCCTTTGGCGAAATAAAGTTGCGGTAATGCTCAAGGAGATCCGGGTCTTGTTGCTGAAGCTCTGCCTATGTGATCCATGTACTGTCTGACTTTGGGTCTGTCCTTCCACTTGACAAGGTACTCCTAGTAACTTGTATGTTGTCTGGAAACCGCTTCTTCATTTAAGATATCTTCTATCTCCTCTCTTCTCGTAGGTGTGGATGGTACGGGTGGTAAATGTTGAGAAGAGAGGTTAGGTAATGGCCATGGGTTATGAGACATGTCAGGGGCATCATCATCAAAGTTCATATGAGGGTTAGGGGAAGGTCCATGAAACGGTACAAGATCTTCCACATTAAATGTGGAACTGATACCCTTGTTAGGTGGAAGATCTATCAAGTAAGCATTCAGACCAGTCTTTTCAAGATTTTATACGATCTAGTGCTACGGGCTTGCATTTTTTTTTTTTAATGGTTCCCTGTGGAAACCTTCTTGGACGTATTATTATCATGACTTCATCACCTATAGCAAACTCTTTAAACCTATGGTGTGATTCAACAATCATTTTGCATGTTTCATTACTTATATTGATTCCTTTTCCAATCTCTACATGCAATTCATGCATATTCGTGTAGATGCATGTGTAGACTCTGAAGGCCTATGGAACATTGACATGGGTATGCAATCTATAGGTCCCCTAAGCTCATCTACTTGTTTTTCCAGATCCACTTCCTCCCCAGGACTCATTTGATCGTGATGAAAGTTTGGTAGAGTCAATGCGTGAATGTCCCGCACTGGTGTAAGCTCATCCAGTATGTCCTCTGGAATAACAATACTAGACTTCTCTAATACCAGACTCACCTCAGATGGTAACTCTACACTACTCTCGTGTGTAACCTCAGGTGGCATCTCCATAATAACCTTAAGTGTGACCTCACTTGCCACTTGGGCATACAACGTCAAATTAGTTTCTCTTTCAGACTCTTGGGCATTAACTATAGGAAGAGACTTAAGCTGGAGTTTCGTCACATCTTCAGGACCACGTTTCTTGACGTCCTCCTTTTCCGGGGTGCTTTTGGACGGGAGAGGCTTAAAGACAATCCTTTTGCTCTCATATAGAAACGAATGCATATTCAAGCGGCCGAGTAGTGTTGCGTCCCTATTATACAAAAGGCCTTCCCTATCTGGTGGACCGTTTGGACTGAGAGAAACAATCGTTATTTCCTCAACCTCTCCAATTCTGTTTCCAATTCCATCGCTGTAGCGAAGCAGCTGCTGATTGAGTGGGCTGTGGTCGATTCGAAGATTAAGTAGTCCAATTTGTTTTGTTTCAAAGCCTAGTGTGGTCCGCTTTCTTAGCGGACCGCCGTTGTTCGGTCTTTTCTTTCCTTTGTGCTTTGCTTTTGTTTTTTTGTTTTTTTCTCCTTGTTTTTCTCCTCTTCTTTTAATGATATTTGGTTATCTTCCAAAAAAAATAAAAATGATGTGGCCTATATTCATAGGCAAAATATTACACCACAACATCTGTATAGGAACCAAACTAGATGGGAATGGGACAACACTGAGAAACTGAAATCGAAGGCGCATTAACCCATGAGACTTGATAGGGTTGAGGGTGAGGAACATCTAACATACCTAAGCGGTACACGGTGTTGGTAGAGACTGCATTGATGCAACTGCCACTATCAATGATTACCTTGCAGTTTTCGCGACCACGCTTGGTATAAATGTGGAAAATTGAATTCCCGCACCAATCATTACTTCTACAATCTGGCTTAAGGTGACTAACAATTGCAAGTGGCACAGTCTCAACTCCTTTAATTTGATGCTCGACTTGTGATTGGACATCTTTCCCAGTGTTGGGGTTCACCTGAAGGGAGGCTTCAAGCTAATTGACACGCACATTGGTCACGGTGGTCCTATTATGCGCTTCAATGGCCGTCAGACGGTTGTTGATAGCATTAAGGGCCTTGGCAATCTGTTCTAGATTCATACTGGGATATAGGTCAAAACCATGTCCAGAACGAGTGGACATACACAAGGTAACTCTTAGGGAAAAACCTAGATCTTAGGGTAATGTAATGATAATGATAAAACCAACATAGAGATCAAATTGGACACACCAGAAACACTAATATGAAAATTCAGCAAACTGTCACCCTCAAATATTATGTTGAAAATTCAGCAGGACAGTAATCTGAGAGCACCAAACTAAAAATTCAGCAAGAGTGTAATATGAAAATTACAAACTGAAAATTCAGCAAGGTGATAACCTGAGATTACTACACTGAAAATTCATCAATGGTATAAGTGGAAAACACTAGCTGAAAAATTCAACAATGGGATACTCCAAACTAGGAACAAAATTCAGCAATATGATCATAGATCCTATATGCAATGTATGCTCTACTAACCCTAGATGTGACTCTTAACCTAATTGCAACACAAAAATCCTATACTAAACCTATGGCTTTGATACCAAGTTTGATTAAGGACACATGATTTAATCCTTGCATGCAATATGGAGATTATGAAAGAGTCCATAAAGTAATTTAATTAACAAAAGATGCTAACCCACTATGTGATTAAGAGTAAATAAAATCTAATTTAACTTAAATCACATGCCCGCATGCTAAGAAATCACATAAATCAATTAAAATTAGGCCCAATGGAAGGATATAACTTTCAATTTAGCATAGGCACGTTCCACACTCCATTGACTGACTTGTAGGTTCTATGATTAGGGTTAGGAAGGAAAAAAAATCTGAAATTTGGAATTTTGGAATTAGTGCTTTTTAGACTTTGGAGAAAAGATGAAATCAGGAATAAATTGGGTGAATTGGTTAAGGGGATTGATGGATTTAAGTATTGGTAGAGGGGAATTAAAGTTTTGGATGAAGGGAAGTTAGGGATTTTGGGGTCCTCAATAGTTAATTTCAGTTGGGGTTGAAGTTGGAGGATGAAAAGTTAAAGAAAAAGATGATTTGGATGGTTTTCGATAAGAATGGAAGAAAAGAGATGAAGTTTTTGAGAAAATACCTCTTTTAGATAGAAAGGAAGAGAGAAGGAAGATGATAGATGGAAGCCTTGCACCTCCGTTGAATGGGGAATGGAATCACACCACAATCAAGCTCCAAATCACATGAAGAAGAGAAAACACAGAGCTTTTATTTTTTCTTCAAAATAATGGCATTAGGGCTTCACACACCCCATTTTCTCTTTTATAGTATCAGAAAATACCTTTTACAAAAAGCCACTCTTAGATAAGATTTTCAATATAAAGACGCCTAATAAATTAAAAGTTGTTCCTAACTCCCTAATGTCAACACGAATATAAGCTATACCAAAAATAATGAAGCATGCAAGTAATCTAAATAACTAAACTATTTCATGGCCCATGGGGGTCCACGATCAAGATGTCTGATGATAATGATCCAACAGTCCGATCATCGTGTCCATCAAGCTCCTATATGCAGTCCACGTATATCTTCCCAGTGTGGGGTCTTCAAAGATGCGTGAACACGCACGTGAGGTCTTCACCGTGGCTAGGAATGTGAATTGGGCCAAGTGGGCCCTATGTAATGGCTCTTATAATAAGTTTCCCTTTAATGGGGGCCTAAAAGCATGTATTGTTAACTCAATGCAACATTAGAGAAACAAGGGGAAAATGGTGGATCCATCCATCCATCCATCCATGCATGCACATACATTCAAACACACACGCATGATCCATCCAACCACCTATGGATGCATGCATGCATACATACAATGACAAATATGCATACACACGCATGATCCATCCATGCATGCGTGCACGCGCACACACACATCCATCCATCCATCCATCCATCCATCCAACCATCGTCCATCTATGCATACATGCATACATCCATCCATCCATCTGTGCATGCATGCATGCATACATATACACACATACAAACACACATTTCTACAATCATGCACCCATAAAAAAATTGAAATGGAATTTTTTTAATAAACAGATTTTTGATGATATCGATACATCGTGATATTATCGAAATATCGTTGATACATTCGTGATACAAGCGACACCTGTAATTTACACCGTCAAAAATATTGGCAATACAATGGTGATATCGATACATTGGCGATATATCGCCAATACCTGGAATTTTTGATACTATCAGTGTTATCGGTATTGTTGAGCTGGAGATACCGATAATATCAGGGATATTATCGATAATGTCGCCAATGCTTGGAACCAGTGTTCGAAATATCGGTGTCGCACAATGTATCGCACCCTTGGGATACGGATACGTATTTATCGCACGGGATATATCGTTTGTATCGCATAGTTTATCGCACTTTTTGGGAAACATGGGGAAACATTAGCAAAATGGTTGAATTTTTTTATGAAACTTTGGGGATTATTTAAAAAGACCTTAATGCACACTTTTGAATCATAAAATATCAAAAAAGAAGTGCATATAATAAATTTCCTTTGTATAAGGTACTAAGTTATACGCTATCTGATTAAACTAAGGTAAATATATTTAAATATGATGCATACCATTTATAAATGTATAAAGATATGTATGAAAATGAGTCACATCCAAACATCAAGTGGAATTCATTTTTACATGTCATTTTAGTGCATGGGCCGAAAAATAAGGCAGATCCAAATCTGAGGTGGACCACACCACACAAAAGTGTTCATTGAATGATCACCATTAAACTATATTGGGGCTATAAATTTTTTGGATAAAGCTAATATTTATGTTTTCCCATCCAGGTTTGTCAAACCTCATGGATAGATTGGATGGCAAATAAACATTATGGTGGGCCCTAAAAAGCTTCAATAGTGGACATCATTGCCTCCACATTTTCTTGTAGTATGGTACACTTGATCTTTCATCTGTCTCCTTTTTGGGCTCATGCCTTAAAATTACTTATGAAAATGAATGGAGGGTGTGGATTGGCTAGTGTACCACACAAGGTATGGGCATGTGTCGTGCGAATATGGGATGCGGATTTCCTACTAAATCGTTTCGCAGGAGTGGGGCACACCGTGATGTTTGTGAGAAATCTACTCCATCCATCAGTTTTGTGAGCTTATTTTAAGACTTGAGGAAAAATTGAGTTGGATCCAAGACTCAAGTGGGCCGCACTAAAGAAAAAGGTGGGTAGGGAAATTCCTACCGTTGAAACCTTCCTGGGTCAACAAGATGATGTTTACATTCCATCCATACCGTTCATTACGTCATTACTACTTGGGATGAATTGAAAACCCAAATATTAGATTGATTCAAAACACACCCCATGAATATTTCAACATGGACCTTCATCCTCACGTTTTCCCTACTTAAGTGTTGGATTTGGCTCATTTTTGGCCCTATGTCTTAAAATGTGCTCAAAAAAACGGATGGACGAAGTGGATTTCTCACAAACATTACGCAGTGGACCCCACCTAAGCTTCCATCCATGAACTTCATGCGAAGCCCGATCGTGCAATCGTCCACCAAATCGGATCGTGCTTTATCGTGATCGAGTAAACTCGGTTGGACCCAATGTGAACGTATGTGGTTTATCCATACCGTCCATCCATTTTTACTGCTAATTTTAGGGGTTTATACCAAAATTGAATTAAATCCAAAGCTCAAGTGGACCATTACACAGGAAACAGTGAGGAATAATGATTTCCACCGTTGAAACCTTCCTAGGGTCCAAAGTAATTTTTATTTGCCATCCAACATGTTCATAAGATCACAAATACATGGATGAAGAGAAATCACAAACATCGGAATCCAAAACTTCTTTGGCCTCCAAAAAATTTTCAATGGTAGAGGCTCAATCAAAATGTTTCCTGTGGTGTGGTCCAGTTGAGATTTTAATTTGCTTCATTTTTGGGATCAAGCCCTAAAATTATTTTTTAACATGGATTAGTGGAGTGGATAAAATAAACAAATAACAAGGACCCACACGCTTTACTATGACGCTAAGTGTACCGATTACGCGACATAATCCGCTTCCACCGTCCACGTGTGCAAACAGTTCAAAGGACATCAGAGTTGCATGGCCCCACCAATAATGTATTTATTATATCCACACCGTTCATCCATTTGGAGAGACCATTTTAGATCATGAATCCAAAAATGAGTGACATCGAAACCTCAATTGGACCACACCACAAATGGCAGTGAGGACAATGATTCTCACCATTATAACATTCGTAGGGTCCACCGTAACATTAGTTTTCCATCCAATCTGTTCATGAGGTACCAAAGACCTTGATGAATAGGAAAAACAAATATCATACGATCCAAAACTTTTGCTACCCCAAAAGGGTTTCAATGGTGGACGTTCAATATCCAGCTGCCTTTTCCAGTGTGGTCCAGTTGATCTTTGGATCAGTCTTATTTTTCGGATAAAGCCTTACGACGAGCTCGCCAAATGGACGAACGGTTTGGATATAATATATACCTCATGATGGGACCCACATAACTTGGTGACGTCAACACAATCGGTGATCACGTGCGATGCATCAGTCGTTTGCCTCCTCTGAAATAGGGCTTGGGGCCCTTTTTTTCGAAGCAGAGAGGGTTCCGGCGCTCGGAACCCTAAAATCTCTCCCAAATAACGAAGATTTCAGGGATTTCGACGGATTTCGCGCCCAGATCTCTCCAAATTTGAGGCTTCTATTCGAATGGCCCATCAAAAACAGCTTCCGATCAGGGCGATCTTCTTCACAGGTACCGAAATCTACCGCTGATAGTTTTTTTTTTTTTTTTTTTCATTTTTTTCGTTTAATGATGCTTTCCCAGGTGCGATGTCGACGATAATATCGGCCGATATCTAAAGTTTTGAATTTTCCGTATCTTCCGGGGGTTATCGGAGGAGTTTCGTCTCACTAGGGCCCGATACCAATACTATCGGCCGATATATCGGCCAATAGTATTGATATTTCGAACACTGCTTGGAACAATGATCCTCTCTGGCATCCTTTGAGTGCTGTCTCATATCTGTGTTCGCACCATCACTTGCAATCAGATCCAACCCATCACCAATTACAGCATTGTCCCTGCATGTTTATGCCCAACCCATCACCAATTACACCATTGTCCCTGCATGTTTATGCTCAACCCATCACCAATTACAGCACTGTCCCTGCATGTTTATGCTTTCTGAAGCCCAACCTGTCTACATCACTGTTGATACTTCAAGCCCATCATGAACACATCGCTCAAACTTGACATCCTGACCAACCATTTCTGATAGTCTTTGATCATAGGTCACCGTCCAGATCTGAGTTCTTGACATCGTAGGCTGGATTTAATTCTTAGTCTGCCATCGTTGACCAACATATGTGCACCATACCAACACCATCATCAGCTAGCAGCAAGGTATTCGGTAACAGCGGCCATAACAGCCACCATTATTAACATTATGATATGGGCTATAATGGCTGTCATGGCACTCTCTATTTTTTTGAAGAAAACTTGTATCGGCCCCGTAGTGGACCAACCCCCCCGCCCCGCGTGTTAACAGCCGTTACGACCCTATAACGCGTAACAGTTGCTACCATTACCATTATGTTATGGCACACCTGGGTTAGCAGTTGTCGATATTCGTCTATTCCACAGCCATCAGCGTTGTTTGGGTATAATCTGATATCTTCCTGCTCAAAGTCAGTTTGACCCTGCTCTCTGATCTTCATTTCAGCTTCTCTTATATGTTTTTTGGAGAGATTCATGCTTCTCTCATATGCTTTCTGGTAGGAATCTTGTTTCTCTTGTCTGAGTTTAAGGATTTGTCTCTCATTTGCTTTTTGGTGAGATTTTGATTCCTTCTTATTTCGAGGGTTAATGTCAGCACTGTCCACCAATCTGCATCGGATCTGATGTTTGCTGCTGCCAGTAACCATCATCTTTCTGAATCTGCTGAAGGAAATGGATTTGATAATCTGAAATTCATCGGCATTTGTCTCTCTTATTGGTATCTGTTACCTGAAGTTGACCAGTCAGTGGCTTTTGAATTCATACCTGATACCTTATATTTGGTTCACATGTTCTGTTTCCTGATCAGATCTCCTGTCTACAGATCAGTTTCATGTCCAGGGAGCTGACCTTTGGTTCAACAATTTTCATGGTCGTTCTGATCTTCACTCTCGATGTTGTGCCTTTTCGTCTATCTGATTCCGATCACCGTTTTGGATATCTTCTTGTTGCAATCAGCCCTTATTGCAACTTGGTCACAGTCCCTTCCGCTTTGTATCAAATTGTTGTTGTGCATATGTTATCCACTGTTGCTGCCCATTGTAGCATCACTTCACGCTGGAAGCCTGCTGCTGAAGATTTTGTGTCACTGTTCTTACTTGCAATGCCTTTCAAACCATCTAGTCTTTCTTAGAGCACCTTGTGTTTGAGGGGGTTGTTGGCAGAGGGGGATAGGATGCACATAGAGCTATATATATATTAAAGATAGGTGATTGAGATTTATCTTGAATGTCAGTTAAGATATTCCCCCTGGTATATATTTTAGTGTTCCTAATGCAATACTGACGAGCTATTCACACTTCACAATGCAGTCTCTTACATGTTAACACTTGTTACCATGAGTAATATGTAGATGTTGGCAGGTTTATTCTTTTGGTGGAACATGTTTATGCTAACAAATGTGGAAATCAAATGAAACTGTTATTCTTCAATGAAGATATCAAAATAGTTTGTAAATCCTTAGATATGTCCTGCCTGACGTCTGTTGTCAAAGACCCAAAAGTTTATGATTGAGGCTCAAGTCTTTCAGGTTGAAAATCATGATTAGGATGAGTTAATCAATGAATAATGCCTAATTATCCATAAAAAATGGTGAAATCATTACCAACCTTCACTTGAACGTTAAACTTTGCATTTTATTTTTTGTTGTAAATGCGTACATTTTTTTGTTATATAAATTTTCGGATTTTAAAAATTCCGAAAAATTATTATTATTTCAATATTTTTCTGTTTTAATGGTTGAATATTGTGTGTTAATGATAGTTAGAAAATTAAATCTATGAGTTTTGCAGTCAATTCAAAGCTGTCAAGTTCATAAATTCATCAAACAACTCGATACAACTTTCTCACCAAAGAGTGGACCGTTACACCACCATAAACACGTTCAAAAATGATAAATGAATGCATAATGGGAATATTTAGAAATTTCTGTATTTAATGGATATTTTTCTCGGAATTTTTTTAGAACAAATTTTTTTTTGGCCGTTGGGGGCGTATCGGCCGTTATGGGGCCATAACGGCCCATATGGCTCGTAACCATATCTGTAATGTGGGCACCGTTACACCCATCGTTACCGCAACGGTATACCTTCGTCACGCCCCAAATCTAGTTTCCGGTGCCTATTAGCCGTAACCCAAATTCGTAGGTGACAACTTTCGTAGTACTCCCTGATTTCGGTTCCTAGCGCCCATTCGCCGAGGACAAAGAAGAGGAAAGGAGAGGCAGAGAAAGCCAAGAAGATCTGGCCATCATCGGAGTGGGCCTCTACCACTATGGGTCCACCACATGCAATCGTGCATGCAACAAGGTGGGGCCCAACCTTGTTGTCCCACAAAATGAAAGGAAACAAAGGAAATGGGGAAAACCTCCACCCTTGTAGTCACTCTCTGCAAAGGATAAAAGTGGACGGTTGGATCGGGTCGGATCGTCGATTGGGGTGAGCCACCAAGCTCCAACAGCATGTACCTTCCCTCTAATCTCTCTCTCAATCACATTACTGTCTTTCTCACAATCTCTCTTAATCTTCTCTCTTCCTCCCTAATCTTCTCTTTTTTCTTTTCTTCATTTCTATCCCTTAGTCTCTTTTCTTTTTCTCCAAATGTTAGAATGGTGTGTGAGAAATCTCATATGTATGGGGGCCTTTTTGGTGGGAAAATGGGGATAGAGAGGGAAATAGAAAGGGAAGGGTAGAAAGGGGAGAAAAATAGCATGAAATTATGAGGTAGCTAGAGTAGGAGGGTACGTGCTGACTTTGGGGGCCCTTTTGTATGGGGAATGAGAGAAAATGAGGGGCAAAATGGTCCATTGTAGGGTGTAGGTGCTTTTTTTAGGGGTATATGGGTCTTTTGGAGGTGATAGGCGGATGTGATGGGATGATGGAGAAAAAGATGATAGAATATGGAGGTATGGGGATTCACCAAAATCTCTAGAGATTTGTGTGAGGCTCGCGCCACATGTACGTTGCGTGCCCCACCTCGTAATGCGCCAACAATCGCATATTCCAAAATTGGCATAGCAATGGGGTGTGCCGTGCGGCGCCCACGCAGTTACCGGGGTATAGGTCTTGGGTTATTGCGGTACTAAAACATGGTGCTTGATTGGTGCTTGCTAATCTAGTCCATCGTGGGTATGCCGACACTGGAAACTAAGCGTATAGAAGGTTCTAGCGGAACACGGGTCTCACATCTCTCCCCTCCTAAAAGAAAATTTCGTCCTAAAAAATTTTCAACAACCAAACCTTACGCAAAGTACACTCACAAGGGTGCTATGTTCAGAAGTTTCTAAGTTCTCAAACGAGAATGCTAATTTAGACTAAGTCCGCAAACTGACAAGTCTAAAGGTAATTCTCTAGGTCATTTCAAACAAGGGATTCTAGTGATTCTAAGTTCGCAGCCATCATGCGGTGAAAGATTCAAGCGACTATAGCAAAAATGTGGAGTCGTTGGCAGGTATTCCCAGGTTATGCTATGATACCAACTTCCGGGACAATACCAGCTTGGAGACTCGTGTTCCGTTAGAACCTTTTGTATGCTTAATTTTCGGTGCTGGTATATTCGGGATAAACCGGATTGGTGAGTATGGACTGAGCACCCTGTTTTAATACCACGACGTGAAACCTATAACCTGGTGACCAGGTGGGCGCTATGATTCCAACACCACGTGGAACGCCTTGATACATACCCGATTTGGAAGATGCGATCGTTGGCGGGTTACATGGGTTGCGCAACACATGCATTGTGCGATCCTCACTTGTGCAAATCCTTAGAGATTTTGGTGAATACTCATGCCATCACACCCCATCACCTTTTCCCTCCATCTTCCCATCACCCATCACACCTATCACCTCCAAAAGACCCATATACTCTTAAAAAATAGCACTTACATCCTACAATGGACCATTTTGCCTCTACTTTTCTCCCATTCCTCAAGTAAAAGGGCCCCTAAAGTCAACACCTACCCCCTACTCTAGCTACCCCATTGTTTCATGCCCCTTTCCCTCCCCCTTTTGTCCCTCCCTTTATATTTCCCTCTCTATCCTAGAATAGCCGTTTCCCTCCCGCGATGGCCAATTGTGCAGGGGCGTACGCATCCTAGTCGTGACACCACACATGCTTCACAGTTCATATCAACCATTCATGGATCCACCATAGGTAAACAATATCCAAATATTGGATCCTCCACAATCCATATAAGCCATACACATGGTATTCCTAACAATACATCAATATAACCTTTATGTGTTTCCATCTTTCCAAAACACATTCCTATCCAAATAACACATGGGCGTGCCATGTCTATCATCATAGCATAATATCCATGAAACAAGCATAGTTTCCACATGTTCATATTCACATGCATGATTCCAATTCCAAATGTCCCAACATGCATCGTGTTCATTATTAACAAAAGTCTTGCAACATATCATCGTGATATTTTCATGTTACACATCATCATAACATGTACAAACATCACAATTCATTGGCCACCCCAAAAACATTCATAGAGGGTCCATACATTCAACCCTAGTGGCCATCCCAAAACTTCTTCATATAGGGTCCATACGTTCAACCCTAGTGGCACACCAACGTAGTATTGGCAGGTTAGCTCTATTCAACGAGTTAACTCACTGATCTAGATGATTCCATGAAAAGCTCCATCATGGAACATCAACATAGGATCCATATGGTCACACACCCCATCTAGGTTAGGTTACCAACATCAATTTCATATAAATTCTGCATTCTACATTACATAGTTTGGGTTTAGGTCAAATCATAATTCAAACCCTCATCAAATCATATTCAAACATGAAATCATTCATCCATCACACAATTTACAGCGATAAATCATGTTTAAACAGAAAATAAATCAAGGGTTATAAAATTCAAGCAAACAACATTCAAACTTAAGAATCTAGGTGTAGAATCATGAAAACATAGGCTAGAATTGTGTCTAAGCTTCAAGGGATTCCTCACCTTTGCCTAACTTGAAGCCCTAGTTGAGATTATCGAGGAAGACGACGTCTATATGATCCACTGGGCACACACGAGCAATGGATGAAGGGTCCCACATGACGGGAGACTTGGATGGATGGGGGGCTTCCCTAGGTTTGACGTCTCTCTCTCTCTCTCTCTCTCTCTCTCTCGCTTTCTTTCTCTCTTGTGAAAGGGGTAGAGGCATGAGGGTTTATGGGGAGAGAGGGGTGTGTACATCCCACTTAGAGTGGGGCTTTCTAAATCTCATGGTTCAGGTGTTCTTTTCTAAATTCTAATCCGTTCATGGTGTTGAGGTCGAGGAATAGATCTGGGATACATAATTTTCTTGGTGATCTGAAATCTAGATTGGCCGATCTTGAAAAATGGCATGGTGGGTGCCAAAACGGGCTTGATCTTGATTAACAGTCCACGCTTGATGATCAGGGCGTAAAATTGGGAGAAATGTGTAGTCATGACATGCAAACAATTGAGTAAAATTTGGTGGTTGATTGATGGTGGAAAATGTCTAAATCTAAAATCTCACTTGTTGGATCAAAATGAATGATTTGGCTTTAAGGCGGTCATCATTCAACGGTGTAGGATCATAGATCGGGGTCTAAATTTTGTATGATCTCGTAGTCATATGAGGCCAAGGTGTGGTGCAAATTTGAGTTGTGATATGGTGGGAAGTGGGTCAATTGAAAGATCCAGATTTGGTAACGTGGCTATTTTTTAAACGGGGTGACTTGTCGCTTAAGAAAATGCTTATCAAGGTGAGGCACTCATATCTCACATTCGGTTCATATGATGGGCGATCGAAATCATTCACAAGAAGGGAAATATTTGACCACGACTGCCTATGAACTTTCCTCACTCGATGGACACTAAAATCAACGGTTAAGGGGCTGATTTGGCAATTGGGCCACCTCTACTATGATCTAAGGGTTGAAATTCGATGTATACAGTTAATTCATGATAGATAGGCATGAGATAAAATTACAAATCAATCCGATCATGGAAACCATATGATATAGAAATCAAGGGTCTAGGTTAATGACATTTTTGTAATTATTTCTGATATGAGAGTTTTGAGAAATCTAATCATTTCACATAATTCTAGGCATGTTTCTAAGCAATTCTTATAAAAGAATTTATATTTAAATCATCATAGATAAAGAGTTATTCACCAAATGAGTTAAAATTCACTTTGATTAAGGAAAAATACACATAACAAGCTATATGCTATACTTAACATAAAACGGTAACATCCCCCCCCCTTAAAAGCAGACTTTGTCCCCGAAGTTTACTTGAGGTGTGGTGTCGAGAAGCTGGGGGTGTTCCTCTCTCATATTATCCTTACTCTCCCACGTTGCTCCTCTTTTCCATGGAACTATCAAATCACTTTAACTAGCGGAATGGCTTTCAAAATTCTCATTCCTTTTAACTTTTCTCGTTAACATCTGCCTAACGATGCGGTGCATGATAAGGATGCCCAAAAATACTTTACCATTGAATTTAGCGAGCGAAAGGAAATCGTTTCTATTATTCTTGAAATTCAAGACTCGTGCTCGCGATTTCTTTCTCGTCTTTAATTATCTTTGATCCATTCCGATGTGTATCAAAATTTGGGGTTATTACATCATGTGGTGGCTTTTGTTTAGCTTGTGGGTCAGAAGAGAATTTTCATGGTTGATAATCTCTAGATGAGATCTTTAGTTCTTCCCAACATTTGTTTGATGTGTAAGGAGAATGAGGAATCGATTGATCACCTCTTCATTCATTACCCTTTTGCCGGAAGAATTTGGGATAATTTCCGTTGCTTCCTCCACACCAACTGGGTGATGCCATGGGCTGTTGAGGACCTGGTATGGGCTTGGCATGGAGTTGTCGGCAAATCCGGGAAAGCTATTAGAAGACTTAGTCATTATGGCTGTCTTTTGGGTTATTTGGAGAGCTAGGAATGGGCGTTGTTTTAGGAATGAATGTGAGGGTGTAGACACGGTCATTAGAAAAATCAAAGGTCTTTTTGTGGGTTTGCCCGTCTATGTAAAGGCCGCCTTGGTTGGCCCTCTTTTTTTAGTCTCTTTGTTTCTGTTCGGGATGGATTCTTTTCTTGTTTTTGTCGTCTAATAAAGTTGCTTCTCTCTCTCTCTCTCTCTCATAAAAAAAAAACCGATCATATAAGGCAGAAAAAAGAAAAAAAGAAGCTCCACTTATTGATAGGGCCTGCAATGAGCAGCCTTTAGATTGCCTGAACTTTAACTGGTCCTAAAACTCAAGCCAGGCTCAGCCTGTTTGGTGGTCAGGCCTTTAATTTCAGGCCCAAACCTGCCCAGTATACTCATCAATAGGCCTTCTCCTGGGCTTGGACTAGGCCTTACTAGGGATCTGACTGATGGGTCTATATTAGAGGCCCGAGCCTGACCCATTTCTGGCAGGGGCCTGAAACTCAAAAGCTCAACCTGTCCTATTGTTGAACTTGTTGAGTATTATTTTGTGTTGAGTCATAACTCATGTTACTAAACATGGAGTCTGTGTTGCTACCGTTGTTAGAATTATGAGAGGGCAAGTTGCACAGGACCAGTAGAAATATGGACTTTCTAGACTTGTATAACTGTTATCGTGTTGCTGTGTCATCTGTATGCCGCAAAAAATCCAACAAATGCTATTGTAGATTATAATCAATCTAAAAAAAAAAGCGCAGAGTTGCAAACTTGCCCAGCACCAGTGAAGAGTCACCCTTCTTGTGTCCAAATCGAAGGATAAGATGAGAGGTTAAGCTGTTTGAATAATAATCTTTCAAACTGTGATTATATCTCTTGCTCTTTTTGACTTGCCATAAAAAAACACCTCTCTCTCTCTCTCTCTCTCTCTCAAAGTGGAAGAGTGGTTTATCATTTGTGATCATCCATCCAGTTAATCCTACCGTGGATGGCAAATGGTTGAAAATGACATGGGTTGATCCTAGCATGGTTAGCAGTCAAATGTTTATTGTGAAAACTGAAGATAAGTGATGGATATGATTTGTATAATAGGTGTGATTTTAAAACTCAACTTACCCATGATGGGGTCACCAGATGAGTAGATCTGACTGATACATCACCATGCCACTTTGTACTACGGGGAGATGGCTTTACCATATTCTGGTTCTTCTGAAAATGTCCTTGCTGTATCATCTTCCTTGCTAGAATCACGCAATCTTTTGGCTCATGATGTTACCTATAATGAAAGACTTCTAAAACTAATCCATTCCTACCCAACAAAATCTTGATTATAAAAATAGTAAAAATGGCATGTGCAATACATGTGTGGAGAGAGGAAGTCGTTTGGGGGAGGAAAAGTTCATTATAGGAGGGGAATTTGCAGAATTGGAGAAATTTAGTCTGCAGTAAGGGAAATTTAGGGTTTATGGTGAAGGGAAATTGGGAATTTAGGATTAGGGTTTGGGGAATGTTGGGAAATTAGGTAAGTAAGAAGATTTAGGGAAAATAGGAAAAGAAGAGAACAAATTCCTAAGTATAGGAACTTGCTTTGATGCCAAGTTAATGCAACTAGAATAAAAAGAAACCGAATGTGGGAATACAAAAATTTAAGGCTTTTGGCATATAGACCCCTACCTTTTAGCTATACTGTAAATAAACCCTCAGGTTTACGTATTTGTAAAAATCTCCTTCCGTTTTACTGTGTGTGCTAGCTACATCCTAACTCTATGGTTACATTTGCTATGGGAAAAGAACCATGTTAAGCAACTTCTAGAAAGGACTGTTACCCTCTTATGTGAGGGCAATTGAAAACCCCAGTTATTGAAATCAGCGTGCATATTGAGACAACAAAAATCTAATGAACCACGCTAGCCTGACATTTCATAGGCATACAGGGGTGTGCTTACTACTAATCGAGCGGCACGTGGGGGACAGTGTGCATGAGATCCACCTTGTCCATTGGCGCATTGCCTCACATTCACTCTAGAACTCAAAAATCAAGGTGGTCCAAAACTCATGTAGGCAATAGGCCACACTGTAAGGAAGAGTTGGGATGGGACACCGACCATTAATTAAGCGCCTGGACCATTGTAATTTATATATGCCATCCAATCATTCATTTAATGTGAATCACTAGGATGAAGGGACATTCCACAATTGACTAGTTGTGAAACTCAGGGGGGCCACACCATTTGATTTTAGAAGTTTTAGGCATGATTTTGCTTTGTTTCCTATTGTGAGGCCCACTTGAGTTTTGGATTGGGCATGTGGTGTAGTTAAGGCACTAGGCACACCTCGGGCGCACACACACACACACATATATATATAAAGTTGCTTTCTTAAAATATTCAAAGTTGCTCTCTAAGAAAATAAAAATCAAAGTCAATGCCATTCAATTCGTCTTAGCCTAATGCTCTGTATTCCAAAATTTCCCCAAATTCCCCAATTATAAAATCATAATTTATCAGAAGTGGGGTAGAGTTGACCTTTTTTTTTAATTTTTTTCCTGTGTGTCTGATTTAGTTGTGTACTTGAGTTGAGTTGTCTAGAATAAACATTATCAAAAGTAATTTGTAACAGGAAAAACCGAACGAAGTAAATAAACATTGTCAAAACTCAGAATTATGTTCAAAATCTCTAATGGAGTTGCACACACAAACCATTCATTTATTCAATATCCTCTATATGAAGAATGCCTTTATGGCGTGTAACCCGAGTATCCTTGTCCATAATAGTAACCCCCTCACCTTTGTCGCCAGAATCATTCTTTTGTTCTCTTTTTACGGCTTGGACTGCGGGAGAACTTTGGGTTGAGTCTGAGTTGGAGGTGCCTAAAAGAAGGTTGTTTACTTCTTCTGAATCAGATGGTAGAGATGCCTTTCCATTGTCCTCATTCATTGATTTAACGGATTTTTTCAACCTCTTTTTATGATCTGATTTGTATGGGATTCCCAACCGTGTATAGAATGCAGCGAGACTTTTAAGAAACTTTGATGATTTATCGCTTGGTTTATGTCCTGTACTCGTGCCTGCTTCGACATCATGTTGTCTCAGAGTGAGTTGATGTTATTTGGTCCTGGATGCCAATTCTAAGCTTTGTTTTACGGTTTCTCTATAATCTTGTTCTTCTTTTTCCCTTAATAGTCCATCTTCTTCTTCTCTACTAAGTGTGGGGGCTCTTCCTCTGCTTGACACTTTATTTATAATAGGTTTACTTCTATATCTTCTGTGATTGGTTGTATTGGTTGTAGGTGAAGGGGTGAAAGCCTTTGTATTCGGGTCCAGAATGGGTTGAAATAAATCTCGGACTTCTGGAGGAGCTTTGCTACATAGGGCAACGTCTCCTCCTCGACAAGCTAAATGCAATTTTAATCGATTTGTTTTGTTTACAAGTTGTTTTCCACATAACTTGCATTGCTGCAACTTTATCTTTCCGTCCTGGGAGTAGACTTGGGCTCCATAATCCCAAACATCTACCGATGGATCATCTTCTAATGACATATCTGTAAGTGTGAGTTTTGAAAGAAAGAATATTTAGTTATGCCGAGTTAACATAAATAATTAAGGAATGGAGATAAACAAATGCAACCAACCAACTATCTGAGATTTAAGCAACATTAAGTCATTTAAAAGCATAAATAAAAATACGAGAAATATAAAAAACCATTAAAATTCATTATTTGAAAAGCATGGAAAATATACATCCACCCATCAAATGTTATAATTTAAATCCACAAATAATAACTGTCAAATTGTCGTAAGCAAATGCCAGGAAAATAGGAGGTACTATCTTATTCTGCTTCATGCAATTATTGTAGGTAATGTCTCATCCTACTTCTCACTCTCCTATTCCTTGAACTCCTCATCAACAGAGTTGCCTTTTTTCCAGATCAGATGGAGTCAATCCTGTGTATAAATGAACTTTTTAACTAATTCCGGTATAAGTGAGCTTCGATACTTGTTCACGATCTTACTCCCTGTGCTAAAAGTAGATTCTGATGCCACAAATGAAATTGGAATTGATAATGTCTCGTGCCATTAACGAGAGCACGGTGTATTGTGATTTACGAGCTTTCGACTTCCACCAGTCTAAAACATCAAATTCTTTGCCTTTGTACTTTACAAGTGGCTCCTTGAGATAGTGGTCAAATTATGTTTTGGTTGTCTGCGTTTCGTTCTCAACTTGTGCCATGAAAGACATGAAATCGTCGATCGTGTTTTGTTATGCAGCAACAGTAGAACTAGAACCCACTTGAGGAATCTGACATGCAGTATTGTCTTTTGCAGACCCTAAAGTTCTACATAGAAATTATACATATATCCGACTGCATCACGAATGTTATCGACCTTGGTAGCAATCTTCTCACCATACAACTTTTTAAAAATGAATATAACCATAAACATCTTGTATCGATGATCAAGAACGATCGCAACGACTAACAAACTAAACTCAAACCAATACTTATCAAACTTTAACTGCATACCCATAGTCATTATTTGTATTGGTCTAATACAGCTTCCGTGCAAAACATCCTTTACTCTCCGAAGTTCTGACATAAATATATTTGTTGTTGGAAACTTATTTCCTAAAAAGATCTTCGTTATGTCATAAAAAAATTGAAAGAAACTTGTGAACTGCTTCAGCTCTTGTCCAATCATCATAAGAAGGCAACCACTAACATGCATTATCTCACTCCGCATAGTGAAAGAATGCATCTCTGTCGTAAGTTGAATTCCAACTTGTCGTGACATCCAGTTTCATCGTTCTTTGAAATGAGAAATTCAACCGTTTCACGATCTCATTACATATATTTAATCGTGAAGGTGAAAACCATATGTACTTCACACTCTTATATTCTCGATCGTTGGCTCAATTTTTTAAAACCCATCTTGTATAATCAAGCTTAAGATGTGGGCACAACACTTAACATGAAATATTTTCCCACCGAAATACAAGTCACTGGTGGCTCCAAATTGGTTCCGCAAAATTGTTATCACACTATCGTTTGTAGATGCATTGTCTAAAGTTATCAATGAGATTTTCTTCTCAATGCCTTGCTCCACAAGGCATCTACAGATGCAATCTGAAATCATCAAACCGGTGTGAGGTGGTGCAAGATAGCGAAAGTTTATAACTCTTTTGCAGAGCCTCTATTCGGCATCAACATAGTGGGCAGTTAGTGACATATACCCATTTTGTTGATTGGATGACGTCCACAAATATAATGTCAAGCTGATTCGGGAAACTGATGCCAATTATCTTATCAACTTGACCTTCTTGCTCGCATACATCTTCATGCACACTCTTTATTGTTGTACGGGAGACCTCGTATTTGGGGTTAAGGCCTCTGGCTAATTTAACAAAAGACGGACTCTATGCCATTTGAAATGGTTTTTTATTTGGAATAATAAATCTGGCCGTTAACTCATTAACATGGTCCCTATTATACTTATAGGTGGACAAGGTACCTTGCGACGAATCCACCATAGATTGGGTAAATTAAAGTGTTTGTTGGCCTGATGTTTGGCTTCTCACTTTTTTATGATATTTCAATAGGTGTTTCTTTAGAGTTGTGGTCGACCCGTCTACTTAGCATATTGAGCCTTGCAGTACTTGCACTATATCTTCACTTTGCTATTCTTTATGGTTACTTCTTCAAAATCTTCCTACGCTACTAATCTTTATTTATTTATTAATTTTTTATTATTATTGAACTCTGGGAGGTACTAATCTCAGTGGGCACGTCTTCATCTTATAGACCTAATCCTTCATTCAAGATCATCGACAAAGTGACTGACAAACCTCTGGGGGTATTGAGAATTTCCTCACTAGTCATCTACTAATTAAAAGATACTAAATCGGACTAGCACTATAATGCCCTAAAAGTATATACAAAACCCTAATATATTATAATACTTCCATATTCCCATTTAAACGCCCATGCCGAAATTTCGGCAGCATCCCCCCATATCTCTCCAGACAAGTTGACCTTCCATTTCATTCCCATGCAAAATATCTAAGTAATGTTACGATATTTGACATGAGTTATATAAAGGAAGAAACATATCCCAAGAAAAATGGAGAGATGGAGTGCATAACAGGCATGAGCATTTAAATAGGCTATCTGAAAGCATACCATCTATTTAACCTTGAACTGTCCAAAATAGGACAATTTGACCGATTTCTATGCCACAAAAAAAAACACACTATATCTATGCCTGACTACATAAAAATCTTCAAATGGGTAACTAATTGTTTAATTCACAAAAATGAACCACATTAGGCTAATTGTCTAATGCACAATGATAAGCTAAGCAATAAGCACTGTAATCCATAATTCACAGAAGTAAACCACTAATTGTCTAATTCATAAAAATAAACCACAATAGGAAAACCATCTAATGCACAATAATAAGCTAAGCAGTAAGGGGTTAGGGGAATAAGGGTTTAGGGGTTAGGGTTTAGGTTTTAGGTTTTAGGTTTTATGTTTGGATTTAGGGTTTAGAAATGGCTCAGCCCGAGCCAACTCGATCGCACCCGAGCCAAGCTTGGTCGCATCTTAGCCAACTCGGACGCACCCAAGCCAGCCTAGACCATATATAAGCACCCAACTCATTCCAATTTGTCCATTCAACCCTACCAAACTCCAATTTCACAAAACTCCCAAATTAGAATATATGAAAATCATGAAATAAAATTATAGAAGTCTTCCTGAATACAAAATTACCTTTGATTAGTTGATTTGGAGAGTTGGATGGTTGTCGAGAGTTGACAACGAGCGGGTGGGCCAGGTGGGCGAGTTACTATGACGTTTTTTTTTTTTTTTTTTTTTTTTTTTTTTAAATAAAAAATTATAATAAATAAATTTGGTACTATTCATCTTTACTAGATTCCTTCTTCTACGTTGAAATATTTCCCATACTTTTGGTTTTTCATATTTTTTATTTTTTAGAAAGGCAATGAAGCTTTTATTAAAAATGCTAAAAGGCGCAAAAACGAAATAAAAGGATCCCCACAATGACCTAAAAGAGACAATCTATGGGGATATACAGCTTGGAAGCCCACTCTTTTACACTGCTCTTTGCTTGGCTCAATACAATAGAAAAAGAAGAGCACTTGTCCCTAAAACAATGATTATCTCTACCCAATTAGACCACAAGTTGGCTAACAAACAAAGCCTCCATAATTTCTTGCCATTCCACCCAAAACCACCCTTGCGCCACAAGAAAAAAAGGTCCTCGATGGTCCCGGCATCACCCAAGGAATCTTGAACACCCCCAAGAAGCCCTCTCAAATGAATCTAGCAAGTGGGCAGTGAATAAACAAGTGGTTTACCGATTCCGCATCGTTAAGGTAGGAGTAAATATTGGGAATGATCATTGACCTCTTTTGAAGATTATCAATGGTAAGCACCCAACTCCTGCTCACCAACCACGCAAAAGCTGCCGCCATCTTTGGGGGAGCGTTGTAGCTCCACACGAACTCCGAAGGGCATGTGCATGCAGTCGCATCCTTTGGAGAGGAATACAAAGATTGGACCAAAAACGTGCCTGATTTCTCGAGGCTCCACACGAAATATTTCCGATGCTTTTTCACTATTGCTTGTAAAATTGAAACTATGACAGCTTGATCGGGGGTTTGTTTGCAATTTTGCTTCCACCGCTTGCAGGCCAATCCATAGTCCATTGCCCAAACCATGAATACGATGATAATGGGTCCAGCCCATCATCATCGCATTCCCCCTTTTGGCATGTATCTGAGGACTGAGTGCCAGATGCTACCATTTGCATTTTTCAGGATGTGCTAAACTCCTGCTTATTATATGAGCTGGTAGGGACAGTGTAGTGTGTGTGAGTGATTCTGGGCTCAACCCCTGGTAGTGTTACCCAAGGTGTCCCGTATCCGTTACGATACGGCCGTATCAGCCGATACGTAACGGTAACGGTTGACAGTGTTACGCGATACGGGGTCGAAACGGCCATTACAGACCCGTAACGGCTGTTACGGGCCTTAAAAAAAGAAAAAAAAGAACTTACCTTTTTCCTTTATTTTCTTATTCTTCTTCTCTCTCTCTCTCTCTCTCTCTCTCTCTCTCTCTCTCTCTCTTCTTCTCTCTCTCTCTCTCTCTCTTTTTCTCTCTCTCTCTTTTTTTCTTTCCTTTTTTTTTTTTTTTTTTTTTTTTTTTTTTTTTTAATTTGCAGGTGTACCACGCACCAGCTGCTGTAGGTACGTGTCACGCTAAGACGAGTGCTGACACTCCTCGAGCTTCAAGTTGTACGAACGGTTCGAAGGAGGTCAAAGTTACATGGGCTCCACAGTGATGTATTTATTATATCTACACCGTTCATCTATTTTCAGATATCATTTTAGAGCACTACCAAAAAATTGAATTATATCCAAAGATTATCTGGACCACACCAAAAATGGCAGTGGAGATAATGATTTTCACCGTTAAACAATTCGTAGGGCCCACCGTAACGTTTATTTTCCATCCAATCTGATCAGACCCGAGTGGGCCCCACCATGATGTATATATTTTATCCATGTTGTCCATCCATTTTGCCACGTCATTTTAGGTCAGGGTCCAAAATATTAGTAATATCCAAATCTCAGGTGGACCACACCATAGGAAACAGTAGTTATAGAATGCTCACCATTCAAAATTTCTTAAGGTCCACTGTAATGTTTATTTTCAATCTAACCTATTAATTGGGTCACACTGACGTGGATGAAGGGAAAACACACATGTCAGCTTGATCTAAAACTTTTGTAGCCCTCAATAAATTTTTAATGGTGAACGTTTAATTATTATTGTTTCTTATGGTACAGTCCACCTGAGCTTTGGATGTGCCTCATTTTTGGGCTCATGCCCTAAAATTATTTTGCAAAATGGATGGACGGTGTGGATATAACACATTCATCACGGGTGGGGCCCAAAAAACTTTGACACGTGTGCTACACTTCACAATCTGAGTCTCGCCTAATTCGGGCCTTAAAAAATTGTACACGAGACATATATTAACTTAAAATTTAGCAATTAAATTATGGACTGCAATTGCTAACTCACAATGCCAAAATCAAATTGTTTGAATAGTTTTAATTGTTAATTTGTGGACTTTTATTTTTTAAAATAGGGCCTTTTGATTTTTTTCATGATTCACTATCCAATAAATGTCCACCAATTCATAAGTAGGATAATGGCAATAAATTGCATGAATTTGAGGCTGATTTGGAGCATAGATTGGTCCTCCAAGTCAGCCCCAAATTGGCAACGCCATCTACCTGAATTTAATTTCGTTTTTTTAAAGAACTATTGGGAGAAATGATATCAAGTTGTTAAGTATATAAATTAGATATTTAGAAAATTAAATATATGAATTTTGTAGTCAAATTCAGGTTACCTGGTTCAAAAATTAATCAGACAGTCCGATACAACTTCTCACCAAAGAGTGGACCGTTACACCACCATAAACATGTTCCAATTTATAAATGAATGCATATTTGGAATGCTTAGAATATTCCGGATTTAATCCATATTTTTTCATATTTTTTTGCAATTTTTTTTTTTGCACCGTTACGCCCCCGTATCGCCGTTACGCTCCCGTATCCGTATCGGTTTCGGAGTGCAACGTTACGCCAACCGATACCGATACGGGACACCTTGGTGTTACCTGTAAAAAAAAAAAGGGATGTGCAAAACATGCTTGTCTACAAAATTCACCTGTATCGGGGCCTCATTTCACATCATTTTCATTATGGGTTATTTTCAAAGAAGTCCTATTGGTGAAAAAATAAATAAATCCAAATGGGCCCTAAAGCATTGAGTGCATTTTGGTTCCTGTTAATGTCTCAGTCAATGACTTCCATGTATTCAGTTTTGGGCATCCTTAACTTGTTTTTGTCTTTGTTGGCTGATGCAGCTGTTGAGAATTATAGAAGCATCCCACATTTTATGTTTTGGCTTGGTTATTAATAAATATGTTATCAATTTTCTTATTTGAAATTTAGGATATTGGGGAAAATGATGCAACTGGTTTAATACAAGTTCTGGTGTTTACTTCTATTGTTTAATATGCAGAAAGATGTCTTCTTGATATCGTCAAATGCAATGCGCTACAATGCAAACGACACAATTTACTTCCGACAGGTACAATTGAGTCCCGTCCCCCCCCCCCCCCCCTCATGACCATTTTGTGAAATTAGCCATGATCATTTTAAAAACTCTGTAATCTTTTCCAGGCACGATCGATTCAAGAGCTGGCACAGAAGAGTTTTGAGAATTTAAAGCAAGACAGCAAAGGTAGTGAGCCTGAACAGAAGGCTGTACGGAGAGGCAGACCGCCGGGCAAGAGCTCAATTGCACGATCGGTTGGCAGGCCTCCCTCTGATCGCACTGGTTCAGATTTTTCCTCAGATGCAACTCTTGCGACTGCTGGAGATAATGCACTCTGGTCAAGTTCAATACTTGATTTCTCAAGAAATGCAGATCTTTCAGATAAGTTCAGCATCACAGATCTATCAGCAAGGACTTCCCATATGCCTAGCAATAGTGAAAGCTACAGCTGGTTGGCTGATTATAGATCTGAGAGAAATGAAGAATTTCCAGGTTTGTAACTTGACACCATCTGCTGAAGTAGCATATATCTTTGTTCTGCTGCCTTCATTTTTCCTCCTCGCTTGCCTTCCTTCCTATATTCAACTTAGGCTGTGATATTGCTGCTCCCTTAATCCTGCTTCCCCATGTGAAACCTGGTTGGTTTGACCACTCTCTATGTACTGTGGCCTGAACATGAGGCTGGACATGTCATCAGGTGTCCCATACATTTACATCAATGTGGACAATGTGGACCGCTAATGCATTCGTTTCAATCACTCGTTTCTTTTTTCTACATGTGTTGCTACCCGATGACCACACCATCCTGATTCCTGGCCACTGCACTGAGATGGTATGACTCAGTTGATGAATGGCTTGGATCTCTTGTAAATTTGCCATTCAGGATTTGTAATTATATTTCTAGGTAGCCATAACACTTCTGTCAACTCATTGGTTCAGATTCGGAAGAGTTTTGAGGTATAGTTCTTTGCTTGCAGGTTCTCTGCTGAAGGGCATGTCAAAATTAGGGAAGAAGCAGTTCGTATTAGATGATAACCGCCGTAGCACTTACAAGAACTCCCATCAGTCCATCTCCAGGCACGAACTGTCTGTACTAACAACATTTGATGCAGACAGGAAGCAGCTGACACCGGTAACTGTCAATGGAAAATTACATATCATCATCATCATCTAAGCATTTTATTCTGATTTATTGTGATAAGGCTGTAAGGACTATATCCTCAGTCAAACTAAAAGTCATCAAATCTTTAGTCTCTCCACCCATGTCCCTTTGGCCTTCCCCTTATCATTTCAGGACCTTCAACTTGAACCAACTTACTCCTAACTGGTGAAGTTCTTGGTCTCTGTTGCAATGGCCAAACCATCTAAGTCTACTTTCCCTCATATTATTACCTATTTGTGCTATTTCCTCAAATGCATTCATTTCAAAATATCCTTCCTCATCTTGTTACTTATCCATCTCAACATCCTCATTTCAGCCATGTTCATTCTATGGACATCTTGTTCCTTGACTGCCAATATCCTGTCTCATAAAGCATGGCTGGTCTTATAGCCATCCTATAAAACTTCCTCTAGCTTCGTTAGCTTGTGGTTATCTCATAAAAAACTCAAGAGGCATGCATGATATATCTCCACGCCATCCACCTAGCTCTAATTCGATTAGTAACATCCTTACAAGTCTCGTTGCTCTCCTGAATTATTGACCCAAAATATCGGAAACGGTAATTTTGGGGTACATGGTCAATAATCTTAGCTAATTCCTCTTTCTTTTTATTTATTTTTTATTTTTATAACACACACACCCTCACACCCACACACACCACATGGGTACTCGAACCCATGACCTCGGTGTTGAAACCCACGGGGTCTACCACTGAGCCATGAGTAGGGACCCCTCTGAGCTAATTCGTCGTTTCCACTCCTGTTGTTACTAAAATTGCATTCCATGTACTCTGTTTAGTTTCTCATGTAGTGGTCCTCACATCTGTTGCCACTCTCTCATACATATCCTTAGTCATATTGATACATCTTATTGACACTCCTTTCTTTCCCAAAACCCACCATATCCTTTAGGGTCCCTATCGTATGCTTCCTCTGTGTCAATAAAGACAATGTGGATATCCTCCCTCCCTCCGTTTGACATTCCTGGCATGAATCTGAACCGATTTTCTTATACATTTGTTTCATGTCTTAATCTTTGCTCGATCACTCTCCCAAAGTTTCATAGCGGGAGTGATTCATGAGTTTTTTCTTTTTTCTTTTATTTCCGGATGGAAAATTACACATTAAATGGCAAATCTATGTATTTCTAGTTTTTATTTTTGAAACTTTGAATGGTTTTTTAGAGTTGTGGCTCACAAATTGCTATTATTAAAATCAGGTTGGGCTTCACATGGAGCACACGTACGCTAGGAGCTTGGCTCGATTTGCAGCCAATCTTGGCCCTGTTGCTTGGAAAGTCGCCTTGAAGAAGATTGAAAAATCTTTGCCCACTGGAATGAAGTTTGGACCAGGATGGGTGGGAGAAATTGAAGAATCACGACCACGGCTGCCACTACGATTGGCATCTCCACTTTGTCAGACACTGCCCTTGTCATCAACACCTCTGCAACAGCCCCTTTCTCAGTCCAAAATCATGCTGGAACCAAAAGATGATAAACTTTCAGAAAGGCAGGAACCGTCAAACAATCCAACTTTAGAAGCCCATTTGATCAGAATCCACCCTCCATCTGCCTCCACATCTGCAGTTTCGAACAGATCTTCCAATCCTGCAGAGGGTGGAGAAGCTGTCAGGCCGACAAGTAACGAAAGTGGCTTTAGTTTACCGGCCGGTGTTGGTGGCGGGGCCCAGCCTAGGCCTCACTTCCAGCTTCATCAGAACCCTGCCATTTACCCTACTCTCAATGGTTTTAGAAGCTTCAATCTGCCATCATCACAAGTTGGGAAGCTGACCAGACCTGCAAGGCCTGCCTCTAACTTTGGTTTGGATGGGTCGATGCCCTGTGGAATAATTGACATGGCTTCTAGAATCAGTAACAGCTCCACTCATCCGACATCCATGAACCATTTACAAGTGGACTCGAAGTTTTCGGGCAGTTCCAATTCACTAAACACAATCAGTTCCTCACTGGATTCACGCCACGAGGGCCAGATGGGCTCCAGAGTAGCGCAACATCCACAGCCATCTTGGCAGGGACAGTCACTTCATCAGAAGCAGGATTCAGTTCCGCCGGACCTGAATGTCGGATTCCAATCTCCGGGATCACCCGCTTCCGGCGTGGACTCACAGCAGCCAGATTTAGCATTACAGCTCTGATGGGGGGTTAGTTATTCTTCTTTTTTATTAGGTTGACATATAGAGATTGGTGGCATGGTTCCAAGACTCGGTGACTCATCTGAGTCGACTCGGACTTGGTTGGATCTGATCCAGTTTGACACCACGAGTCAGCCGGACGAGTCACGACTCAACTTGAGTTTGGAGGAGTTGGTCCAAGTCCCCGAGTCTTCAGTCCATGATTGGTGGTAGATCATTGAGAATTGGATGGAAATGAGAAGAAGCTGAGGGTTTTCTCTCAGAAGGGGAGAGTCAGTGTTGCACCCATTTATGTTTATTGAGAACAGGGAGGAGAGCTTTGTACAGATTAATGTAATCCAAAATAGCAGGTGAAAAGAAGGCCAAATTCCCATTTGTAACATTTTAATCTTATGAGTTTAGTAGAAAAGGAGATTTTTGGTTCCGTAATCCAACAGCTGCATCCCATCTGATAATATGATATTAAACTATGCATTGAAATTCCGTGTATGATCAGTGTTTCTATTTTACCCTTAATCTTGTATTACTCTTTACACGCGCGCGCGCACACACACCCCCCAATAGGGATGAAAAGTCTGTTCTCTGCTTTCTATTTTGAGCCTCATAGGGGATCTTGTAGAGAGAGAGAGAGAGAGAGAGAGAGAGAGAGAGAGAGAGAGAGAGAGAGAGAGAGAGAGAGAGAGAGATACACCTACGCACATGCTCACACACACACACACCACACACACACACATCTAAAATTCCCATGGCAATAGAAATGAACCCAAAAAGTCTGCTTCTCTGCTTTCCTATTTTGAGCATTAGCCTCATGGGGGTTTCAGGGGCTATATATATATATATATATATATATAAATAAGTATATATATATATATATATGAGCCTTTTTCCTTTTAGATATAGAGAGAGAGAGAGAGAGAGAGAGAGAGAGAGAGATGATGTTCACTCTGGATGTTCATGTACTAAAAATCCCCGATTCGAATCTTAGCTACAGAATGTGTAGCCTTTTTTCAGTTGCATGGGAACAATAGCTGTATCTTCTTTCTTAACGGTCTGTTTGTTGGGCCACTCATTGAAGGGTTAGGATTTATTATTTATTTCAGTTGTTGAAATAGGGAAATATGATTTTTTTTTTTTTTTCAACTGCCCTGTGAATGTCCACTGTTCTAATGCTCAGATAATAATCTTGACTATGGTTCACGATGTCTAAAGATGGACCCATAATCTTTGACCCCTCTCTCTCTCTCTCTCTCTATATATATATATATATATATATATATATATATATATATATATATATATATATATATATATATATGAAAATGGTCACCTGCAGAACCAGTTCAAGTAGTTTTTGATATTTTATCCTTACAATTAGTCCTAGGAACTTTAGTTACTAGAGCTTGATCGTATAAAAATGAAAACTTTCATACAGTTTTCCCTTGATTTGTTTTTCTTTTTTAGATAGGGGTATATAGGTTTTATATTCCGCATATATATATATATATATATATATATATATATATATATATATATATTACACATGCTTACACACCACCGCACACTAACGCAGTAGTGGGATTTCACTACCTATGGGTACTCGAACCTTCAACTAGGTGTTGAAACCCCTGAGAGTCTACCACCGGAGTAAGAGCAAGGACCCACATGGACATTTTCTATTCCATGTAGCTTGCATTCACCTCTCATCTTCTATGTTAACCACATGAAGTGTCGACCAAAGACCAAAGTGACAAAGGCTCTGTGGGGCTCACCCTCATGACTAACTGACATTCACTCTGTAGCATTTACTCGCGTTAGGACACCAACCCATAAATTAGACAGATTGGGGACTCAAGTGGGCTAAAAAAGAGAGATAATAAAGATGCGTCGCCCACTATTCCATTCTTTCTTCCTCTCTCTATAGACTCCACATGTACCTCAACCTTTCTATCCCCTTCTCGCTCCACTTGCATTGCGCTTGCCATACATCCTTTAATTTGAATCTGTAAACAGCTTACACTCTGCCATGGTACCAAAGTTTCTCTAATAACATTTTATTTGAAACAAGTATTTGAAGGATTATCTTGTCACTCAGGTTGAAAACTAGGCCATTCATCAGGCAGCGGTCCCTAAACATGGCAGGGACAAAATAATATTGGCCTACTGATCAGGTAGGCCAAGCTTGAACAAGAAAAATGAGTTCTTAAAAAACAGTCTGGAGGACCAAGCCATACACTTGATGAGTATACTACCCTATTTTTTTTGGTCCATGACATGTTCACATTGCATACACTACTTGAGAAATGAATTGACACCTGTGCTATTTTCTTAGATCTTTGACATTTATTTGACACCCCTCATTGAATCACGACCCTTGGTTTTTGGCCCATCCAATGGGCCCTCTGAATGGAACAATCGGTATCTGCACATGTTGGCCACATTTTAAGGACTGTTTGGATTGAAGTAAACTAGGAGAATGCAAGGAAAAACTAATTTATAATATAAGCTAATGGTAGATCGACTACCTTTTTTTTAAACTTGTTTATTTTTTAAAGAAAGGTTTTAAAAATAAGTATCTTTTCAATATGATAAGAATTATATAATTAAGTGACTTCTAGCGTTGTATGGCAATTGGCAAACATGACCTTTTAATTTTGAAAGTGGGACGTAGAAATCTAGACGGTTGGTATGCTGTGTCCCCACTTGGATGGGACATGGCCCCAAAACCTTCTGGATTGGAAGATACCAGTAACCAAAGTTGGGACTTCCTGACTTGAATTTGGGCCGTTGTCGCGTCTCTTCTTCGCAGTCAGTCTTTGTGCCACAATTACAAAGGTGGAATTTTCCTATCAAGGAGATTCCTGGGGCATTGTCCTCAAATGATGGGCCCAACAAAGCAATGGTCCAGATAACAGATTGGCCAAACCCACTTGTAGGAACCGAAAACGAGCTTATATAGTGAAAAGATGCGGGTGGAGTATCGAATAATTCCTCCTTATGTATTCTGGTCTCTTGACCATCCAAAAGATCGATGGTCGATCAAACAGTTATGAATTCCAATTAGCATGATTTTCCGGGATGCGGCTCATCGAAGGATGCGGTCCACTTGTTGGACGGTTGACATCACCAAACAGTGATGGACGCACATTCAGAAAGCAGCAGATGATTCCATACTTGAGGGGCATTCTGTAATTTGAGAAAAAGGACAATGGCAAATTCTAGAATAGTACGACGCTGTTTTACCAGTCCACTTCACTCCATTCACTTCACACCAAAAGATTACAAAGGGCCGGTGTTTTGCCATAAATGCCCCTCGCCAGTCGTCTCCTACAACGCTCACGTTTTCAGGTCGTTTCCCCAGTTAGGTAATAGGTGGTTAAGGGCAGTTTCGTCATTATGAGGCTTTCTCGTTCCTACGCCTGGTAATCGGGTAATTTCCTTGAAAAAGAAGGGTACTTTAGTCAATTTGTAAAGCAAGAAAGGGATACAGAGCGACGCCTGACAGATTGCAGGGGAGAGCGCGCGAAAGCCGGTACTACGCGACAAAACCTGAAACCTGGGATACCCTTCCCCCCAAACGAACCCTGCTTTTCAATCATTACGAAAAGTTGCCAACTCACTGTAACAAGGATCGACGAGGTTCTCAAAATCTCGCGTATCGTGATATTCTCGGAATGTCGGCAAATTTTTATTATTTTTTCTCTCTCTCTCACAATTCATCGATTGGATGGTGGCGATTGCCTGATGAACGTGAATCTATATCGATGTGCCATAAAAGAATACATGGATTAAATTGTTAATGGAACCTATTTTCTATTTCTATAAAAGTAGCACTACGATGAAATGATAAGGGCCTGTTTGGAAGCGTGGATTAGAACCCCTTGATTTAAAACCCCCGGGTCTTGACACCCTAAATTCGGAATCAATTTTAATCAAAAGTAGTTATCTATGATATATTTAATGGAGTTTGAATTTAATTACTAAATCAACTTTAACATCTCTAATTAGTGAACTTATGTAATGTTTGACACAAATGTTGTAATAAGCCTACTGAAATATATACTTTGCCCTAAAATGATGAAATTCTAAGTCTTCAATGGGCCACAAGCATAAGATCACATCTGAGTGACTAACCAATGATTTTTAACCGTTGATTTACATGGACAATGTTTGGATAGTGCTGATCATGGTATTAAAGTAATTATAGTGATGCAATTGATAATCTAATTATTTTGGGATATCATTAGTGGGCCATGTGTCCAATATATTAATAGTCTAGTGACACACATGTTACACATGCAACTCTAGGAAAGATTTTACATGTAATCCAAGCTCTCACGCTGGATTTCAAACCCCCTCTTTGAGGAGATTTTAAACCCTCGATTACTTTATGGTACCAAACAACCAGGGGATTTGAAATCCCTCCAAATCGATGGTGCCAAATGACCCCCAAAGGTAGTACCTTATTGGCACGCTCATTTGGTGCCCAATAAGAGGGAGAATTGGGTTCCAATTGGCTTGAATGGACTTCTTTGAATTTAGTCTTAATGAACTTAGTTTTATTTAAATTTAATAAAGACTATTTAAAAAATCGTGATGGTTCCTTGCAGTGGAATTTTTAACAATCCCTTTTTATAAAAGGCTTTAGAATTAGGGATTTTTCACAAGTAAAAAATCAAAATTTTATTTTGTTCGATTTTAAATCTGATTTTCTCTTTGGGCTTAATGAAGGAAGGTGATATTGCTTTTGTATGGTATTAGTCTTGGGATCTTGCAACTAGTGCACGCTTAGAGAACCATTTGCTAGAGTGTTGTATTATAAGAGATAGTTGTATCGGCAACTTTCGGTACCGATTTAGCACACCAATGGGTACGAACTATCATCTCATAAATAACAACCACATATGTGCCTCGACCTAACAGCTATTTTATATCACTATTAATTGTGTTATTGCTCCCATCTCAGATCTGTACTGTAGATTGTTGTACCCTAATTCTAGCAATTTTGATAAAATCAACAGGGAAATAACACATGACATTGTATGAGAGATATGAAGTGGATAAGAAAGATCTTTGAAGATTTGGAGCACTTTTTGCGCGATTATAATTGGCATAAGTTTACTTTTAGGGCTTGTTTGATTTTCTGACTCAACTGTAATTACGTTGTAAATGAGTAATCATTATTTACCAAGGTAATTTCTGCATCTTTCCCAAACTTGACTAGTTACTTTGTAAACACTTAAATTGAGAAATTTGCAAAATAAATATGGGGGCCACCGTAATGTGTTTGGCTTATTCACACCACCCATTCATTATGCCAACTGAATTCAGGGTATGAGCCTAAAAATTAGGCAGATCCAAAGCTCAAGTGGACCACACCACACGAAATTGTGAGAATCGAATGCCTACCATAAAAAACTTCTTGGGGCCCTTAGAAGTTTTAGATCAAGCTTATATTTATGTTTTTCACTTATCCATGTCTATGTGACCCTATGAACGGGTTAGATGGTGAGTAAACCTCAATGTGGGCCCAGTAAAAGATCCAACTTTCAATGGTAGACAAATTAAGTCCATTGTTTCCTTTAATGTGGGCCAATTGAGCATTGGATTTGCCTCATTTTTTGGCTCATGCCCTAAAATATTCTAATAAAACAGATGTACGACACAGATATATCATATACATTACGGTGGAGCCCACATATTTAAGTCAATATTTTTAGACCGATTTTCTAGGTAGAATTACTTACCCATTTTCAAACAAGTGAAAAAGTAATAATTACTTATTTACCTCCATCATGGAAAATCAAACAGGCCTTTACACATCAGTGGATGGTCGACAAAATTCTATGGTCGATGTATAAGAGGTGTAATCAAGTTGTTTAAGGATATGAAGGGTGACCGATGACAACTAAAACAAAACCTTAGCCGATAAGAAGCGTTTGGAAGAGGAAAGGTTGCAAAAGAGAAACGTAATAAGAGAATGATATAGAGAGAAGCCTTTCGACTGCGGTAATCGTTGCGGTAATGGAAGAAGGATCTGGAAGCGTAAGTTATAACAGAACTCTATAAATAACAGAAGAATGTGATGGAAAAAAATAAATATCAAATCTCAAAACCAACAAATTAACAATCAAACTTACTTATCAATTTTCTTTATCTCAGCTTATCCCAGAAGTAACAATAATCCAATAACAGTAATTCTTAGGTATAATCTTTAGTTGTAATCCATGTTGTCAGAAAGTCTTCAATTCCCGTTGCTCGACCGGTCGAGTGGACCTCTCGACTGGTCGAGGGTTCACTCGACCGGTCGAGGCCCGCTCGACTCAAAGTCCAGTGAGCTGGTCTTTTGGGTGTCCGTCAGGCTCGACCAGTCGAGGGTCAGGCTCTACTGGTCAAGCGAGTTGCTCGACCAGTCAAGGCCCTCCTTTGACCAATTGAGGTTACGTAGATCCTGCGTGGACTGCACAAATTTGAGGCGATTTTCGGACTTTTCCGGACTAGGTGCGTAAGTGGAGTTTCCTAAACTATAAATAGGGGTCCCTAGGGCTATTCTAAGGTATTCTAAAGCTTTCTAAAAGTTTTTCAAGGGTTCCTAAAGGGTTATAGGGTTATCAAAGGGTGTAGCAAGGGTGAGATTCGAGGTTGTTCGAATCGGGTAAGTCCTTTCTCTTATAATTTTTATTTCATAGTGGATTTTTGTTGCTTTGTACCGTGGTTTTTTCCTATAAGGGTTTTTTCACGTTAAAAATTTGTGTTCTCTTGTGATTGCTTGACGTTATTGGATTGCTATCTTAGATCTAGATCTGTGTGATTCCGCAGTATAAATCCCCAACAAGTGGTATCAAAGCAATCGTTGGGGCACATATCTGAATCTGCAGGATTAGTAATAATAGGAAACGGCAAGTTTGATATTGAGAAGTACTTAGGCAAAAATAATTTTGAGTTATGGAAGGTTAAGATGATTAGCCTGTTAACCAAGTAAGGCGAGATTAAGGCTCTTGAGGAGCAAAAATCTATCATGAAAGATGATGAATGGAAAAACCTTGATAGTAATGCTTTAGCCTCTATCCGTTTATGTCTCACGGATGAGGTTCTCTATAATATTTTGAGGGAGAAAACCGTGTCTAGTTTGTGGACGAAGTTAGAGAACATCTATGCAAAGAACTCTTCTGAAAATTGCCTACACTTGAAGCTACAATGTTATAACTTCAAGATGGCAGAGGGTGGAGATCTAGAAGCCTATATCAACAACTTTAATAAATCGATGTGCAAATTATTGCTGGATATGAAGGAAGTGGTCAAAGATGAGTAACATGCATGTATATTGTTGAATTCTCTTCCTACATCATATGAGTCTTTCAGGGACACGATGTGCACCGCAAATAAAACCCTAAGTGTTGACACCGTTATCTTAGCCCTTCAAGGGAAGACTATGAGAAAGTGAAATAGCGACATGGGGGCATCTTCCGATGCACTGATTACGAGGGGCAGAGATTACGAGGGGCAGAGATTCTGAGGTATAGGATCCTCAAGACCTAGATCCAAATCCAAGGGCAAAGGTAAAGGAAAATTAAAGTGTTGGAATTGTGGGTTATTTGGGCACATGAAGAAAGATTGTAGAAAGCCTAAAACGAAGAAAGAAAATTCAGTGACTTCTTCCAAGGAGGCCAATGTGGTCACATCTGATGAAGAATCAAGTGGTGGTGATGTTCTATCTGTTTACATGATTGGTCACTTACACGACAATCATAAAGACGAGTGGATACTTGACACAGGAGCATCTTATCACATGACCCCTCATCGGAGTTGGTTTACCAGTTACAAGGAATGCGATGGTGGACAGGTTTTATGGGCAACGACAATGCCTGTAATGTTGTGGCTATTGGTACGGTGAACATTAAGATATTTGATGGGATGGAGCGTACCTTGACTGACGTCAGGCACATTCCTGATATGAAGAAAAGTCTGATTTCTCTCAGTGCACTCGAGGCTATAGGGTGCAAGTTCACCGGTATTGATGATGTCCTTAAAGTTTCAAAAGGGGCACTCGTGGTTATGAGAGCGCAGAGACATGGAAACCTTTACAGGTTGATTGGGAGCACTTCAGCAGGTGGAGTGACAACAACTATTGCAGACTCCATGTCTCTACGTATGTGGCATTCTCGTCTGGGCCACATGAGCGAGCGAGGCATGTGTTGCGCAGCACGCCAACAATGCAGTGAGCCTAGATATAATCTCAGGCCTCACCCACAAATGATAAACAGGAAGAAATATAAATTAGAAAGGAATAAAAGCATTCAAACAAACCATAAGATAAGATATACGTGGAAAAATCCCAAACTAGGGTAAAAACCACGGATGCAAAATTCCACTATGGAGAGAAACGAAGATTACAAGGCAATATACTAACCTCTCTCTTGGAAGTACAGAGAAAATCCCTTGCCCACACCTTATAATAATTTCCTAATATTCACCTTAACCCTAGAATAGCCCTAGGGACCCCAATTTATAGTTTTGGCAACTTCCCTTTCGTATCTCAGTTGCGAAAGGACTAGCGACACGAAATCCGTGAAACTCCTTTCGTATCCCAGTTGCGAAAGGACTTGCGACACGAAATCCGCGCATGTGGCTCCACTTCTCAACAATCTCCCACTTGGAGACACATCGTCATAAACCTTTGTCTTCTTCATCCGGAGTGCACCACCTCCTCGTCTTCAAGCCTGAAGACTAATCAAAGCTGAACAGAACTTCAACTTCTCTCTTGTGACCACCTTGGTCAGCATATCCGCAGGATTCTCACTTGTATGAATCTTCTCCAGAGCAATCGATCCATCTTCCAGTAACGAACGTATGAAGTGATATCTGATGGCAATATGCTTGGTCCTTAAATGAAAGGCTGAATTCTTAGCCAAGTGTATTGCACTCTGACTGTCAATGTACAGCTTGCAATCTGCTTGCTTCTTACCCAACTCTTTCATAAAACCTTGCATCCACACCATCTCATTGCATGCTTTTGTAGCCACAACATATTCTGCTTCTGTTGTACTAATAGATACTATCTTTTGTAACTGAGAGACCCAACTGACTGCATCACTACCCAGAGTAAAAATGTAACCTGTAGTGCTTCTTCTGCTGTCTCTCCTACCAAATCTGAATCCACGTAGCCTTGTAACTTGATTTTTGATCCACCATAACACAGCCCTACTTAGTACCTACCAAGTACCTAAAGATCCACTTCATAGCTTCCCAATGTTCCTTCCTGGGGTTGTTCATGATGCTAACAACTCCCACTGCTTGAGCAATGTCTGGCCTCGTGTTCACCATAACATACATGAGACTCCCAATAGCTGATGCGTATGGAACTTTAGCCATGTAGTCCTGTTCCTCCTGCGTCTTTGCACCTTGCTCCTTAGATAGCTTGAAGTGGTTGGCTAATGGAGTGCTAACCGGCTTAGCACCTCCCATATTGAATCGATCAAGTACCTTGGCTATGTACTCTGCCTGTGACAAAACTAATTTCTTGTTTTCCTTGTCACGCTTTATCCTCATGCCTAGGATTTGTTTTGCAGCTCCTAAATCCTTCATGGCAAATTCTCTAGACAATTGTCTTTTGAGATCTGAGATGTCCTTCATGCTTGAACCGGCCACAAGCATATCATTAACGTACAGAAGAAGGATGATGTAAGATGTATCAAACTTCTTCAAGTAACAACAGTGGTCTGCATGACATCTCCTAAAACCGTTTCCCGACATAAAACTATCAAACTTCTTGTACCACTGCCTCGGGGCCTGCTTCAGGCCATATAGACTCTTCTTCAGTCTGCACACCTTGTTCTCATTACCTGGTGCCATTTATCCTGTCGGCTGATGCGTATATATCTCTTCTTTAAGGTCCCTATGAAGAAAGGCTATCTTAACATCTAGCTATTTTAGATGTAAGTCCTCTAAAGCCACTATACTCAAGACCATGTGAATCGTAGACATTTTCACTACCGGTGAAAATATTTCAGTGAAATCGATATCTGCCTTTTGTTGAAACCCTTTCACAACCAATTAGCCTTGTACCGTTTTGAACCATCGTGCTCCTCCTTCTGTCTGTAAACCCACTTGTTATGAAGAGCTTTCTTACCCTTGGGTAGAGTGACTAGCTCCCATGTATGATTAGACTCAAGAGAGTCCATCTCATCATCCATGGCCTACTCCCACTTAACCCATATATCTGACTGTAACGCCTCTTCAAAACACTCTGGCTCACCATTATCTGTCAGTAGTAGATAATGTAAGGAGGGTGAGTATCGGACCATGGGTCTCCTCTCCCAAGTAGACCTCCTCACAACCGGTGTATGCGTCTCTGCCTCATCCTGTGACGCTATAACACCCATGTCCAGTAACTCTTCCAACTCTCAGAATTTCTTTTTCTCGGCCTTATTTTCCTGCACACTGTCCTTATGCATCACTTTTTCATTGAAGACTATGTCCTTGCTTCTGATGATTTTTCTGTTTTCTGCATCCCAGAACCTGTAGCCAAAATCATGCTGCCCATAGCCTATAAATGTGTACCTCCTAGACTTCGCATCCAGCTTGTTTCTATGCTCTGCATCAACGTGAACATATGAAGTGCAACCGAGCACTCTGAGATGTGCAAGGTTCACTTCCTTCCCATTCCATGCTTCTTCTGGTAGCCCACCATTCAATGGTGCTGAGGGACTTCTATTGATGAGATATGCGGCAGTATTCACAGCATCTGCCCAAAAGGTCTTGGGCAACCCTGTATGTAACCTCATGCTCTTGGCGTGCTTAAGGATGGTCCTGTTAATGCGCTCAGCCACACCATTCTGCTGTGGTGTCCCTGAAATCATTTTCTAATGTTTGATTCCATTTGCTGTACAATACTCCTCAAACCTCTTATCACAATACTCTCCTCCATTGTCAGATCTGAGACACTTTACTGTTTTACCTGTCTCATTTTCTACCATTACTTTCCACTTCTTAAATACATTAAATACATTAGATTTATGTTTTAAGAAGTAGACCCACAGTTTTCTACTAGCATCATCAATAAAGGTAACAAAATAACGTGAGCCACCAAGAGATAATACCTGTACCGGTCCCCACACATTAGTGTGTACAAGCTCCAATAGATGTGTCTTTGGAGCGCGTCCCATCTTCTTGAAGCTTACCCTCTTCTGCTTGCCATACATGCAGTCCTCACGGAATTCCAAGTCAATAGACTTCAGCCCTGGTAGCTTCCCTTTTGACAATAACACTTTCATCCCTTTTTCACTCATATGTCCCAGCCTTTGATGCCATAATTGCCCATTCACTCCAGTTGATGTGACTGCGAGTGAACTATACGATCCTGAAGTCACGTACAAAGTACCTTCCTTTTTGCCTCGAGATATTACCAAGGCACCTTTTGTGATCTTCCAGGAGTCACTGGTGAATGTCGTCACATAACCGGTATCGGCCAACTGTCCCACTAAGATCAGATTACGTTTCAAACTCGATACATGTCTGACATCTTTCAATTTCAAGACCGTTCCGTCTTTCTAATTTACATGAACATCCCCCTTTCCAACAATATTGCACAACTCATCATTACCCAGGTAGACTCTTCCAAAGTCACTTGATACATAATCACGTAGAACTTCCTTACACGAAGTGGCATGAAATAAAGCACCCAAGTTTATAACCCAAGACTTATTCTTCGCATCAAAAGACAAGATCAATGCCTCTGTGTCGCTCTCCTCAGACAGATTCACTGAATCCTTCCCGGCTTGAGAGCTTCCTTCTTGTTTCTTGAGCGCCCTACAATCACGTTTTATGTGCCCCTTCTTGTCGCAATGCCAACACTCGCCTTTGTCTTTCGGTCCCTTGGACTTCTTCCTCGACTTAGAACGCCCGTGTTTATTGCCTCCTTTATTCAGCAATCTTCCTATTCCTTCAACGTTTAGAGCATTCCCTGAGTCACCTGAAACTCCTGATGCCTTCCTTCAAGATTCTTTGCTGAGAATTAGATTAGCCATATCATCAAATTTGAACTTTGTCGACCCTGAAGAATTACTCATAGTAATCACCAAATTATCCCAACTATCTGGCAAACTGGATAAGATCAATAATGCCCTGACCTCATCCTCAAAAGCAATGCCAATGGATTCCAACTGGCTCGTGACTATATTGAACTCGTTTAGATGTTCTGCCACGCTCCCACCATCTGACATCTTCATGTTGAATAGTTATTTCATAAGATGAACTTTGTTAGATGCTGAGGGCTTTTCATACATGGTGGCTAGGGCTTCCATTAATTTTTTTGGTCGTTTTTTATTTTGGATATATTGAAGGCGACGCTCTTAGACAAAGAGAGTCGGATCGTTCCTAAAGCCTTCTTATCCAGTAAAAACCATTCATCATCTGTTATCTTTTCTGGTCGATTCTCTTTTCCTCCTAGAGGAATATAGAGGTCCTTCTGATACAGATAATCCTCCATCTACGTCTTCCAGAAGGTAAAGTTTGAACCATCAAACTTCTCAATTCTAGTTTTCCCATATTCTGCCATCGCTCCCAATAGAACTAAACCAATAGCTCTGATACCAGTTGTTGCGCAGCACGCCAACAACGCAATGAGCCTAGATCCAATCTCAGGCCTCACCCACAAACGATAATCAGGAAGAAATATAACTAGAAAGGAATAAAAGCATTCAAACAAACTACAAGATAAGATATACGTGGAAAAATCCCAAACTAGGGTAAAAAACCACGGATGTAAAATTCCACTATGAAGAGAAACGAATATTACAAGGCAATATACTAACCTCTCCCTTGGAAGTACAGAGATAATCCATTGCCCACACCTTAGAATAATTTCTTAATATTCACCTTAACCCTAGAATAGCCCTAGGGACCCCAATTTATAATTTTAGCAACTTCCCTTTCGCATCCCAGTTGCGAAAGGACTTGCGACATGAAATCCGCGAAACTCCTTTCACATCCCAGTTGCGAAAGGATTTGCGACATGAAATCCGCGCATGTGGCTCCACTTCTCAACAGCATGAAGGTACTTTCTGATCGATGTTTGATTCTAGCTTTTAAAAATTTTGATTTAGATATATGCGAGCATTGTATATATGGTAAACAATCTAGATTGTTTTTTAAATCTTGAAAACATGTTTGTAAGGGAGAGCTTGATTATGTGCACTCTAACGTATGGGGGTTATCGCTAGAAGTTTCCATTGGGGGGTCATCATGGTTTGTTTCATTCATTGGTGACTACTACAGGAAAGTTTGAGTTTATTTCATGAAACGTAAATCTAAAGTTTTCACCATATTCAAACAATGGAAGGCAATGGTGGAAAAACAGTCAGGGCAAAAAATAAAAGTTTTAAGGACTGACGATGGTGGAGAATTTACTTCCACTGAGTTTAATGATTATTGCAAGGATGAAGGTATCATCAGGCACAACATAGTGCGCCAGACGCCCAGCAATATGGTGTGGCTAAGCGAATAAATCGGACTCTCCTGGAGAGGGCCAGATGCATGTTAAGTAATGTTGCGTTGGGCAAGGATCTATGGACTGAGGCCATTAACACGGCTTATTATTTCGTGAACCGGTCTCCTTCAATGACAATTGAATATAAAATCCTAGAGGAAGTATGGAGTGGTAAAAAAAATCGACTACTCAGATCTACGCATATTTGGTTGTGAAGCTTACTCTCATGTACCGTTAGTTAAGAGAGATAAGCTAGACCATAGAGCCAAAAAGTATATCTTTGTTGGCTATGGCATTGGTGTGAAAGATTACAGGTTATTCGACAAGGTCACATACAAGATCATCACTAGCCGTGACATCAGATTCGATGAAAGCTCCCTATTTCACAAGAATGATTAAGAGGGGCAAGAGGAACTAGAAAGGTTGATCGTAGACGTCCAAATTTCCTTAGATGATACTCAGCCAGAGACAGACGTGCAGACAGAGGTACAGGATCAGGTGGAACAACCACCTGTGAGAAGGAATCCACCACGTGATCGCAAGTTACCGGCAAGATATAGGGACGACTCTAATATTGCATATGCCCTCATTACAGATGAGGGGGACCCGTCTACTATTCAAAAGGCTCTTGATGAGCCTGATGCAGAAAAGTGGAAGGCGGTTATGGACGATGAGATGGACTCGTTACACAAAAATCACACATGAGAGCTGGTGGAGCTTCCTGTGGCCTAAAAAGTGATCGGATGCAAGCGGTTATTCAAAAGAAAATAGGATAAATACAAAACAAGGTTGGTAGCGAAGGGTTATGCTCAGAGAGAAGGAATCGACTTCACAGAGATATTCGCGCCGGTGGTTAAGCATATATCTATGAGATTCGTGTTGGCACTGGTTGTCAAATTCGATCTCGAGCTGGAACAGATGGATGTGAAAACCGCATTCCTACACGGGGAATTGGAAGAGTAGATATACATGAAGCAACCAGAGGGCTACGAAGTTAAAGGGACAGAGAAAAAGGTTTGTAGGTTAATGAGATCGTTGTACGGCCTGAAACAATTGCCTAGGCAGTGGTATAAAAAATTTGATTCTTTCATGGTGAGTCAGAAATTTACTCGAAGTGAATACGATCACTGTGTCTATTACAAGACATTGAGTGATGAAAAATTCATTATCCTAGTACTGTATGTTGATGATACGTTGATCACCTGTCATGATATGTCTGAAATCAACATACTGAAGAATCAGTTATCAAGAACATTCGAGACGAAAGATCTGGAGGTTGCAAAGAGGGTTCTCGGCATAGATATTCATAGAGACAGGAAGAGGAGCAGGCTTTGGTTATCATAGGTAGAATACCTTGAAAAAGTATTGATTAAGTATGGGATGGATCAGGCAAAGCCGGTGAGCATTCCCCACGCGGCTCACTTCAAGCTTTCCTCAGAACAATATCCTAAATCTAATGAGGAAAAGCAGGTTATGTCTCATGTGCCCTATTTAAATATGGTTGGCAGTTTAATGTATGTCATGGTTTATACGAGACCGAATATTTCACAGGCAGTCGGTGTTGTAAGCAGATATATGTTAAACCCTAGTAAGCAACATTGAGAAGCAGTGAAATGGTTACTTTGATACATTCGAGGTACGAAAGACTACGTCTTAACTTTTGAAAAGATACGGACAAAGTTGGTAGGGTATGTGGATTCTGACTACGCAGGCAGTATAAATTTTAAGAAGTCTACTTCAGGATACTCGTTTGTACTAGCGGGTGGAGCAATTAGTTGGATGTCGAAGCTTCAGTTCGTAGTGGCTCTTTCCATGACCGAAGCAGAATATATGCCAATGACGGAAGTGTTTAAAGAAGGTGTTTAGCTCAGAGGCATGATAAATCAGTTGGGACTTTAGCAAGAGGCCATGCCGGTTAACTGTGATAGCGAGAGTGCTATCAATTTGGCTAAAAATTTTGTTTATCGCTCACACACTAAACACATTAATGCTTGTCACAACTTTATCCGACAGGTACTTGAGGAAGGAGGTGTAATACTGGAGAAGATTCATACTGGCATGAATCCAGCAGACATGCTCACCAAAGTCATTCCTACAAAGAAGTTCAAGTCATATGCAACTTCTCTGGGCTTGGCGATGACGTAAAAGAAGGACGGACTGTGCACGAGAAGCATTGATTGGAGCTATGATGCAATATAGAGATAAGAGAAGAGGTCAAATAGCTACATGATTGATGATTGAAGACTTGGTGGAAATTGTTATCAGAAAGTCTTTAAGTCTCGCTGGTCGACCGATCGAGCGGACCTCTCAACTGGTCGAGGGTTCACTCGACTGGTCGAGGCCCGCTCGACTTAAAGTCCAGCGAGCTCGTCTTTTGAGTATCCGTCAGGCTCGACTAGTCGAGCGGGTTGCTTAACCAGTCGAGGCCCTCCTTCGACTAGTCGAGGTTACGCAGATCCTGCATGGACTGCGTAAATTTGAGGTGGTTTCCGGACTTTTCCGGACTCGGTACATAAGTAGAGTTTCCTAAACTATAAATAGGGGTCTCTAGGGCTATTCTAAGGTATTCTAAAGCTTTCTAAAAGTTTTTCAAGGGTTCCTAAATGGTTTTAGGGTTATCAAAGGGTGTAGCAAGGGTGTGATTCGAGGTTGTTTGAATCGGGTAAGTCTTCTCTCTTGTAATTTATATTTCATAGTGGATTTCTGTTGCTTTGTGCCGTGGTTTTTTCCCTTAAGGATTTTTCCATGTTAAAACTTTATGTTCTCTTGTGATTGCTCGACGTTATTGGATTGCTATCCTAGATCTAGATCTGTGTGATTCCACAGTACATATCCCCAACAATCCAAGTCTACGCTAATATGTTAAATTTGTTCTTTATCTAATATCAAGCAATTATTTCAAGAGACACATTCTTGCAGTTGCTCCTATTGACCAATTGTGAGTTTTTTCCTTTTGTTTGATTTGCATTGGTATTCTGAAAGTCCTTTCTTATGAAAGGCACAAAGTAACCCATCTTCAGAAGAAGAACCCCACCCTTTAATTATCGCCTGATCGTTATCAAATTCTCTAAGTGACTAAGTGACCAATTTTCTTAGAATTTGGTCATATATGTTCATATTGGACGTATCTACTTATTTTCGCACTTGGGGTCAAATTTGAACTGTTTGGATTGAGCCGCTGTATCTATTCTGGCAAGCCTGCATAATTAAAAACAAACCAAGCAACCAATATTTTTTGGCATGCCCAATGAGACTAACAACTAGTAGGATGTCATAAATATTTACTATTTACCAGTCGTGCAAAAAATCAATACTTTTTAGCATGCCCAGTGGGACTAATAACTACCAAGTTGTCATAAATATTTATTATGCATTGGTCATGCAAAAAGGCCAACATTTTTTTAGCATGCCCGGTGAGACTCCAAATTACTTGGTTGCTTTAACAGTTGGTTGACTCAAGTATATTTGTCAGTGCAGTAATCGTTTGGAATCATAAGCAAAAGGGGTGCTCATAATTCTTCAACAACCACTACAACGGCTGACGAGCCTCCTACTTAAGAGGAGGAGGTGCAAGTCTAACAAGTACCTAAGTAAGGAGATCCACTACCTACTCCAGTGCTTGTTCCTCCAAACCCAAATAGACCATCAACATCACGGGTTTAATCTCTTGAGATTATGTCAGTCGAGATGGTTGATGTAAAGATGAGGATTTAACACATTGCTAAACTATCAGGGGTTCAGGCAAAACAATCACGAGTTTAGGCCGCGGCTTTTAATAGTTGGATGGTCAATTAGACCAAGAGCATAAATCAATCGGTAGCTTTGTTGACTGATAGAGCATTTGTTGCACCTCAGCAACAGGCCGATGCAAGTTCTGTTGGAAATTGGTCACCTATACCACCAATTCAATCGATGCCACAAATACTGCCATTACAATGAAATTTACCACCTAGTCCTATCCCTGGTCTGATTCAGGATGTGTGAAATTAACCAATACCGGTAAATTTCATATGTCCTGAACGTGTTCCTATCTAAGACATGAAATTCGCCTCCACCGGTAGATTTCAGATGTCTTAAACGTGAGAATAGGAATGTTGTTCATGAGGCTAGGAATCAAGGGATACTTGGGGGCTACCCTCTACCTAGAAATCAATCGTATAATGAATAATAGTATCAAGATGGCCTTAACGTACCTCTAGTTGCTCAACAACAAAACTCGGAGTGTAACTAAATCGTTCAATTAGTTTAGGAAATAGTAGGCCAAGTTCTTGGCCGAACTACTACTCCTGTTCATTATAAGCCATATCTTGATTGGATCGACTATCAATATCCATTTCTAAGGAACTATCAACTTGACTTTATGTTGTTTACAGGTGATATGATGGGTCAATCGACTGTAGAACACATAGGTCGATTTACTATATAATGTGGAGAATTGACCAATAATGAGTATTACAAATTGCAGTTATTTGGCCATTTACTTACTTGGGTAGCCTTTACTTGGTATTCCAATTTACTACCAAACTCAATACAAAACTAGTAAGAAATGGAAGAAAAATTTCATGCTCAGTTCTTTTATAAAGACAAAAATTTTCATGGCTGATCTTGATCGTTTTCAGTAATTGCCAGGGAAATCGATTGAGAATTACATTGCTTGATTTAAATGATCTAAAAGTCGATGTAAAGTAGTTACAACCAAGGAAGAATTTGTCTAATTGACTTAAAATGAACTGGAATTTAAGCTTCGAAAGAAATTTATCGAAATGGAATTCATTGATCTTTATGATTTGACCAAGATGGTGTCTTGATATGAGGCTTTACTTCAAGAGTCAATGAGGTAAAAGAATTCATGGTAAGGTTATATTACTATGACCCTAATTATAATGTTGCAATAGCTGAAATAGTGGCTAAATAGCTATTTACATGTTCGACTTTAGTTAAAGCAGAAGCAATGGAAGTTTTTAATCAGAAAGTTCAAAAATCCTACACCTTTGATATTTTTCATGTTGATGAAATATTTGATATTATGTTAGCTGGAAAATTTAAAATTCTAGTTAATCACAAGATCTTGACAACCGAAGAACTTAAAAAGGTTAATTATTGTCAACGACATGAAACTTGGTTCCTTTTTCATGAAAGTCATTCAGGATAATATCAATAAAAGGATGATGAAATTTCTTAAAAAAGAAAAGGAAGCAATGCTGATCGATATTGATTCGTTCCTGTCCAACGTAGAGATCAATATGGCCACCATCAATCCGTAAAGACTGGTTCAGCCGTGATAAAAGGTTGATCTTGGAGTTCGGATAAATCAACCCAAGGAACAAAATTTCATGAAGAGCGCAAGGCTTGGAACAATAGTCGACCAGACTAAAGTATATTCAGACACAATACTCATAAAATATCAACACCTTTGCGAGAAATGTGTGGAGTTGATTCGGTCAGTTGAAAAATCTTATCGACTGAAATATCCATTGAAACTATCGACCAAAAGAAATTATGAGGAAAGAAATGCTTTCCATTCTTAGAAGGACAAACATGTTAGTAATTACTCTCAAGCCTTTCAATGGCCAAGGATGGTTAAACCTCAGTCTAGCTGAAAAGGTGTTTGTAAAAGATTGAGTCATCCAAAAATTTCAATTACACCTAAGAAGATAACTCGTACTTAGAAGCGACGTTGGCAAAGATAACAAGTAACAAAGAGAAGGCAAGTAGTCGTTAGTTTCATTCAAACCCAGAATTATTAGCCAACTCGACTAAGGTTGGTAATGTCAAAGTCAGAAGGAAAGAAACAAATATTGGCCGATATAAAGGAATCGACTAAATTTCATTCTGATCATGACTTGGTCTAAGATCTAAGTTACGATAAAGCAAAGATGAACATGGAAAGATCAATCAAATACCTTAGCGATGATGAATTCTTGAATGACCTTTTGATTGAAGAATGGTTCACTAAAGCGAATGAGTTATAATCTTCCTCTAAACATAAAGAGAAAGTGAACAAACGAACATATGAATTGTATACTCAACTGAATTTGAAAACACTTGGGGGGCAGTATTTGAATTCAATCGTACATTTTGACTCGTTGCCGCTAATTACATTGGATTGTAATATGGTGTTGACTCTGCCATTAAGTTTTCAGCCCAAACAATCCAACCAAGTACAACGAAAGATGTGAAAGAATTTGGTTCACCAATAATTATACAACATGGATCTTTTGACTCCGAAGAGAAATCCAAGAAGGTGTCGACTGTAACAGTCGAACCAGGGTCCTCTTCTGAAAAAATTATTATTGAAAGGCTAACTCTATAATGATCTAACATTTGAAGCTGTTGTATACTTTCATTTACTTGGAAGGATATCCGACCACTCGGGTTCTGGTTGACAGTTGAATTTTTGTTAACATTCTACCAGCTAGGATGATGGCTAAACTCGGAAATATTCAAGATGATCTCATCCCAATTGAGGTTACAATGAGTAATTTCACTGGAGGAATAACGCAAACTCAAGGTCTTTTACTAGTCAAATTAATGGTGGGAACTAAGAGTGTCATAGTTGCTTTCTTTGTTGTTAATACTTCCTTAAACTACAATACCTTGCTTGGGCGAAATTGGATTCATTTATTTACACGTATTCCATCATCATTGCACTGGTTTGTGACTTTTTAGAGTCGAGATAGAGTAGAACTGGTTTTGGCTACCGACAAATTGTTATTAGTTATGTCTAATGCACCCGAGACTTATTTCTATTGATATAAGATTGGACGTATATGATTTATTAGGTGAGACAAGAATGGTAAATTAATTGCGATTGATGCTACACTCTGCTTTGATAATATCGTCCATGATATTGCTAATATGATTTGATTGAATGAGGAGTTACCGAAGGCTATAGTTCTTTTCCGTGTGACTACAAAATGTATGATTAAAGAAATTCCATGATAAAGCAATGATCGGTCAAGGCCAAATTCACAGCTAAAATAGGCAACTCGAAGAGAGTTTGCAAAATTATGATAATGGGTTTTTTTGTTAATATGGCCGATATAGCTGTCGACTGATCAGAAAATTGAAGATGGAATTGAAATGAATCATTTGAAGTTGGCTCCAGAAAATTTGGAGAATTCTTAGGCTCAAGTTTAAGTTCCTCTAATGAAAATAAATTTGGGAACAAAAGAACATCCCAACCTATTTTTATTAGTGGATTGTTAGATTTCCAAACACAAACTGAACTCCTTAATTTACTTAAAGAGTTTGCTGATTGCTTTACTTGAGATTATCATGAGTTGCCTGGAACACAATTATCTATGAAGGGGGGATATCAGCCACATGAACAACTATCTAGGTAGATGACGGCCAAGGTAACACAAAAGATCAAGAAAGAAATTGAGCAGCTTTTGAAAGTAGGTTTCATTAAACCCATCAAATATGTCGAATGGATTTCAAACATAGTTCCAACTATCAAGAAAAATGGTAAGCTCAGAATGTGTATTGATTTTTAGAATCTAAATCGAGTCATGCCAAAGGATGAGTATCCTATACTAAATGGTTGATTAGTTGATCGATCGGGCAGTTGGGTATCAAATGATATCCTTTATGGACGACCATTCATGATATAATCAGATAAATATTATAGTAGAAGATGTCCCAAAAACAACCTTTAGATGTCTTGGTCCTTTGGGTATGTTTTGCTAGGTCATGATGCCTTTTGAGCTTAAGAATGCCCGGGCTACTTATCAAGGAGCCATAAATACCATATTTCATTATATGATTGGCTGGTTTATGAAATTTATATCAACGATCATTCGAGAGGATGAAGATTCATAAATTAAAAATGAATTATCTTAAATGCGCTTTTGGTATATCGGTAGGATTTTTTTTTGGAATTTTTGGTACATCAGAGAAGAATTTAGATCGATCAGCATAAAGTACGAGCAATAGTGGATGCTTGGAAACCAAAAATCAAAACTTACAAAGGTTTCACGGCAGAGTTAACATTATGGGGCGATTTATTTCTAATTGCACTTGAAAAAGTAATGTGTTTTCTTCTTTGTTAAGCTAAAACAAGGAGATGAGTTCAAATGGGAGACGGAGCTTCAGTTGGCTTTTGACCGCATTAAAGAGTGTTTGTTCAAGCCACTGGTGTTAATGCCACCAGTAAAAGGTCCGTCGCTTAAGTTGTACATTTTAGCTTCTAGAGAGTTGATTGGAGCTTTGTTGACACAAGATGAGGATGACCAGAAAAAGTAAGCGGTCTATTATTTTAGTCGAACATTACTAGATACCGAGAAGTTGTATTCTGCTATAGAAAAGTTATGTTTGTCAATGTACTTTGTGGTTACAAAGTTACGACCTCATTTGTTGGCCAAAATAGTCAATGTAATAACAATAACCGATCTAATAAAATATATGTTAAATTGACCGATTTTGAATGATCGAATTGGTAAATGGATTCTTTCATTGTCCGAGTATGACTTTGTTTATATACCGTAGAAAGCTGTAAAAGGATAGGCCATTGTAGATTTTCTGCCCGATTATCTTTCTGGTATAGAAAGAAAACTTTCTCTAGAGGTCTTAGATGTGTATGTGGTCTCTCAGCCATCTTGGAAACTAATATTTGACAGTTCATGGACTGACAAAGGATCAGGAGCAAGGATCATTATGATCGATCTGATTGATAGAAAATAAGAATCCGTGTTGCAACTTAAGTTTGATTGTACCAATAATCAAGCTGAATATGAAGCTTTAATAATTGGCCTAGAATTGTTGACTTATTTAGGAGCAAAAGCGGTATTGATTATGGGGGATTTTTTTATTAGTAATAAACTAACTTATTGAGTTTTTTAATTGCTCAAGTACCACTTTATAGTCATATTATCCATTGGCAATAGAATCACTAAGTAAATTTGATGAGGTCAAATAAAACATATATCTCGTGAAAGCAATTTTGATGCCAATAAAATGATATAGTTAACATCAGGACTTTAAATCACACAAGGATTTGAAGAAAGAGTGATAATGGTTCAAAAAAGATCCGTACCCCCATGTTCCAAAGGGAATCGACCGACGATATTTGCTTAGTTGAAGTAAACAATGATGATTGGAGAGCTCTAATTATAAAATATCTTTGGTCTTCACAGACGAAGGTCGATCGGGATATTAGGAGGTCAGTCCACTGTAAATTATGTATTGATCGATGAGTTGTATCGATAATGAGCTGATAATGTGATATTGCAATGTTTAAGTAAGAAAGTATCTATGCTGGCTATGAGTGTAGTGCATGAAGGAAGTTGTGGAGTACACCAAGTTGGAAGAAAGATGAGACTTACGCTTCGATGCTATGGGTATTTTTAGGCAAGCATCTCAACTGATTATGACCGATATGATAAATGATGTGAAACATGTCGGAAACATGGGCTGATACAACATGTGCTCGGGACTAAACTACATTCTATCATCAAACATTAGCCATTTTTAGTATGAGCTATCGATTTGATGTGAAAGATTATTTACCCTCCGTTGTCTAAGGCATAAAGTTTTATTATTGTGGCGACTAATTATTTCACTATGTGGGTAGAAGAAAAGACGATGTTAGGAACATATCATCGGGAAATTATCGAGTTTATTTAGACTCGTATAATTCATCAGTTTAGAATCCCTGAACCAATTACAATGGATCAATGAGTAATATTTTCATCCAAACAGGTCAAGAAGATGGCTGATGAGTATAAGATTAAGCTGATGCATTAATCACCTTATTATACTTAGGCTAACGAGCAGGCTGAGATTAGTAATAAGGTTATTAAGAATATTTTATGAAAAATGATTGATGAAAATCTTAAACAATGGCATGTTAAATTATCAAAAGATCTTCAGGCATATTGTAGTTTATTCTAAATAAGCACATGAATGAGGCCATTTAGATTGGTGTATGGACATGATGCCATGTTGCCATTAGAAGTGATTGTCTCATCATTGCGGGTAGTGTATTAAGTAGATTTAACCCTGACCGAGTTCGCATAAGCCATGCTAGTTAAACTGGAGGATTTAGATGAAAATCAGCCGAAGGCATTGGATTCCATTATGATGAATAAGTCTAAAGTTTCTCGACCATATAATAAGAAGGTAAAAAGGAAATCTTTAGGTGAAAGTGATATGGTTTGGAAAGTAACATTTCTTATCAAGACTAAGGATTGCATTCCGTAAATGGTCACATACATGGAATAAACCATATACTGTGGTAAAAGTTCTTCATGTAGGAGCTTATGTTCTCTATGATATGAATGAGAAAAAAAATCAAGAATCCTATCAATGGTCGATTCTTAAAAGCATATCATATCAGTTTATGGGAAATATAGAAAGATCAGGCCAAAAAATTGTTAGAATAATCATAGACGGCTTGAAAATGATCAAAATTGGTTAAGAAAATGTGAAGTAAACAGAAATATAAATATTATATTAAGGGTCGGACGTTATCAAAACATGATCGACTAATCGATTACATAGATTAAAAAAAAGGAAAAATGGAAAGAAAAAGAAAATAGAAGGCTCGGCCAAAGAATGGATTAGGCATATGTCTGCCCCAAACTCTGAAACTGGGCTCACAAAATTTCCGATTGTCGAATTCGGCACCGACAACCTCCGTAGAACCCCATTCTCGGCTCCTAGCGCCCATACGTCAGGTTCCGATCCTGGGAAGCTACAAGGAGGATTTTCAACATTAGTTTAATTCGTAATAAGCATAACCAAAGGCATAACCCACAAACAACAACCAAAAACTCCATCACATTTCCACTATGATTAAAAACTTTACAAGTACAATGAGCATAAAGGGAAATACAATAATGATAGACAAAAGCTCCAAAATGATCTTCTCTGCGCTCCTGCCTCAGCGCTGCTGCGTCCTCACGTCACTTGCACTCAACGGTCATGCATAAGTGTAAGTGCTATAGTTTATATCCCTGTATGTTGTCAAATTAGTGGTGACAAAAACACTGTTATATAACTTGCTTTAGTGAAGCTCTTTCTAACGATCAACATTCATAAACAAGCAAAGCTCACAACAAGCAAAGATTACAAATACAAAGATCAACCTTGACTTCAAGTATTGCTCTCAAGACAAGACTCAAGAATACAAGACTTCAAGAAGAGTACAAAGTAGTTCGTATAGAACTCAAGTCACTTTTGAGGTTGAGCTACATCAAGACTTCAAGGCTTAAACTTCTAGGTCACTTGTTCCTAATGTTTTCAATGTCCTTACTTCTTGATTGGGGTTTGAATGACCATAGGTTGACCTTGGAAGTAGGCCATTTTGGATACATAAGTCATATGTATATGACACTTGTGTTTGGGCAGTTCGGGGACTTGTCCTAGGCTTTCTTTGACTAGTCCTAGCTTTACTTCGACCAGTCCAAGAAATTCCTCGATTAGTCATAAGTTTGTTACAAAATTCGGATAAATTGTTAGGCTTCGACCATCGAAGGAGGTCTTCGACCAGTCGAAGGAACAGTGTCGACTGCTTCTACGACCAGTTGTAAATCTTCGATTCAAAGTCCAGCAATAATTTACAAGGTCTTCGACCAGTCGAAGGAGGCCTTCGACCAGTCGTAGAACGGTCAAAGCTTATCGCGCCCGATTTTTTTCAAATTTGTTATTTCTTCGACTAGTTGAAGAGCTCCTTAGACCAGTCGAATATGCGATCTGCTCACCTATAAATAGAGCACTGAAACTCAGAAGTATTCAAGCAATTAATTAATCCATTCAAGCCAATCTTTGTCAAACTTCTGAGAAGTAATTTTGTGCTCCATCTAAGCTAAGTGTGCTTATTTTATACTCTCTTTCTTTAGCTTTATTTAATTGATTTTGTTTCTGCTATTCCAATCTAATTTGATAAGAGGAATTGTTATTCCCTTTCTTTGGAATCAAAATCAATTAAGACAAGCCCTATTTGGTCTAATTTAAAATCTATTAGAACTAGAACCATTGTAATTGAGTACTGGACATTGAACTTGAACATTCAATCATTTACTCTGATTTGGTTCTACCGGGCTGCTACAACGAAGGAGTTAATAAGGTATTTTACGTTTAATTGTAAATATCTTTCTGTTTTGGTTTCTTTCAAGATTTGCCAGAAAAATCTTGTTGTATTGTTATCCGAGGAGAGCCGAAAAAACTCGAAGTGGGGTTTTTTTTATTGTGTAAGCCCACGACAAAGACACAATTGTAAAGGTTTTGGGTGAACCTCAGAAAACCTATTTTGTGAGTGAACGCTAATATCCCCGTGAGGATATTAGGAGTGGAGTAGCATTCAGTGTGGCTATTGTTTAACAGTTGGTGAACACAAAGTGAACCATTATAATCCCTTGTGTTGTGGTTGAATGATTTACATTTCTAATCTTTAATATTTATTTGTGGGATGTATGTGTGGTGATGAATGTTGTAATCATTTAATTCAAGCATTGTGGGAATTTTGTAATAATTTAGAATTTACTTTCTGCTATTCCTTTATCTGCTTGAATTTAAATTTCCTTTAAAGTTGTTCCAGTAAGGTTGCCCTGCCATTTTTATGGTGTATGGCTGTCCCTAGAACAATACATTTGTGATTACACTTTATTTCAATTTGTGCTTAATTCTATATTCCTCTTTGGTTTGAGATTTGATACAAAGATCTTTCTAGAAATAAGGTTGTCCTACCATAAACTCTGGTTTTTGGTGAAAGGTTGTCCTTAGAATAACATTTGTATCAATCCCTCAAGATCAGATTTTTGAGGTTGTTTTACTTTCCTGCATTGTGATTTATTTTGGCTATCATATTATTTTTTTAATTCCGCTGTTATAACATTTATTTGGCATAATCCTATTCACCCCCCCTCTAGGACATATAGCTAGGCCTTTTCAATAAGCTTTTAAAAAGCTTAGAGGGTGGTGAAAGTGTGTGCGTAAGGTAGTAATGCAGTATGCAATATCAGAGTAATGCGGAACATGCTGGTGAATCCATGCATACTACTAGCCGTACCAAGCCTATGCGATGCAAGGCATGAATGATGTGGGCCATACCAAGGCCATGCAATGGGAGATGTAACTCAAGCATACCAATCCTCATCTATATCCACATATCAGTATAGCTCAAATCTGGGATATCACCGGGGTCTAGTACACTCTAAACCAGATTGCCGCCCCATCATGCACAATAAGGTAAGTGGAAGAAACTTCACTACCTGCCTGCCAATATCGGGCTCGGCTCGTCGATAGTGGACCCATTCCTTGAGCTGGTTAAACTCAGACTAGCTTTGCCCCCTCCTCTCGGGCGGGTAAGGCTGCACCCCCTTCCAACCAACCACGACATAGTGAAAAGTGCAACCGTCTGGTAATCGGCACTCGGCGCTTCTACACCCACTCGGTCTAGACGTTGGAGCAACCTCTTGGTACCATAAGGGTTTAGGGACTTTCACCCAGGGATATCTATAGCACCCCATGAGAACAAGATTTTCTGTATCCAATCTAGCCAACCATAATACGCCTGTGGAGACTACGACCCTGATGTTGCTAGGGCGTACAATAACCATATCACTCAATGCGAAATACATGAATCACACTATCTAATCATGCGGTAATCCTGCGCGTATCGTGGGCTCATGTGGGACAACACCGCCTAACTGGGAGCCCCTAAATAATCTGCCCGAAGGCATATGCTATGATCAGTCACTTCTCATATCAAGCATATATATGATGCGTATGATCATGAATCATGTAACTATACTAAACATGTTATACGGTGATGGATGCCGTTCATAACGAAGGTGGGCCTAGAAGGCCTACAAGTATGGGCCTAACAATGGGCTCTAAGGAGAATCATAATGCGGACATTTAACCAATACTATAGTTGCAATGTGGATGTCAAACCAACATTGCTCCCAAGGCATGGCCCGTCGTAAACCTCATTACATAAACCATGTTGGGATCACACATTGCAATGGACCTTAGGTACATCCCATTGGGCCTTAAATGCATCAAATAGGCCGTATCACATGGGCCTTACATTCATCAAATGGGTCGTATTAATGGGCCTCACCAATGGGCCTTATGTACATTGCAATGAACCATAACCCATGGGCCTTCGAATGCATCAAAATGGGCCTCGTAACATGGGGCTTACATCCACATCAAAGTGGGCCCCAATGGACTACCACAAATAAATCAAGATGGGCCTCATAACATACCAAGGTGGGGTCCACTTGAACTATGGATCTGGCTCATCTTTAGCTCATGCCATAAAATGATCTTTTAAAATGGATAGACAGATTGGATGCAACATCAACATCATGGTGGGGGTCCATTGATAGATGGTGTGGGTGAGATAATGGGACCCACATACTGTAACAGCCCAGATTTTTTCCAACCTGGGATTAGACGTCCTTAGGCAATGGGTCGCTCCTAACGCCTTATTAACTTCTCAGAACTCAATCCCACGGTCTAAAATCGTTTGTGAACCCATTTCCTTCACAAATCCCACCCTTCACCACCTTGATCTTTCGATTTTTCTAAGTACTTTTACCCTAGACACTATCTTAAAGTTTAGGTGATGAAGAACAATACTTAAACTAAACATTGATACAAAGGTCTAAGTACCACCTTAGACCGAAATCACTCAGGACTAAATCCTTTAGAAATGAGACAAAGTAACTAAGTGCTAAACTAGATTAGCTACGAAATCCGCTTGATCCACTTTAAATACGATCTGCAAAAACCAAAACTTGTAGAATCATTGACGCTAGGTTACCTTAAAATCTAGGATCAATCTCATTACCCGGCTGCTCTCGGGAGCATCCCGAAACTTCATATCAGATCTGGACCGCACGTCGGAAGTCCGATTAACACGAAGTTAAGGAATTAGGACCGCCTTGCTGGGCTTGACAACCATCTCGAAAATCAAACCCAGATAGTGTCCCACGGCTATTCGCTTGAGTCCAGAGCAAGGAGTGTGAAAACACTTAGATTTCTTTAGAAATAAATATCTCAAATAGTAATCTAAGACTTGTCGCTTGCGGGTCAGTATTAAGCAACCTGACCATCAGAATCTGACCCAAATACACCCTCGGATCAGGAAAAATTTCATAAACATATCCATGTACTCGGAATCTCCGATCGAGATCCACTGACCGTTGAACTGAAACTGGTCCGCCACGCGTGATCTGGGAATCCGACTGAAATGAAAACTTAGCCAAACCTAGATCCAATGTCAGTGAGCTTAAGTCCGACCTCTGGCTCAAGGAGGCCCGCCAGAAGTGCTCCGTTGAGCTGAAACTGACCCGCTTTGGTTATAACCTAAGTATACTTTGACCTGGAGTCTATTTCGGTGAGTTTTTAGGCTATATAAGGACCTTAAACCCTCTCTCATTGCAGCCATACGAATTTGAGAGAAACCCTAGAGAGAGAAGAGAGAAAAGAGAGAAAGTGAGAGAGAAGTGGGAGAATCTCTCGGCCGCTCTACCCTACCACTCTACGAGCTCCACCACCGCAATCTAATCGCTTTCCCAGCGATTTCAACATCTTTTCTAGGCAAGAAACCCTAACCCTAATCTGATTTGGGGTGTTGATAGTTGTAGGTTATGAAATAGCTAACCTATTTCATTCTATAGGTTGCCAAATTGCCAAACTGCCGTATATGGAAGCTTAGCAAACCTATCGTATTCGTTACGATTCTATAGAAAAAGGTGAGGACTTTAGGTGTATAGGTTACGATTTTCAGCGCTTTCAATGTCAGATAATGATAGATTCATGATCTGCATGCAATTGCACATGTACAAAGTGCTTTCTGATTTCTGTTTCGATTAAAGACGTAGAATATGGAATTTTACATATTCTGGGTATTCGTAGAAAATACCGTATATGTATATATTTTGAAAATGTGTTTAACATGATTATTTGTTGTATGAATATATGATACTTAGATAAAATACTTATTTGGTGAAAGGATTCGCCCTAATACATGTTTTGCTAATATACACTATGTATGTAGAAATAGTGTATTGTAGAAAGTACCGTATACGTATATATTTTGGACATGTGTTTGCCATGATTATTCGCTGTATAAATATATTATATATGCGTAAAATACTTGTTTGGCGAAAGGACTCGCCCTAATACATTTTTTTTGCTAATATACACTATGTATGTTAAAATAATATATTCTAAGTGTTTGTGAAAATGACCGAATGAGTATAGAATTCTCATTCGTGCTCGCCATGACTAATTGTTAAGGATATATGATAGTTGTGTTGGCGATACCCCTTTGACGCAAGGATTTGCCCTAAATCACGCCACGACCAATATATACTATATATACTAAAACGTGTAGCCCAAGTATTTGTGGAAATAACTGAATGAACATGGAACTTGGATTCCTGCTTGCCATAACTATCCGTCATAGGTGCTCGCGTGTTATCCATGGGGCAGCTCCTTAGTGAAAGGATTTGGCCTAATACCTGTGTGATCAACATACGTCAGGTATGTTGATGTATGTAATCTAAAATATTTGTTGGAATGTTTGTATGAGTAGTGGTTAGTAAATTGTAATCTATAAGGGTGTTGAGATAAGATTCTCAACTACCTTAGTAATGTGTATAATTTCCTCCATATTGTTTGTTTAGTTTAACCACTTACTCATGAAACGTATGTGTTTGAATTTCCTGTTTGCATTGTGTTTTATAACATGCTTGTTAACATGTTTGAATTACTTGTTTATGTAATTCTGCTTTGTATTCCATAAAAATCCGTGAAGGGTGATGGGGGAGAGGTGCAACGAGTGCATGCAACAGCCCTGGCAGCCCTAAGCAGATAATATCAGACTTTGATTGTATGATTTGAATCTTGATCCATTATTGCTTAAACCATCTGTAATTGAATATGATTGGGGCTATATTTATAGTCCAGACAATCGGTACCGGACTTGAGATCGTGGTTGAGATTCATTTCGCCACGTAGGATGTGTTTGACGAACTTGAGTCGTACTTCTGTTGGCGACAGTGGTTAGGCCACACGAAATGCTTATGCACTTCATGTCGTTCAGCTGATTGTGCGCTCGAGCTAGTCAGGCTCGTCAAGTAACCCGATATGTCTAATGTATGTTCACTATGTTTGGTCACTACTGCTTGAATCTAGGGTACCAAACTTACCAGTGGAATTCTGTTAACCATGGTACCTCGATCCGCTAAGACTCATGAGCCGGGCATGGTGGTATGGGATACCGTGGTTGAGCTATCAGCCTACGCTGGGGTCACATGCCTCCCCGTAGTGACCAGTGAGCAACCAGACTCGTGAGCTGATTATGGTGGTATGAGACACTATATTCGTACTGTCGGCCTACATTGATAAGGTGATGAGAGAGCGGTGTAACCTTTGTGCGTAACAGCCCTGACAGCCCTTTGTAGTGACCTCGAGCATACTCTGAATTTGCAGTGAGGCGACGAGTTTGCCGTAGTGTAGAGAGTATGAACTAGGCCTGTTTCTGTATAGTGATAAATCGTTAAAGAGGTTATGGGGGAGTGGTGTAATCTTTGTGCGTAACAGCCCTGGTAGCCTTTGCAGTGACCTAGAAAATACACCATCGTCTGAGATTAACTAGGATTGACGACCCTAGAATGGATCATGTTTGGGAATGATACAAGGGAGGTACCTTAGTTTCCCAATCCCACTGTTTAAAATGGACTAATAACAACTCGGTAATCATGCTCATCATGCATTGCATGTGTCTAGAAGATGTGAGCACTGAGGGATGAAAGCATGCCGCGAACGTAAGATGGTGTCACATGAGGGAGGGTGTGATGAGGGCATACATCATGTCATTTCATACTTGCATTAAATAAGAGTGGTTAGAATTGTTTGATTGTACTGCTTTATCATTACTGCTTGACTGAATTGATAACATGTTAACCTATGTTTTATTGTTCCACTGAGTTGGCCACTCATTCCCACGTTACGAGACGGTATTTTAAAACACCCTTCAGACCCTGTATCAGATGCAGGTATCACTGGAGCACAGGAGACTGAGCCCGACTTCTATGACGATCAGGAGGAGTTCTCCTATATGCAGTTCGCTGGGGGCTTCGTATAGGCTGTCCAGTGCTACGGGGCTACAGGGTTGATAATTTCAATTATACTATTTTGACATTTTGATTTAGAACCAACATGTATATATACGGTGACTCAGTTAGTGTTCATACTCTGGAGAGTGAGAATGTTTTGTTTTATATATATATATATCTATATACACCTTTCGCCTCTTACTTACGTTTTATACATGGATCCGGAGTATGAATTACTTGTTTTGGTAGAATCTCACTCATGTTTATTGTACTAACATAGACAACATTTAATCATCATTATCTATGTTGTATAAGTGATGTTCTGGAACTCGAGAGTTAAGTTACTACTCGACCCTCGATTTTTCGGGATGTTACACATACTAGCCACTGGAATATAGAGAGAGAGAGAGTTAGAGTTAGAGAGAGAGAAAGATAGAGTAGAGAGAGATAGAGAGATATAGAGAGAGATAGAGGAGAGAGATAGAGGAGAGAGTGAGATAGAGAGAGAAATAGAGGGAGAAATAGAGAAGAGGGTGCAGCACGTGTCTGCACCTTTTCATTTCCCTTTTTTTTTTTTTTCTTTTTCTTTTCCTTTTTCTTTTCTTTTCTGACAACACCACAGAGGTGGGTCTCACGTAGGGCCCACCATATATATATATATATGGGAAAAGGGACAGCGCTTGAGCTGATTTTAACATCCCATGAGGTCGATCGGTGTGGGCCCCACCGTTGATGTTTGCCAACATCTAACCCATTGATCAGATGCACCATGTTAGTGTGGGCCTAGGTCTCAAAAATCAAGTCAGTCCGTGACTTGTATGGGCCACACCCGATACAACAGTTGAGAGGGTTCCCTTCCATTTAAAACATTCATAACCATTTATTGGGCCCACTGAGATGGGGTCCACAAATCCAGCCCACCCATCATGGGTGTCCCACTTGAATGAAGGGTTAGGCCACGTTTCCCGCACACCAAAACTCAGGTGGGTCCCACGTAGGCCACCCTCACAGGGATGGATACTAAGACCTCACGTGTTTAAACGAGGTATCCAACTCAGTCCGCCAGTTGAGCTATAGATCTGGGTGGGGAGAACGGACCCCACATGGTGGTCCCACCATCCAGGTGCACGGACGGTTTAGATCACACACACACCAAAGTGTGGCCCGCCAAACTGGATGGACGGTGTGGGACCCCACCACCAGCACACTCCCCAGTTAGTCACCGCCACTAGGGATCAATGCCATGACCTCAGTGTTTGAAACGAGGTATCTTTCACATAGTCTGCGGTTGGGCTAATGGACTGGGTGGGTCCCAGCGTCCTTGGACGGTGGAAGCACCACCCGTGTGTGATGGTGCGGCCCACCAAAATGGATGGACGGTGTGGATGGGGTGGGTCCCACTCCCTCGTCAGTACACACACCATGTTAGTACACACACCATGTCAACACACACCCCACCACAGCACACTCCATGTTAGCCACCACCCACGTCAGTGCACACCCCTACCCCCTTGTCAGTTAACACTTCACTGTATAGCCACCTCCATTGACGGACGGTGGCATGCCCATCAAGGTGGGTCCCACCTCACCCACTCGCTTTGGATCCGGCCAATATTTGTGTTTCCCTTTCATCTGGGTGGGCCATTTTTGGATGGTCCATACCAAAACAAATAAATCAAGGTGGCCCACTATATGGATGATATGGATGAGATACATACATCAAGTGGGCCACAAGCCATCACACACAAAGTAAAAAGGGAGAGAGAGAGAGAGAGAGATCGGTGAGGATGGAGGGGCCCCGCCACTATGGGTCCCTCATGATACAAAAAAAATTACAGTGAGGTAGGTCCCACATATGTGGACCCTTAATCAAACAAAATGCATGAAAAACAAAGATCTAAGATCACCCACCGCTTTCTTCTTGCACCAAAGGCTTCCTTAGCTCCTTAGCTTTGATTCCAATGGGGGAGATGAGGTTTGGATGGTGAAGATGGGAGATGAGAGGGTAGGAAAGGTGGGCCACACTAGTTGCTTGGGAGAGGTGGGAGAGGCTTGGACGTGTAGAGGGTTTGGGTTGCTTGGAAAGTGTTTTGAAAAAGAGAGAGAGAGAGAGAGAGAGAGAGACTTGTAAAGGGAGATATGGGTGATGGATGTGGTGGTGATGGGTGTAAGAGGCTCTTTTTGACTTTTGGGGTAAAAGGTGTAAGAGAGGTATGGTTTTGTAAGAACTTTTCGACTTTTGGAGCTTGTTTGGGGAAGAGTGTGATGTGATGTGTACTTGACATGATGGGATTGATTGATGGACGATTGATGTGACATCTCATTGAGATTCTCTCGGGATTCGTACGTGCGGCATTTTCCTCGCACCGAATGCTGACCCTCATCTCTTGACTAGAGAATCGGATCGGGGCGCGAGTCGTAGCATCGGAACCGCGGCGACGGTGTGGTCGCAAGGGAATAAGTCTCGGGTTGAGTCGACTCGGGTTGACAGTGTGTGAATCAGGGTCACGCGCAACGCCGATTAAGGGTCGAAAGTTGCCGGAATTCGACCGGAAAGACCGCGGGAATCTACAGAATGGTACGGTCTAGGATACGGGTCTTACAGCATATGCAGTCTTCATCTCATCAAATTTTTTAACAGCTTATTCCATGATGAGTTTGATTGTTTTCCTTTGAGCTTTCCAATACTCTCCACTTTCCAGAACTCAGTCTAGAAAGTGTAGAAGTTGATCGATCCAACAACCGATGACATCGACCTTGTGCGTTACTTCTCTCTTTCGTTCACTGCTTTCATGCAATTGATGCTGGTAAATATCAACTTGAGAATTAATGAAGTTCAGGAGGGTCTAGGTATATTCTAGACATCTTCCGAGATAAAGTCTTTCGGTTTCTTGGAGGTCACCGTTGATCTCTTTGTGTTGAACTTGTAAAGTTCTTAGCATCACTTTATTAAAGTGATGTTGCTGAGTCCAGTGCATGTGGTGGTACCAAGCCTAGTCATATTGATTGAAGAGGATATTAGTTTTTTTATGGATGGCAGCACGTTCGTTCGTGTGAGCATCACGATCTTCCAGCTCTTTTTTTAGCACTAAAATATGCATTGACGATGCTCTGAAGCATTATTAAGGCATCCAGAAGTTCAATTAGAGGATCATAATCCCTGACAGTGAGTCAAAGATCACAGATGAATGAGTAAAAGTTATATTTAAAGGTAGAATGGTAAAATGTTACAATATCTAGGATTTCTCTCAGAAACCTCTGAGTCGATCGGAAGCAGACCTGGGGGTAAAAGCCATTAAGGAGGGAAAGAGTGCTTGAAGTTGAAAGAAATGAAATTGGATGTGTAAGGGAAGAAGCACATATGATTCCTTTAAATAGGTGTTCAGATAAATAATCACACCTGAAGATGAGGCATCGTGTTGGTTAAAGTATTTTCATTAATGGTGTGAAACAGTTCCTAGGAAGAGGAAACGAACGGACATGTGACTGCTCATGAATCGTTTGTCATTAATACAGTTAAGCATGTAGAAAAAATGTTAAGTACCAGATAACAAAATACAAATAAGAAGTTCATCAATTGCATTAAAGATGAAAAATTACATGACTAATAGCAGATAGGTACAAAAGCAATAAAAAATTAAAAGAAAAGAAAAATACAATTGCTTCTTGAAGCTTCGACCACTTGGTTTCTTACCGATGAAGAGCAACTTTAGTTTTGGCTTTAAAATGTGTAATCTCACCAATCAATGGGGTATGTTCTTGTATAAAGCCACCCATTTGGTTGATTTTAACCCTTTAATCTTGTCTGCTGTTAATTGGTGATTTTTGTTCTTCTTTCAACAATCTCAATTTATCCTCTACGACTGAGATTTGAGTCTCTAGATTGGTCAATGAAGCATCTCACTCCTTCAAGTTATTGTATGCCATAACAAGTTCCTCCCTACTAATTATGATCGTTGTCATCTTGGAGGAGGCGACCGAATACTCGGCTTGAAGTCTGTCGACCATAGCAACTGTATCTTGGTATTCGCAAGTTAGGCCTAGGAATTCATACAGTGTAGGTAGCTTGGTCAACAAAGTTTTATCTGATCGAGTAAGAGTTTGGTATCATTGAATGAGGTAGGAGACTTGGCCACCAAGATATCAACATGTCAGCACCTTTAGATTGGATGAGGATTCGTAATTCTTTTCACAGTTACTGAATTTCTGTTGAGGTTGTAGGAGACTTGGCCACCAGGATATCACGAGGAAAGGCTTAGTCAAAACAAGATAATATATCTTCTATTGGGAGCACGTACTCTGAAGAAGGTAACACACGAGAATCGATGGCCGGTTGGAGTGACGATGTCGACCATTGCAATCTCTATACTTCTATCAGGAGTAATTTCTGTTGGCCAAGATATCTCTTATTTCAGTGTTTTTGTTTCATCTGAAGAAGTAATATACTGCTCATCGACCTCAACAATTGGTTGATCAATTGGTTCTTAGGGAGAAGACAGACAAATGAAAGGTAAGATCAATAGTGCAATTGGTTGTACAATTTCTTGATCCTAAGTAGATGCAGAAGATGTAGTTATGGATTACATAAAGATATTGGACTCCATAGGCTAGTACACTATTACCTCCTCTTGATCTTAAATTCGATGTGTTTTTAAATATCGCTTGTTGTTTTCTCTGAGTAACAGACCAACTATTTCAGCTTGGGATTGGGCAACGTCAGTAGGAATGTTTGAAGTAAAAACCTCAGCGTGAAGAGTTGACACGACAATAGACTTGTTAGCGACCGAGAGTTCTCTGGTTACTATAGAAAGAAGAGTGTAAAGTCAGTTTAAGGGACTATGTAATCATTGTAAGAAAAGAAGGGGTGAATTGTTGAAATAACATCCACATATATTTGACCGAACAACAACGATAATGAATCGATCTTCCACTGGTAAAAGTTTGGCAAGATCAATGAATGAAGCCAAAGCTCGGTTGAAGCGAGGAAAATGAGGAGGATTAGAATGATATGGCTTGAGATATCGGTTGAAAGGAATATTATAGTCATTTAATCTTTTCTTTTGCACTGTTATTCATTAAATGTTATGTTATAATGAGTATTTTTATATATCTTATATGTCTCTTCCATCTCCCAAGAGTATTTAGTAGGAGAGATACTTGGCCAAAATTTAGTTTTATAATATTTCTCAAAAAGATGCAATTGCTTTTACCAAAGGGAGGATACCTTAAGTGGTTTGGCTAGATGCCATAGACAGAGTAGGTTGGGGTATTATGAGGGGGCCAAATTCTACAATCTTCAAAATGATTGAAGGAATTAAGAGCATTGGAATTGGAGCATTAGTCAGAGCTATTTTGATTGGACTTATATTGTGGTCTTTGTTGGGGATTTGTGTTGCGGAATCACACAGATCTAGATCTAGGATAACAATCTAATGACACCAAGCACATAAGAGAACACATAGATTTAACGTGGAAAACCCTTGCGGGAAAAAACCACGGCATAAAGCGACAAATCTTCGCTATGAAAATAAAAAATACAAAGAGAGAGGACTTACCCGATTTGAACAACCTCGAATCTCACCCTTGCTACACCCTTTGATAACCCTAGAACCCTTTAGAATACCTTAAGAAGCTTTAGAATAGCCCTAGGGACCCCTATTTATAGTTTAGGAAACTCCACTTACGCACCTCCTTTGGAAAAGTCTGAAAACCGCCTCAAATTTATGCAGTCCACGCAGGATCTGCGTAACCTCAACTAGTCGAGCCGAGGCCTCGACTGGTTGAGGGACCCCCTCGACCGATCGAGCCATCTCCTCGACTGGTTGAGCATCATGGACACCCAAAACACAAGCTCGCTGGACTTTGAGTCGAGCATGCCTCGACTAGTCGAGCGGGCCACTCAACCAGTCGAGCAATGCCAGATTAAAGGCATCTGACAATAGTCTTCTATCGCTTCAACTCAGGTTGAGCTGGCTCTTAAAGATAATGGAGTGACCATCTTTATTGGTGTTAGGGAGGATGACTGATTTGATTGAGGGTGTTGTCCTTGAGCTTGTTTTTCTCTGGACAGGGGAAGGCATGGCCAATAGAGTGGTCAATTTCTTAGTGCTTTCTTTATTTTTCTTCTTCTCGATCGTATGTTTCTCCATCTTTAATGAAGAAGACAGTCGATTGATAATTAGTTCATGAGACCTGCTAATTAGTCTTGTAGTAATTCTTCCAATGGGAGTAAAATTACTCTAGTTGTTGTGGATGAATGGTGAAAAGAGGAAGCATAAAGGATGAACTGAAGGACTCAAATCCTTATGGATAGTCTGGAAGATGACAATTAAATTTATAATTGGCCAATGAGTTAGTGGTTGGTTACAAGTCCGGTGTAAGAAAGGAAAATGGATACCTTGTGCTAAACCGAATTGGCATGCAAGGAGATTGGGGCGGTATTGTTCAATGCTAGTCTTGGTATTAACACCAGTATCAATGGTGCCACCAAATGGTAAGTCTCTATAGATTAGGTAGCTTTTTCATGCCAAATCCCTAAGATTTGCCATATCGGTATCGGTCGATTCAAATTCTTTAGTAAACCAGATTGGACCAAACTCCTTATCTTTGAAAGGGTAGAATGTATGATTGGATTTATTGATGGTAAAAGAAAAGAAAAAATTTATACACTCAACAAAACAATACTTGGTTTTAGAGAAAAGAATGTTGCGATGGTTGAAGGAAGTGAATTCAATATCCGTTGAGGTAGATTTGATAAGCTTTAGTCCAAAATATTCATAAAACCACATCTGGACAAGCCAGATCAGCCCATCAGATTGGTAGAATCCTTTAGTAGTTACTTCATACATGTTATGGTAAAGATGACCGAGTATGAAAAGGAAAAGAACAAGTTGATGACCCTGAGCAAGCACCTCGGCCAGGTGAATATGTTCTTTAGTAATTTGGAAAGAACACATACATTATAAAAACGACAGATCCACATCAACAGAAATTCCATGTATTCTTATTCATCTACTTCATCTCGAGACTTGACTGAAGTGCCATGAAAGTAGAATACACCCTACCGGTCTTTCTTGGGAGAACGAAGGGATGAGGGTTTTTTAGAGCAAAGTCTAGATAGATAGGCTTGCCAAAAGAGAAATGGTGAGTGAATGCACATATGTCCATGATTGATGGACCCATGGGGCCACATCTAAAATGGAACGTGTTAGTCGATCAAGTTTAGAAGGTTGACGCTGTTACAAGAAGGAAATGATTGGTTGAAAACTCGTGCAAAGAGAGTTTAATGCATTCATAAATTCTTGCTCATTTCCATGTATTACCATGTTTTGCTTTGACATGAGCAAACCACTTAAACCAACTATTCATTAGTTTCAGCCGTGCTCGTGAAGACTTAAACACATTAGAGGGATTTGGAAAGCCATCAAATTGAACAATCAGAACTTCATCGGAACACTTCGGGAAGTTATGCTCAATTTTGTGAAGGTATTCGTAAGTGACTACTGTTGAGGGTCAAATATTGCATATTATTCCCCATTTATATCTTAGTTTCATGAACATGATAATGCTTAATGTTCTATTTTACTCATGTTTGTGTTCCAAGGAGAATTTAAGTGCTTGAATTGAAAAGGGTGCTAAAATAATGGATTTGATGCTTAAGAATCACTAAGGCAAGGGATGAATCTTAGGAAATCAAGAATGAAGAATTCACATGCCAAAGATCCAAGAAAGCCAAGTGAGAAATGAAGAGAATCAAAGATTTAAAGTGAAGAAAAGGAATCCTGAAATCGTCCTAAAAAAGCATATTCTGAAACTCTGGGCTATTTTGTGAAATTGCGCAGAGTGAAGTCTATTTTGAAAAACTACGCAGAGTGAAGTCTATTTTAACAAACTACATAAATTTGAGGCAATTTCTAGAGTTTTCCAATTAGGTGCGAAAGTTGGAGTTCCATAACTATAAATAGGACTCCCTAGAATGTTCGTAGGCATCTTCTAGGGTTTAAGGAGTGGAGCAAAAGGGTGGAGAAGCCGTCATCAAGAGTTTTTTTTCTTCTTTAGTTGTTTTCATATTTTTCTTAAGAGACTTTGGTCTAATCATATCTATGGTTGGCTAAACCTCTTAGCTAGGGCTAAGAGGTGAAGCTTGTAACGTGATAGGATGTTTCTCTTGCTTTAATTCATGTTTATGTTGAATCTTCTTTGATTCTAATTTGATTTTAAAGGAATATTTTCAGTTTTTAATGATTTATTGTGACTTAAATTACAGTAGATCTGCAATAGCTTTGATTATCTTCTTTTCCTTACTTTGAGATTGTGGGATTGGTAAATCTTGTTGTCGGCCATCGTCCCATGGGCATAGTTTGGTGATGGAATTGATGAGTGTCGAATATTGCATATCAGACCCCAATTATTATGGAATTTTACCAACATGATAATGCTTAACAGGATGTTTTAATTATGTTTTTGTTGTAGAATGTAATTAGGAGCGTTAACCGAAAAAGAGTATTACAAGTATGGATTTGATGTTCTGAAGTCATCAGAGCAAGGAACGAACTCCAAAGGACCAATATTGAAGAATTTACATGCCAGGGATCCGAGAAAATCAAGCCGTTCACGTTAAAAGAGGCCCAAAATTGGTCCAAAATGTAAGATCACATGGTTCTCGCCATCCGATCAGTTCGAAACTTCATACATGTGATGAGGACCATAAATTAACCATTCACGTCGAAAATCAGCCATTGGATCTATGTGAAAGTGGTCCAATGGTCAGATCAGCCCAATAATTATCGATTTGGGGCCACCCGCAATCTGGATATGCCTCAGTTTTAGTCATAACTACTAAATTGATATGAGAAAAGATATGGACGGAACAGATTTTTCACGACCATCACGATGGTGGCCCATGAACATCGCATGTATAAAAGTATATGTGCATTCAGCGTGCACTGGATGGAGTCGCACCGTCGAAGTCGGTGTTGACCGACTACAACTCAAAACGACAGTTGCCATTTTCTATTGCAATAATCCGGACGAACGTTGTCCGTTTACTTAATGGGGCAGGGGGGCCCCACCCATGGCCCGAATGGCTAATCTGAACCAACCACCGTGTAGAGGGCTTCGAGAGATACAAAATCATGTTTTCATTTTGCAAATATACACATATACGTGTGCGATACAGAGGCCACAAACGGACTACCCTGCAATGTTCAAAACTGATCTTTTTATGATTTCTTCTCTGAGCCGCGTCAATGGACATTCAAAACCATCCATTCTTGATTGAAATTTCGTCCTGAATGCAATGGATTGTATGGATTTCCCATAAAACGTCTCTGTGGGGCCCACTGATCATGACAGCGAAAGGGTGTGAAAGGTTTCGCACATATTAAGAAATCCATTTTTCCAGGTGGTTGTGGGCCACCATCTTTGATCGTATGGTAGATCTGAACCGTCCATCATGTAGAGGACCCAAGAAAGTCCTAAGAGACGGTGTTTTTTTGAAATTTTAGCGAGGAAAGTATCGTGTTGCGAGGCCCCGAACTTGGCTACGAAAAGGCTTTCGCTGTGCGTGCGATAGCTTTCCAAATCCAATTTCCACCACTCCAGCCACTCCATCAGCTATAAAAAGAGTTGCAAAGTGTAGATGAAGGAGAGCCAGAGCTTGGGAAAAATGCCAGGAAGAAAGATCCAGAGAGGGAGGAGAGTTTGGAAGAGAGAGAGAGTTTATTTTTATTTCCTTTATTTTTATATTTTTCCTGGCTTAATCATGTTTATGCTAGGCTAAATTCATTAGTTAGGGCTGAGATGAAGCCCCTAATTTGAATAACTTTGGTTATATGTTGATTTTACCTTGATTCGATTGGTTTGTTTCTTTCTCTAGTGTGCTTGATTGGTTTAAATTCTGTACTTCTCCATCTATGAACTTGACCAGAGTCTATATATGGATGTTGTCTGGATGTTTATTCTAGGTGCTTGTGTCTGAACATGAACAGTTTCTTATAGAGAGAGAAACATGGTGCTTTAAGAATTACACACCCTATGTGCCCGACCAAGGATATGAGATGTGTTATTCATTGCATTGCTTTAGGAGATTAGACATTCTGTATGCCCGACTAAGGACATAGATTATGCTTTCTTTATATAAGTTGTATTAATCTAGATTAGGGTGAATCAACAGATAAAATAAGGGATAGGATAATTAGGGGTGGATTCGAAAGTCCTAATGCTCCTCTCTCTGATTGAATTTTCTTCTCTGTTCTCAATTGTTTTTCATAGAATTGTGCTTAGTAACTTGCTCCATTATTTGTTGGATTAGTTAAGGAGAATCATATATTTGAATTGTGACGACCAGTCCTCGTGGGAACAATCTCGTAATTCATACTGTATCTACATTTAATTCGTATACTTGTGAGTTTAAAAATTATTTAAATCATGTTGGTTTAAATAAAACATCAGGAATCCCTTCCAAGTATCACAATTCTCCTCTTTTGAGAATTAGATCAATGAAAGTTCAAATTTGGTTTTATTGATATATCTTCCAATTGGATAGGATAGGACTCCAATTCCAATTGTGTTACTTGAATCAAGTAAGAGGGCTCCCTGATTACTACAAGTGGATCCTTGGCACCCTAGTTACCACATTTAAATTCTTAGTTTAAATTACTTTATTCACAATTACTGTCTCAAATACTTTAGAATTAGTTTCACATCTTCTTCTAGTTCTACTTCTAGTTAATTTCAGAAATGTACAAGTTTTAGTCCCTTTGGATTTGACCTCAGTCTTACCGAGATTATTACTACATCACGACCCTACACTTGGGGTTGTGAACAATTACCGAATGGAAAGCAGGACCGAGTGTTAACATTGAAGTGTTTGGAACAATTGGGGTGTTCAAGAGGAGATCATTCATTACACCAAATGATAAAAAGTCAAGGTCCTTAATGAAAGATTACAAATGAAAAGCTGGAGCAAAAGAAGAAGAAGATGCAACCATGGTGATGATTTGAAGATGGGAAATCGGGAAGTGTTTATAGTAGTGAAATGAAGAGATGAGAAATTTGAGGCACCGACTTCAGAATTGCTTATATATTAACCAAGGTAGTATACATTAATGAAGAGAAAATCATGACTCCTTGTATGATACATTTTTATGCGATGTGTCATATGGAAAACCTAGAGGTGTAAGTCAAAGAATATCTCTAAAGATTTAAAGATTTGGATCACTTTTAACCGGATTACAACTGGTGTAAGTTTACTTTTACATGTCAGAGGATGGTCAATAGAATGTTATGGTCGATGTATAAGATGTGCAGTTAAGTTGTTTAAGGATATGAAGGGCAATCGATGACAACCAAAACAAAACCTCAGCCAATGAGAAGTGTTTGGAAGAGAAAAGGTTGCAAAAGATAAACATAATAAGAGAAGGATATAGAGAGAAGCCTTTCGATTATTGTAATCATTACAATAATGAAAGAAGGATCTAAAAGAACAAGTTATAGGAGAACTCTATAAATAATAGAAGAATGTGACAGAAAAAAAAAAACATTAAGTCTCAAAACCAACAAATCAACAATCAAACTTATAAATTTCCTTTATCTCAACTTATCTTAGGAGTAACGATAATCTGGTAGCGGTAATTCTTAGCTATAATCTTTAGTTGTAATCTAAGTCTACACTCATATATTGGATTTGTTCTTTATCCAATATCAAGCAATTCTTTCAAGAGATGCATTCTTACAGTTGCTCCTAGTGATTAATTGTAAGTTTTTTTTTCCTTTTTATTTAATTTACACTAATATTCTGAAAGTCATTTCTTGTGGAAGACACAAAGTAACTCATCTTCAGAGGAAGAACCCCACCATTTGATTATTGCCTTATCGTTATCAAATTCCGCAAGTAGCTGAGTAAGCGACTGATCCTCTCAAAATCTTGTTAGATACGATCATATTGAGTCTATCTGCTTATTTTGGCACTTGGGGTCAAAGTTGATCAATTTGGATCGAGCCACTGTATCGATTCTGGCACACACGCATAATTGAAAACAAATCGAGTAGCCAACAAAGGTGTGGGGTTCCTTTATTCCATTACATTATATTTAAATACTTTTCATTTTCATTATTATAGTTTCAACACATTTACCATAACATCTCACAGCAAGCCACCATCACCACTACAGAAATCCATCTTAGCAGCCCCCTCCATTCATTTCATTTTTCTTCAATGGCCATTGCATTACACCATAACCCATCTTTGAACCCAACATTTATTGACACCGAAAACCCTCTATTAGCATTTGCCGCATCTCCCCACGATAACCACCACCACCATAAATCTAGCAGCACTTACTGCCCCTTCTTCTGCAAATATGACACCAATCCGGTGCTCCTCCAAAATTAGCACCTAGTTCAAATCCAACAATAATAGAGCCTTTTTCTTACGGCCTTTCTATCGTCTCCATCCACCAATTGGCTAAAACTGGGATCCTCATTCATCAATAAATAATAAAGCCTTTGGGATCGAATCATCCTGTGATAATAAATATGGCCAGAACTGGATCCTCATTCATCGTCGACCTCCAGACATAATAGCATACAACTGGATCCTTCTTTATTGTCAAAGCAGATTAACCCTTTTAACATTGGGACCCTGTCTTACTCGTAGTTGTAATTTCTTTTTTGCGGGCTTGGTCATTTATTCTTATGCTTAGCCAACTTACCTACCGTGGTACTCCTTTGACTTTTAAGGACTTACATACAATCTCATCAGAGACTCCCACGGAGACTAATATGTATACACCCGTGTCTAGTGAATTCGAGTTTGGGTTATAAACTCTATACTCAATTCTACACAGGAAAAGAGTATGCTATGGACTCTAAACAATAACCCTTATTTGGTTGAATTGAGCCCCGTTGTTGTGCCTTTGTAGATATACTTCTTTATTCTTGAATCTATTTCTCTTGTGCTCCCCTGATCTTTGAAGCTTATCTTCTTTCACTTCCTTGAATTGGCTACCAACAATGATCTTCCTATTGAGATAACAAGGTAATGGGAGAATGTTAAATCTCCTACAACTATGGGATAATTGGTTCCAATTGGAGATTTATCTAGATGGGTATTCTAGAGAATGTTTAGATAAGGATTTACCTATAAGTTTGTGTCTAATCTCTAAAAAATGGAGAGTTCATGTACACCTTTATAATGGAGCTTGTAATGCTCATTAGAGTGATTAATTATATAAAAGATGACATGAAATTCTTTGGTATGGAATCTAGGAGAAGGATATGAAGTGTGGAAATACTTAGGCTCTAATTCTACCAAAAACTCATCATCAAGCCCAAGGGTCAAATGCCCAATATATATAAAAAAAAGGTTTGTAATGGCTATAAAATGGGCAAAGAACAACTCTTTTGATAGGATCAAACTAGCCTTCGATAAGATCGAAAAACTATCGATTTAGGCAGTTTTACCACTGGATTGTTTTAACCATTTTTTATCATATCGAACATACTCTTCAATACTATCGGGTCTTATCGATGGACTGTCGATAGGATCAAGATCCACTCAAATATGCCAAGAGTTCTGTTGTTTTGAACTTTTAATTTACAACGGATCTGAACCTCTAAAGCTTATCTTGGCATAATCAAATTAAGGTCCTAAGCTTATGGGATGATCAAGTGAAAGTTTAACTATTGGAGAATGGATCATTTAGAAGCTAAGATTGTTTTGGACCTAATGGGTCTAAAGTTAACGTCACCAAGGCACCTCAATTTACTTATTCCTTTACTCATTGACACTTCATGTTTTCATTTGTTTTCAGTCTTCAACTTTCAAGGGCTCAATCGACTTACTGACACATTAACTCACGTGATCGGCAAACCAGTGCACTAACAATTCCCCCTTTATCAATTACATGACAAAACCTAACCAAGACCCTGTCATGGTCCATATCAAGGACAATCTAAATAACTAAAAAGTTACATGTCAAATATTATAAAGATTTACAAATTCAATTACAAGACTCGAAATGTAAACACTGCTTCAATACTCTCCTTAAATTTCTCCCCCCTTAGTCTATCATATCCCTGCAACAAAGAGAACTTGCAAAATATTTTGGTAGGACTTGTTCTCTCCCTTTTTGTCAGTAGTTGACAAAGAGCTAGTCTAATAAATATACTAATTAAGTACATGATTTCAAAAAATTCAATGAATCAAAATTATACCTATAAACATAATTGACCAAGGAATGTAATAAGGGTGAATATACATTAAAATCATGGAGCAAACAGAATATTGTCATGCTAAAGATTTACTTATACGCAACCATGACCAAAATAGTTTAGCAAAAAATATAATAAAAATGAAGCAACTTAAAGATAAACTAATTAAAATGAAAATGAGGATATAATCCACAAATTTACTTATAAGCGCAGTAGACCTTCTAAGGCCACCTATGCCTCTTCACAACCCATTGTGGTGTGAATTTTCAAGGACCCGAATTGTCATCGGAAGAGGGTATTTCTTTCTTAAATTCATCCCGCTTATGTAAAATCTCGCTTAGGTAAAATCCTATTTGGATATTTATATGTGGTAGGGGATTTTTCTATTTGGTTCTTACCCTTAGTGTTATTACCCCAACTAAGAATTTTCTTTAATTTTCATTCAGAAAGGAAACTTGTTTAATCAACTCTCTCATATGAATGTTAATTTTTTGAGGGGTTAGGAACTTCTTCTTCTTGAGTGATCTTCTAGGAGAACTCTTTTTTGGATGTGTTAATTTTTCAGTTGTAATAAATTTACCTATATGGTTCAAGACTAAGGTGGATTGTAGGTTTTTATAAACTAAGTATTCAAATTTCATGTCCTACTTCTCCACATGTATGACCCACAGGAGAGGCTCTAGCTCTATTCCCTTAAGCTATAAAGTCCTTTCAGATCACCATCGGGACAAAGGTTGTAACGAGAATATTCTATTGTTTCTAAGAACTCTCTTGTCCCCAGAAGGCTTATACATATCTAAAGATTTTCTTGGTTAGTATTCTACTTGGGTAACCTTAGTTTTAGCAAGATATGATTCAAGTTGGCTGACTTGAAGTTTTAGGTCTTAATTTTTAAATTTTATTGTATCAAGTTCAAATTCAAGACCTGTATATCTCTCTCAAATCACCTCAAGATCATACTTAAGATTTTTCTTTAACTAACTGAGGGAGAGATTTTCATATTTTACTATTTCTAATTGGTCAGCCAATTGATTATTTTCTGCCTTAACCAAACATTGTATCTTTTCAAGTTTTATACTTTTAGTGTAAAGCCAGTTGAAGGCATCTTGCAAATCGTCATCTCGTTCATTTTCTTCTTCTTCTTCATTGGAAGATGGCACTTCTTCTTCTTCTGAGGTGTCATGGTCAGGATCTTCTCCCATGTCTTTAGGGAGAGAAGCAGTAATGAAGGCCATTAGAATATGTAAGTGTCCAAGGTCTTCATCATTATGGGAGGCTCCTGAAACTAATTTGGACTAGTCCGTATTGTTGCATATTGCTTCTAAGTCTTTCATTTAGCTCTTGATTTACTTGTACATTCTATGACAACATGTCCATACCCCTCATAATCATAACATTAGACTTCTTTAAGTTGTTTAAAAGATTTACTTATATGCTTGGGTTCAACTGATTGTCCTTCATGTCACAACCTTTTCCTCTACTAATCTTGAGGAATTTCTTGAATTGTCTAGCCATTTTTTCATTCTCATCTTCCTCATCACTATCACCTTCAGATTCAATTTTCTTTTGCCTTTGTGAGTGATTGTATGAATATTTAAGAGCAGTGAGTTTCTTTTTACTAGATGTGGTCTTAATGTGTAGTTCATATAGTTATAGGGAACCTATAAATTCTTCTACTTCCATTGTATCTACGTGTCTACAATCTTCTATTAAGGTTATCATGGAAGTGAACATATCTGGGAGGGATATAAGTATTTTCCTATATTTTTGGCCCTCCTGAAGTCTCTCCTAAAACCCATATAGAGTTACAAATATAATTTAGTTTAGAATAAAACTCTATAAATGTTTCAGACTCTTTCATCATAATATTTTTAAATTGGATGGTCAAAAGTTGAAGTTTAAAGCGCTTTACTATGCTAGTTTCCTTGTTGGTGGTTTTTAAAATATCTGACACTTAATTTTCCCTTTCATATGTAGAAATACGTTTAAATTCGTTGTGAGAAATGATATACTAAATCATATTGAGAGTTTTGGCATCATAGCCATATCTAACTCTCTCGTCCACACTCAATTTAGTTTTATCTTTGGGAGTGGTAATTGTTACACCATTTATCACAACTTGTTATATAGGCATATGTCATCTTTATTCTATAATAGCCCAAATCACATGGTCAATGAATCTAAAAAATACCATCATTTTAACCTTCTAATAGGCATACTTAGACCCATCAAAATAAGCTTGTCGTAAGATGACACTCCCCTCATGGGTAGACATTATTTTAAAGTTCGAATGGATCTTATTCTAGATGATTAAGTCCTTAAAAAGCAACCTGCTTTGATACTAATTGAAATTACATCGGTTGTTTAACACAATACCACGTTATGAGGAAGCTCATAGAGCTTAGAATTATGGCTAAGACTAAAGGAGGGTGAGTTGTAATATCCCGGGTAAATTTTGAAGGTACAATTTTTTCTTTTCTATTTTTCTCCCAAAGTAAAAACTTTTCCTGCAAATATTAAAACTTCATACTGGTAACTATGGTAGGAGAGCAATTTCCCAGGATGAACCCTACATTACATTGTCATACATCATTTATAACTTTTTAACCACTCATTCAATTTTGAATTTGGGCATCGTTTCTTCTAAGGAGCTAGATAGTCCAGATGCGTCCCACAGAGCTTGTGGGGCCCACAAATTGTAGGTTCAAACAAATTTAGGCAGTGGGTTAGAAGGTGGAAGCGTTTGGCTTCCATTGTTGCACATGGCTGAGATTCTCGCCGTCAAACATGGTTGACTTGATTTTCTTCCGATTTCTTGCTTGAAAATATACAGGAATGGATGCATGAGATGAATTTGGATGGCTCCCATGGATTGTCATTATTTTTCGATTTTGGAGAACTTAAACTAGTTTTCACTCATAGCCATGAGAAGCTGCGTAATTTACAAAGGGTGTAGCTTTCACCCCCCAAGGTGAGGGATTTCCTCCCCTTTAAATTCAAAATAAGAGAAAATATCTCTTCTAAAAGTTTAAATAAATATATTTCTTATGGAACATGTATGATATATATGTGCCATGTGAATATGAAACATCTAGTTGTAGCCCACCCAATCCATTGCTATCAGGTGAGCGTTTCTACATTAAGTGGTCAAATGTCACTTGAAATGGGAATGTGCATCGGTGTAGTTTTATGAAAATGCATGTAATATAAGAAAATGTACAAAGGTCAATCTGTATAAATTCACTATTAAATCTTGCCACCCAAGCTACCCCATGATAAACCCAAATCACACCAAAGTAAGCATATCGTGGTCGATATTGAGTGATCTCTACATCAACCCTTAATTTTCATGATTGTATATTAATCATGAGTACCCCCCCTCCCCCCCCCAAAAAAAAAAAAAAAAAAAAGGAAAAAAATAAATAATAATAATAATAATTTTAAAAAAAACCTGATGATCAATGGTTGAATCGTGTCCTTTGGATAGCATTTTTAATTGTTCATTTGAAAATCTAACAGTTAGTTTTAAGCTTATGTGGCTCACACCTAGATCCATAGCTCAACTGGCAAACTGAGTGGAGATACCTGGTTTCAACACTTGAGGTCTTCGTATCGATCCCTAGTGGGGGTTGGCTAACATGGAGTGTGTGTACTGACATGGGTGTGTACTGACAAGCTAACCCACAAAAAAAAAAAAAAAAAAAAAAAAAAAAAGCTTAGGTGGTTTAGATTGATAATCCTAGTTTGATAATCTAGCAGACAAATCATCTCAAATTTGGGATAGATGGTCCTGATGGTCAATCTGATAATCAATCCAAGTTATCATACTTTTCAAAAAAAAAAATGTACCCAAAATTAAAGATATATTATACCAAATTATTGTTTTGACCTATTTTTATATAAACAATCTTAACCGTTTATATTAAAGACTGTTTGATCAAATGGTCAGTATTTGTCTGATTGGTTTGATATTTACTTGCTTACCCAACAAATGTGCACCGGACCTACTAAATAATCTACATCAATGAATTAGATTGTCCCAGTGTCCCCAGGATATTCAAAGGTTTCCAATAGAGATATTGTAGTGTGTATTATCCAGCGTTCAAAGCCATGGTACCCTAACCTCCAATCATTACCAATCCGCCCACCTCCCCCCCCAAAAAAAAAAAAAAAAAAAACAACTTTTCAATTTCTATTAATTTATATAATTATTTTCAACTAAAATTTCTGAATATATGTCGAGAAACTGCTAAAAATCTTAAAATCTCGTGAGAAATTTCACCAACCGAGAAATTGCCGATGAGGAGATATCTTCACTGTAGCAGCACCAGCGCCGCAACAGGCTATAGGTCGTTAATACATGACACGTGTAAAGCTTTATATGCTGGCGTACAGAGAATCATACAGCGCCAGAGTATCAAATAACTAGTTTGATACGGTGGACAGAATGTGATGGACAATATCGCAGGTACTAAGAACAGTACACGTGGCGTTTAACTACTTCAAATTGAAGTGGCCCAATTATCGGTCTAAACTGTTTAGATGTATTTAATCGACGGTCGAAATGAAATATCCGGTGATCTTCGTAACCGAGAAATGGACGACTATCATTGTCCTGGTTATGCAGAGAAAAGTTTTAATACTCTGTCAGGGTGTAAAGGATTATATGCAGGCACTTGCAATTAGTTAGAAATTGCATGGAAAATTACATACGTAAACTATGCTTATTTGAGTTGCTGACTATTGGTTTCATGGACATGTACGATATATTGGACGGTTAAAAATGAAAAATATCCAACGGTCTTGCTCAACAAATAGGTGTCCATCAATCAGACATTAAGACTATTCATTCAATCAGTCTGGATTTTGAGACCGTGACCTAGGTACAGTTATTTCAACAATTTAATCGGTTTAATTTGAGTTAATGCATTTCAAAATGTATAACTTCTGAGTGCTTGTGTATGAAGCGCCATACTCTCCCAAAGTATCAAATACCTAGCCAAGCAACACTTCCAGGGACGCGGATTCGCTACTGAACTCGACCCTCTACTGAAATGACGTCACCACATTACGTGGGCCCACATGATGTAAGTGTTGTATCCACACCGTACATCCGTACATCCACTTGGAGAAATCATTGCATAGCATTATCCAAGCAACGAGGCAGATCCAAAGCTCAAGTGACCATCACAAAAAATAGTGAGGATTGAACGCCTATAATTAAAAACTTCTCCCCAAGGAATTTTTGGATCAGGCTAATATTTATGTTTTCTTTTATTACACATATGTTTTAATTTATAAACAGGTTAGATCTTAAATAAAATTCATGGCAGGCCCTAGGAAGGTTTCAACGGTGGGCGTCATGGTCCCACTCTTTCCTTTGGTGGGGTCCACTTGAACTTTGGATCTGCCTCATTCTCTGGATCATGCCTTAAAATTATCTCTCCAAAATGTATGGATGGTGTAGATACAACACATACATCATGGTGGGGCCCAAAGAACGCGGTGACGTCACTTCAGTAGCTAGACTCGCGACTGTCGGGCTTCAGCAGCTAATCCGCGTCCCAATTCCAGTGGCCGAAACGGAGTGTCATGAAATGGAAATCTAAACGAGTATAATGTGCTTCTTGGCACACAATTCGTTAAATTGTGGCAATACATCCACCATAAACTTGGATACATCCACTCCAATCTGGACCTTCCAAATTATCATCCTTACTGGGAATGGAACTCAACGTGGAAAGCACACTTTCTGAACCATTCTAACGGTCTGATTGATGGCCATCAAATGAACGTTAACATCCCAGTGATCTGCTCAAAATTAATTAGAGAAATCAGATAGTTAAGGTTGTCCATTCAGCTCTAATTTCCATCCATGTCTAGTTCACGGTGGGGATCATGATTTGGATGGTCCGGATTGGCCTGCATGGACGGTGGATTGATGGCCTGGGTTCAATGAGTTGTGACAAACTCATATTGTTTTCCAGCCGACAAAATAATAAAACGAAGAGGAACCGTTCTTGCATTGCTATACAATAGCACAACTTTGTACTTTACCAAAAGCAGAATTCGTATAAGTGGGGAAGGGGCAACGGTCCAATGATCCAAACCGTTGAAATGATGAACCCCACCATGGATATCTGATTGAAGGAAAAATATTTAGAATGGAAGATCCATTTATCGAATACCTGACCTTTTCTGGTTGAATCTGAACTGTTGCTGTATTTTCTTTCTAAATCTTCGTCTTTTGACCACGTATTGAGTGGCTACTATCTTCCCATCAAGGAGAAATCGAGTTCATGGGCCATCTAAAGTGGGGACCACAATACTATCCGTTTGGATCGTTGAAGCATGGCCCCAAATGGGATACCCGAACCCGAGCTCTATGTAATACCCATTCAATGCTCAGGAGTCGGGAAGAAAATCCTAACCACAGAATGTATAAAGTGGGGGCCATATTTGAATGATCTGAAACGTTGATGTGGTGGGCCCACCATGGATGGCCCACGAACCGAAAAATCCTACAGATTGAAAGATCCTAACCACAGAATTTCTATAATGTTATTAGTCGGATCGAAAATATTGCTGTTCTATTTCTTAATAGGGTTTAGATTAATCCAATCCAGAGGAGTTCATTGCATGGGACATCCCTATTGAGGCCCACCAAACTGAACGTCTCCGATGACTTAGATGGCCCCACACGTGTGCAATTGCAAGTCGGAACAGTAGTGAAAGAACATTGAGACTGAGCATATTCCATACCTCTCTCTTTCTTAAATAAAGCCCAGTGGCCTTTCTCTACTCCTCCACTTCCATCTTCTTCCCTCTTTCACCACCTTTGATAACGTCCTCATTCCAGGTAAATTGTACATACATAACATACATACATACATGCAGATATGAAGAAAACTTCTTATTCTTTTTCCTTCTCCTTCTTCTCTTCCTTCAAAAGAAGAAAGCTGCTTTAAGAAGCACTTCCTCTCATTGGAGATGATTCTCTGATGGAAATTTACGAATTTCCCATCTGGGTTTTCTTCTCCAGCAGATTTTCTTCTAGAAATTCGTTTTTTAAAAAATACATTTCCATTTTTCTTGGCAGAATTTCTGCTGAAATTTTCCATTTCTTGATGCATTTCCGTTTTGTTAATTTTTTCATCTCCTCCATCTGGGTTTTTCTCCTACCGATTTTCTACTGAAAATTTCCATGTTATTGATGAAATTTCTGCTGAAGGTTTCTGTTTTCGATGGGTTCTTCTCTTTATTTCATTCTGGGATTTCTGTCCAACCAATTTTCTGATGACAAAAGTTTCATTTCCCTTCTGTTTTTTTTATCTGGACTTTCCATTTTCCCTGTCCGGGTTTTCTTTCTGCTGGAAATTTCCAATTTTCCCATCTGAGTTTTCTTTTTTCCTGCTGATGTTGGCTGATAATTACCATTGTTTTCCATCTGGATTTTCTATGGAGCTGATCAGGAGCTTCCATGTTTATCAATACATAGATGGAAAACAGTAGGGTGTGGAGAGACAGAGAGAGTTCGTGTTCTATCCAAGATCTTATGTGGAGATAATAGCACATCCACTTCCGAATTATTGAGGTCGCAACCGTTGGAGCTTGGTGAAGGGCTGATGATTGGGTCTGTGGCTCTGCATCCTCGAATTTGATGCCAACTGCCCGATTGGTTTTGGCTCTGGAGCCTTCCTCACACAATTTTAAGTTACACTTCTTCTTGCAGTTCAAATTGTATATATATATATATATATATATATATATATATATATATATATATATATATATATATATATTCTAGAAATTCTGTAATGATGTGTGCTTTGTGGTTTGTCACTCGTGATCAGGACGGCTTTGTGTGGGGCACTATGATGATGGGCCATAGTGCAGCTACAAGATGATCATGCTCCAATTGTTGTGAGTTTTGCCCATTGAATGTGGGCTGTTACTCACTTTTCTTGCTTAACTTAATGTTGACCATTCATTTCCAGATCACTGCTCAGATGGCTATGATGGTCGGATTGTGTTGACACAATGGAGCACCAACTCAATCGGCCTGATCACTGTATGCCTGAATGTATATGGTTGAGATGTTTGGTGCTTCATGGAACTCCATGAAGTGCATTTCAATAGTAGCATTCCCTTTTCCCAACTAGGCATCACTTTTTTTCTTTTTTTTTTTTGCTGATGGTTTAGCGAGGTATTCATGGTTGTCATCAAATAGGTGTCATAAATTTATTTTTTTTAATTACAAATTTCTATCATTGGGTATGTTTATTGAAATACTGTGATTTTGCATGTCATTCTAAAATTTCAATTTTCTTAGACATTTTCATTTGATTCAAAAAATATTTCATTGCTATTTGAGGAGAGAATGCGAGAAGAGAACCAGCAATTACATTAGGAGAGTGACATATCAGCACATTATCATTAACAAGGACTTTTTATTTTTATTTTTTAATTCAGGACAGGAAGGTTTTGTTGTAGCATCACTTTTTTTATTCAACTTTTTTTCGAATGGCACGTTAGTTATTCAACTTCAACCCTGCGGTCTCAAATAGGATTTGAAAAATGGTCTGCTTGCCTTTGGTAGTTGAATTCACCTTCTAGAGATGATTCGTTTTGGTTTGCATGCGGCACCAGTGAAATTAAAGATGGTACTCTATTGTGATATGATTAACTATTGCCAAGAATTTCAATCTTCTATTTTTACATGAAGCATTGTTTGAAAATTCAAGCCCAATGTGGAAAACACTCAGAGGTTTTTCATCACTGAGTCAATGGACAATGCCTCACTTGGACCCAGTTGAACCAAGTCAAGTTGGCCAAATTTTGCACTGAGTAATGCAATTTTAAATATTGACCCAAAGCATTGATTGTTATGGTGGTATTCTAATTCTACTTTCTAACCATGTATCCTTTTAAGCTTCTTAATGTTTGGGTTATCGGGAGGCATAGGTAGATGACTGTTATATTAGTTGCAATCATGGGTTCTACCAGGCTCATTTTGTATGGAGAGAAAACAAAGATGAATCTACCAATGAAACCATGTAAAAGAAGAGAGAAGCAACAAAAAGGGTTTTTATCCATCATCATCTAAGTCTTATCCCAACTAATTGGGGTTGGCTACATGAATCCTTTTACGCAGTTCCACTCTATCAAGAGCCATAATTTTAGTTAGACCATAGGTCATCAAGTCTTTTCTTTCTACCTCCACCCACATCTTTTGGCCCTTCTCCTTGCCCTTTTAGATCCTTCAACCTGTACCAACTCACTCCTAACCGGCACAATTCTTAGATTCCGTTGCACATGACCAAACCATCTAAATCTACTTTCCCTCATCTCATTAGTTATTACCTATTGGTGGGTGCTATTCCTAAGTTCCCTTGAATTTATTCATTTCTAATTCTATCATTCCTTGTCTTACCACTAATCCATGGCAACATCCTCATTTTATCTACACATCTTATTAACATGTTGTTCCTTAATTGCCCAACATTCTAAAACGGGATCTCTCCATCCTGGAGCAAAAGCCAGCGTAAACTTCAACTAGTTGAATGAAAAGCCATTCCTCACAATAACCCAAACAAATGAAGGATAGAACCAATGTTATCATAATTGTACAATTCACAATGTGAATCCTACGATTCATATCGTATCGTATGGGTGTACGATTCAAAATCGTACCCCCAAATTGTAAATCCCAAATAATCGTATGATAATTGTACAAATTGTATGAATCGTACGATAATCGTTGACTACATAAATGGGCCCAAAAAATAATCTTAAAAATAAAAAAATTTAATTTTTCTTTAATTTTTTCTTCTTTCTTTTTGCTCATAAGAGCATGCCCATTTTTTCTAAGATGAGATGGTGTTCTTTTATAGAGTTTTCCATCCTATTATAAGAGCATGCCCATTCCTATGATTTGTCAAAACATAATGGTAGGTTGCAATGCATAAACTTGTTTTGTTGGGTGGAATCTTAGTTGTAGGATTGTTGTAGCAGGGTGCAACTCCCACTACAACTCACTCTTCGGACCCACACCACCACTCTCCCTTCACACTTGCTTCTTAGACCTTTACACTCGGTATTGCTTATATCTTAAAACTGATGCCGTGTCGCTCCATCACCCTCCTACTTACTCTCATGCTTTTTGACTGAGGGTGAAATTAATCTGTGCATTCTGTGTATGTAATTTAGTTCTTTGAACTTGTTCTGCCAAGTATTTTCTATGGAGTAACATTGAGGTATAGAGATATTTCCATTATAGATTTCCTCTCTAAGCTAACAAAACATTGGGATTCTTCCCAAACTTATGCACGTGTTTATGCTCATGGGTCATCCATTGTATTCTAGGATCAATTGTTCAAAAAGTTAGGGTAACACTCTATGTAGGTCCACTAGTTTTGTGTGTGTGTGTGTGTGTGTGTGTGTGTGTGCAAGAAATATCCTAAATTAAGCAAGTGAAATCTAAGTGGTTATCTTGATATTCTCACTACTTTGTTAAAATTGGAAATCACAACCGTTCAAACAATTATCTGCAGATTGTGATAATTATCATCAACCACCAAAATACATGTTTGTCCATAACATTGTTTATTTATTTTTCAGAAATCTGAAATTGAGATTGATACCGACTTTCACCAGCAATCTTCAGAAGGTTTTCCACTTAAGGTGCAGAAAAGAAAAAGAACAGCTAGCACCATTGGCTCCCAAGGAAATGTGCAGAGAAAACGAATGTGACTCTTACCACTCAACCATTGTTGCACGGGGATTATCGGGCAATCAACAAATTGACCAAAGTGTACCAGGTTGGGAATCCTTTCTACAATATTTTTCTTTTTTAGAAGTGCATAATACCCATTGTTTTTCTACCACTCTCCAAGAAATGGTGAAACCTTGTTCTCTCAAAATATCTGTCCAGTGTTACTTTGTGGTTTCACCATGTGCCTCCAAGAATGGCGCTATTATCTTTTGGGCACTTGACAGGCTAGACATCATTATTATACTACATACATAGAAGCTAAAGAGCCGCATACTTGATGTCGAAGAGTTAAAGTTGGTCTACAACGGTTATACCCTGCCCTGCTCTTGGAAAATCCCCAATATGTAGTGTTACCCAGTACTATGTAGAGTACTCAGCAACATAATATACTTTTCACTTATGGGCATCTTCCTATTCTTTTCTTTTCCCATAGTTGTCAAGCAACTATATTCTAAATTTAAGCAAGGCCTGTTAGAGTACCAAATTAGTCAGTAATCATTGGGTGACAGAAGTCGAGGCATTATGGGAAGGTCCTCACCTTTTTTTTCCATTTCCTTTTGCGGAAGGGGTAGCAGTGGATGAGATGTTCTATTGGATCTCGCTTGGTCAGTCCAAACCACGCCGGCTTAAACTCTTGCTCAATGAAATTAGATGTTTTTGTTTGAGGATAAAATTTCATTTTCCTTGTGGGAAGGAAAACCAATGTGGTGGCCATGGACTTTTCTAGGGAGGGTGCCAGGCATTGTGTGTTATTGTTGGGGTATTAAGCCTTCGTAAATCTTTTCTTCATTATGAAGTTCTTGTTCTTCATCCAAAAAAAAAAGAACAAAAAAAAAAACAAAAAAAAGTTGTCCTTGATGCTGGAAGTCTAACAATTTTTCTGTATTAAATATCATTCTTTTGATTTTGTCAAATGGAAGAACAAATCCCTTTCCCAATGAAAACAATTAGTGACTATCAGTGTTGAAACTGTGTTGGCTTTTATTTCCCAACAACATATTTTAAAATTGTTTTAATAACCAACTTCATTTTAAAAAAAGTTTAGTATTACGAACTCTTTTCTCGAAAATAGTTGGGGAGTTTTTCACTTGCAAATGTGCTAAAAGAAAAGCCTTTTATTTGCACACGCATGTCCATCAAAATATGAATTGTTAGTTATTTTTTCTGTAAGCAACTTTCTCATACACACCTGATGAGTGGAATGGCCTGATTTACGGGCTAGGGCATGTTGATGGTGGGGCCCACTTGACTTGCCCTGGATCCTTCACATGCAAGCCCTGGTAGCTGGGCTCTTTACTCTGTCGCAGAAGGTATGTTTATTTTACAAATTCATTCAAGATAAACAAATGAACCCTGATTCTATAGAACTCAGGCACTCTCGAAGCACTAGTCCGTTCAAACCATTTCTTGGAAAATGTGGTGAAGCATGTGGGTATCCTTTTAGAGGTTTTTCTCTTGTGATTATAGTCATCTTCTTATAGTTTGAATGAAAGACAGCAGAGATTGTGGTGAAGAAGAAGAAGAGGGCAGCAACACAGCATGTAGCTAGCATCGCTCTAACCGATCTTGCTAAATACTTCGGTCTTCCAATCACAGAGGCATCAAGAAATCTGAAGGTTGGACTTACGGTACTCAAGAGGAAATGCAGAGAATTTGGCATTCCTCGTTGGCCACATAGGAAGATCAAATCCCTCGACACTCTCATACATGATCTCCAGGTACTAGTCTCTTCTTTCCTCCTCACCCATCAGGTTGCATTCTATTTTGATTTCTTGGTAATGGCTCAAAATTCTCCACATTCGATGTCATTTTTCATCCGTGATTTATACACTGGTATTAGTTCTTACTATTCTTGTTTGAACATCTTAAGATGTCAATGATTAATTACAAGTGTAGGGATTCCATTTTTTTTCCTTTCAAGAATGAGGTCAATATGGCCATTTCACATGTGGCTGATAAACTCTCTAGGCTCACTATAATAATGAAAAAAAATCTGTTATGGTATTTATTTTTATTGCCTTGTCATTATTTCTTGATTGTTAAAAAGAACTTAGTGATATCGTTGCAAAATTGGGAAACTATGTTTATGGTATGCTTCTATTAGACTTTTAGTATTGGTAAAATCAATGTTGTCAAATCCAATACACGGTTTTTTGCAACCGCATATGCTTGTGCGCACACGCGATTGCAAAATCACATATGCTGTCACATTTTTATTTTTGAATTTTTATTTTTTGTTTTTTAAAATTCAAAATAAGGGAAAGTCTTTAAAAAAATGTAAATAAATATAAGTACTAGTATATTACAACAATCAACATTCAACAATATAGTTAACAAAACAATCAATATGCTATTTATTGTACAAATACAATTTACAAGTAATCAAGTTACATCTTAATGTTTATTATTTAATATTTATACACTACTTACAAAATAATACTAATAGTCTAAATGCCTAATACCATATACATTGATCCACTTGCCATTGTGGCATGATCACCACCATCATCATCATCATCATCACAACCATCTCCTTCTTCCACATATACTTCATCTTCTTTTATTTCTCTATTGTCTGTATGCACTAGTAATTCATCAACATCCAATGGTTGATCTTCAACTTGATCATCTCCTTCTTCTATCTCCTCAATCTCCTCCACCAACTGACTGGTATTGCTTGCCCCCTCTCCCTTGCCTTCAAGCGGAAGTACCTTCTTCAGGTGCTGATCTGAATACGACATCTTCAACTTAGGCCTATATAAGCTCCTCGCCAACAAAGACTGGGTCCTTCGTCTCTACGAGCCACTTATTATCTGCGTCTAGCTCATTTAAGAAAATATGGTCATAGAAATCAGGTTTTTCTTGCCTAGCTTATAATATTTCTCACAGCTTTTGATAGTATTGGACAAACACCAAGTTGTTGAGCTTCTTTTGTTCAAGACAATTCTTTTTTCTTTTTTTTGGTGTGAATTTCATGAACGAAATTGTATTTACTTAAACGCGGACTTTTTTTTATAACTTATAAGCTATAAATTTTAACTCCTGAACTATAACATTTTCCAAACTTACCGCCTTGAAAGTGCTCCAGTTGTGCTCGCAACCACTAGCAAAATGCACGAGTCCAAGAATTCTCATGGTCAGCTTCTGTAGATTTGGATCCTTCTTGTTCGGGTCCACTCTATAGGCTAGTCAACTTTAAAAAATATTGTAGATTATAAAAAACTATTTGTAGGAGTCTAAGACATTCATACTTACTGGGCAATTTCATTGTCCTATGCCTGATGACTATATCTCTTGAGAATATGCCTTCACTCTTCGTATAAAAGTCTAGTAGAGTTGAGATCATGTCCTATTGTTCTTCATATGGAACCATTCTTTCCAACACGTTAATAAATCCAACCATATGCATAGTCTGTCATTCTATCGGATCGGAGGAAGCAAATAAATAGGTTGGGTTAAGTATATAGGTAGCCAAATACAATGGAGGTGACATTTGGCTGCCCCATCTTTTATCTATAATATTTAAAGTGGGCTTGTAATCACACGCTCTATAGTTAAAATGGTCCACGATTTTATTTCTTGCCTTCCCATTGGTGGTTTCTCATCTCCGTCCACTAATCACAACATAGTGACTAAGAGTTTAGACGTTTTTAGTACGTTTATCACTTGTATCCGAAAATTTTCAAAAGGATGGTTTGTTGGACTAGCTTCCCTTCAGCTTTCTTTTGACCAATGCTCATTTGTCCAATCGCTGGCACTCCAAAGTTTCTAAGTTCGGATTTTTTTAATGCAATATGTGTGGTGTTAAGAAGGCTGTAGCGAAACGGGTGACTGTTGGATGTAGGAAGTTACACCTAATGTGTTTTCTTATTTGATGGAGAAAAAGGGCGTTCTAACATTTGTAATCACTTTAAGTATAATTTACCTATATCTTTTAGGCTTTTAGCATAAGATCAACATAATGGGCCACACAATGAGTCCAAAATAAATGGCGCCTCTTCTCTATAAGAAGACGACCGGTGGCTACATACGAAGTTATGTTGCCTGTGATTACCTGGACAAGTATTCCTCTCCCACTTCCCAATTACACTATCTAATAATTTAAACAAGTAATCTACCATATAAGGATGACCCAATGCATCCATGGACTTCAATAACATTTTCCTAGCTGGACAATTTATTAGAAAGTTTCTTAGAGTCCAACTAGATTTATTAGTCTATCCATCGGCCATGAGTCTACAACTATATATTTTCCATAATTCCTTATATTTGGCTATGAAAGATAGTGTATAATCATATCAACTTTGAGGCATGTCTCCTTCATTTCGTGATATGAATGAGGTTTAAGCCCAGGTCTAAATTAACCTATTGCCCCAACCATAACTTTGAAGTTTTTCAACTTAACAGTGTTGAAAGCAACACCAGCTTGGTATAACCACTTAGCGATATATTGAATCATGATTTTCCTATCTTTTTGTTTATATTAGTTTTCTAATGTGGCCTGGGCGGGTCCTTTACCTTGATCCCTTTAATTGACCACATCCTCGGGGTGTGATCTACATCATCTATCTATGGTGCCATGTCCATGAGCTCTATTCAAGGCCGGTGGCCTAGGCTGGCCTATTGATGTAGGAGGGGATAGGGCTAGCTTCATCCACATCAATTACATTTATATTCTTATATGCTTCTTGTTCCATAAATTCCTCTTGAAGTACGACATTATCACATTTCTTTCTTGTTTGTTTATCCATGTACTCCATAATTTTCCTTCGAATTTCTGGAGTAATTTTGGGACATGCTCTTGTATTTGATCCCAATGTATGTATAAGGTGTTGCTTGTGCTGCGCAATGCCGCCAAAACTCACATACCCACATAAGTCACATACTACGTGGGTCTTTTTCATAGCACTTCCAACCCAACCCTGGTCGTTTGACTTGGGTTTCAAAGAAGAATATTAGGAAGAAGAAGACATTGTGATTTCTTCTTGTTAGTTGTAAAAACTAAAGACTAAAGTAAAGATTAGAGAATAAATGGGAGAGAAGGAGAGAGTTACACACTTACACTTGTAGAGTTGTAGTTGTAGATGAGAGAGAGAGAGAGAGAGAGAGAGAGAGAGAGAGAGAGAGAGAGCTTGGATCTTCCTTGAATGAACATAGAATCTAGAAAGAGAGAAATGTAGAATGCTTGGATTTTCCTTGAATGAACGTAGAATTTAGAATCTTCCTTGAGTCTTGCTTTAATCTTGTAAAGAAGTAAGAACTTGGAAGTTGGAACTTGGTTGGAACTAGGTGTAAACTCAAGAATCTGGAGAATGTTTTTCTGTATTTCTTTAACCCAAAGGTGGGTTTAAATAACCACTCTACAATACTATACAAGGAAGCTTATTTAGAGCTTCTCTATACATAGTATATTACAACTAATAACCCATACACAATATTCTCACACCCCCCCTCAAACTGATGTGGGATAATGAACCAACATCAGTTTGCCATGAAAAAACCTACGAGGGGATGAAGTCATAGTTTTGGTAAATAAATCAACAAGTTGTAGCTCTGATGTCACATGAGGAAGAGAAATGATTTCAGCTGTGTATTTTTCTCTTACAAAGTGGCAGCCAACTTCAATGTGTTTAGTGCGCTCGTGAAATACTAGATTGGAAGCCAACTGAATCGCACTGAGATTGTCAGCATATAATGGAGTCGGCAAAGGCGAATGAATCCCTGTGCTTCATGAAATAAATCCAAGTGTGCCTTGAAAAGTCATTCACAAAGATGATGTAATACAACAAACCACCAGGAGCCACGATGGGAGATGAACCCTAAACATCAGTATGAACGAGATCAAATAGATTCTGAGTACGAGAGTTACTCAATGAAAATAGCAATGCAGTAGATTTACACATTTTGCAACTAACACAGTTCATATCAATGGAAATGAGACTAATATTAATTTCATCATTTAAAAGACCAGATCTAAATAAGAATATCATATTTTTAGAATTTGGATGCCCTAAACGACTATACAAAGTTTCCAGCATTTATTAGCAAAAGAAATATCATGAGAATTTGGATGCCCTAAACGACTATACAAAGTAAATAACCTTCCTCTCTTATAGCCCTTCCCAATCAGTTTCCCTGTTTCCAGATCCTGTATGAAACAACCAGACCGAGAAAACAAAACCAAACAATTAGGAATATAATTGTTTACTAGTTGAGCAACCAAAATCAAGTTAGCAAATAATTTAGGAATATAAAACACTTTGCGAAGGAGGAAATTGCGAGATGATGAAGGTGAGACTTTCAAGGACCCGATATGAGAGACAGGTAAATGGTTCCCATCCGCAGTGTAGATGGAACCCATTCCTCTACAAGGGACACAATCAGTTAGACAAGAAGGGTCACCAATCATATGATTAGATGCCCCTGAGTCAATATACCAAAGATTTATAGGATCAATATTGTCAACGATATGACCCCTAACTTAAGGATCTAGATTGCTGTAACTGACCCCTAACTTAGGGATCTAGATTGCTATAAATAAGGTATGTAACTGAATTTAGATTGATGTAACTGACCCCTAACTTAGGGATCTAGATTGCTATAAACAAGGTATGTAACTGACCCCTAAATTGGGGATCTAGATTGATGTAACTGACCCCTAAATTGGGGAACTAGATTGCTATAAAGAAGGTAGAAGATCTATATTATGGATGGGAGAGCTCTCAAGAGGGCAGAAAAATCCACCACAAACATTTTTCCTGTGTTTGTAGTATTCTATTTTGTGTGTTGTGGTTTTGTCATGGTATCAGAGCCCGGTCTCTTACCATCGTCTTAGAACAATCTTTATTCGACTTGTCATTTCGTTGGGCATAAAGAGGTTGTCTTCTTGGGTATTTTCATAGTATCCGATTTTTGGTTTTTTGAAGTTGGATCTTGGCAAGGTGTGGATGTTCTTCACCGCTGGTTCTGTGACATTCGTGGGCAACATCGGATTCACTTGATCTGATTCTCTTTCTTCTTGATATTGTTTATAACTCACCTATGGAGAAATCTGAGTTCGTGTGCATTAGATTTTCAGGTAAGAATTATTTTGCTTGGGCATTTCAATTCTAGATCTATATTAAGGGGAAGGAATTATGGTGGCACATTGATGGATCCAACACCAAGCCCACTGATCCAACAAAGAACGTTCAATGGGAGGCAAAGGATGCTCGTATTATGAGCTGGTTATTAAGCTCCATGGATCGCCATTATTCTCAATCTATGACCATATAAGACAGCCAAAGCTATGTGGGATTATTTGAAGAAGGTGTATAATCAAGATAGTTCAGCTCGAAGATTTCAATTGGAGTATGAAATCGCCAACTGTACTCAAGGAAATATGTCGATTCAAGAGTATTATTCAGGTTTTGTCAATTTATGGACTGAATATACAGACATCGTGTATGCGTCAGTCCCCAATAATGCTCTATAAGCTATTCAGACAGTTCATCAAACTACTCAGCGAGACCACTTTTTGATGAAACTACGACATGAGTTTGAAAATGTCCGCTCCAACATCATGATCAGGACTCCCTTGCCATCCTTGGATATTTGTCTGCATGAACTCCTTAGGGAGGAGCAGCGTTGCTTGACTCAAGCAACTTTGGAACAGCAGGAAGGTTCCCCCAATGTTCTCAATGTTGCATACGCCGCACAAGGAAAACAACGGGTTCGGAATATGATCAATGTCCAATGTTACAATTGTAAGGAGTTTGGCCATATTGCTAATCAGTGTCAGAAGAAATTCTGCAATTATTGTAAAGGAAAGGGCCACATCATTTCTGAATGTCGGAAACGCCCTCAGAATTGCAATCCTCGAGCTTTTCATACCTCTGTGGATGATATAGTTCTTGACTCCATGGCTTCAGCCTCCATGCCTTAACAGTTAGCAGTAACTTCTCTCACACCTGAAACAGTCCAGCAGATGATCTTATCTTCATTCTCTGCACTTGGTCTTACCCGTAAACATCAATCTCTCTCTGACTTGTGGTTTCTTGACTCTGGTGCTTCGAATCACATGACCTTTTCCTCTGACAATCTTGTCAATGTAAAAAAGTATGATGGAAATTTGCTAGTCCATACTGCCAATGGGGACGGTCTTCCCATCACCGCCGTCGGTGATATCTCTTCTTCTCCATCCTTGCAAAATGTTTTTTATTCGCCGGGATTATCTACTAATCTTATTTCTGTTGGGCAATTAATTGATACCGATTGCCATGTCTCTTTCTCTCGTTTTGGTTGCATTGTGCTAGATGAGGTGTCAGGGAAGACAATCGCGAAGGGGCCTAAATGCTGATGACTCTTCCCTCTTCGCTTCCATACACAACCTAGGGATTCAAGTGTGCTCTCTCTATTTTGTACCTCTATCAAGAGTTAATGTCAGTTGTGGCATAATCGGTTAGGCCATCCAAATTCTAGGACCCTTCTCTCTATATTAAATTTTGGTTTGATGGATAATAAAATCTCATTTTCTCTTAAAGATGTTGATTTTGAGTGCTCTAGTTGCAAATTGAGAAAGAGCAAAAGTCTTCCATTTCCAACTCATGATGCTCCTTCTACTCATTGCTTTAATTTGATTCACAGTGATGTATGAGGGATTACACCAGTGATCTCTCATACTAATTTCAAGTATTTTGTTACCTTCATTGACGATTACAGTCGCTTTACATGGATATATTTTCTAAGGAGGAAATCTGAAGTTTTTCATGCCTTTCAAAAATACTTAGCTTTAATTGAGAACCAATTTTCTACCATCATCAAAATCTTATGTTATGTTCTAATTCAGGGGGGGAATACATGTCCAACAAATTCCAGGATTTTCCCCAATAGAAGGGGATTATTTCTCAATGGACTTGTCCATACACTCCCCAACAAAATGGAGTTGCCGAGAGGAAAAATCATCACCTCCTTGATGTGGTTCGTTCCTTGCTTCTTGAGTCGTCCATTCCACCTAAATTCTAGGTTGAGGCTCTTTCTGCCGCTGCACACTTGATTAACTGCCTTCCTCCCTCTAATCTTCATCATCACTCCTTGTATTTTCTTCTTCATCAAAGGCCACCTGAGTATACCCATCTCCGTCCTTTTGGTTGTATTTGCATTGTTCATCTCCCTCCCATCGAACGCACCAAACTCTCCGCTCAATTTGTACTATGCTCCAAATCAAAAGGGTTATCTTTGTTACGATCCTGTCACTCATAGGATTCGGACTTCTCGGAATGTTGTTTTTCTTGAAAAAAAAATATTTTTTTGCCTCTCATATGGAGTTCTCCAACCCTACACCTATATGCTCTTTACCTGAATTTGAGGATGTGTCTACTCCTTCCCCCACTATCACACGGTTTAGACATGATTTTGTGTATGAAAGGCGAGAAAGGTATGACAATTCTATTGATGGACCCCCTCACGAGTCACCTCCGACATCTGCATTCGACATAGTGGTTACTCCTCTTCGACGGTTCACTCGCCTTTCTCATCCTCCTAATCACTATGGTTACTCTCTTGATCGGTACATCTTTCCTCATACATCTTTAGTTGCTACATTGCCCTCAATTTCTCTACCTATTCGTACTCCCAGGCTATGAAATATGAGTGCTGGAAAGAAACCATGCAGGAGGAACTAGATGCTTTATAGAACAATGATACTTGGGACATTGTATCAGGTCCACGCTCTGTCAAGCCCATTGGTTGTAAATGGGTTTACTCTATCAAGCTCAAATCTAATGGATCCTTGGACAGATATAAGGCTTGCCTTGTGGCTCTTGGCAATTGTCAGGAATATGGCATTGACTACGAGGAAACCTTTGCCCCGGTAACCAAAATGACCTCTGTTCGTATAATTCTAGCTATTGCCACTTCTTAGGATTGGACTCTCCACCAGATGAATGTCAAAAATGCTTTTCTTCATGGGGATCTTAAAGAAAAAATCTATATGCGCCCTCCCCCGGGTATTTCTGGTTCTAGTAGTACCACTGTGTGTCACTTGAAATGTTCATTGTATGGGCTGAAACAAGCCCCTCGTGTTTGGTTTGAGAAGTTCCGGCAAACACTTCTTCAACTCTCCTTTATGCAAAGCCAGTATGATCATTCTCTATTCCTACGCACGACATCTTTGGGCATCATCCTTTTACTTGTCTATGTGGACGATATTATTATCACCGGCAGTGATAGTGTATTGATTCAACGACTTCAAGCTTCCCTTCGTTCCTCCTTTCACATGAAAGATCTTGGCGCCCTCACCTATTTCTTAGGGCTTGAAGTTCATAAAGGTGCCAAAGGTCTCTTCCTAAATCAACAGAAGTACATTAGTGATATTACTATCTTGGCTAGCTTACAAGACTCTGTTCCGATTGATACTCCCATGGAAGTTAATGTGAAATTTCGCCAAGATGATGGTGATCTTCTTCCCGACCCTACATTATATCAGCGACTAGTTGGGAGCCTCGTCTACTTGACAGTTAGTCGGCCATATATCTCATACGTTGTTCATCTCGTGAGTTAATTCATGACTTCACCGCGTCATTTACATATGGTTGTGGTTCAACGCATCATCCGCTATCTTCTTGGTTCTTCTACTCGTGGGCTATTCTTTCCTTCGGGTTCTCCTCTTCAATTTGTCGTTTATAGTGATGTTGATTGGGCCGGCTACCTCGATACGCGTCGCTCCACCACTGGATGGTGTATATATTTGGCTGATGCACTGATTTCCTGGAAGTGTAAGAAACAAGATCGAGTTTCAAAATCATCCACTAAGGCTGAATATCGTGCTATGTCCTCGGCCTGTTCCGAAATTACTTGGCTGCGTGGCTTACTCTCTGAACTGGGATTTGCACAAACCGTCCCTACTTCCCTGCATGCTGATAACACGAGTGCTATTCAGATTGTGGCAAATCCAGTTTTCCATGAGCATACCAAGCATATAGAGGTTGTCTGTCACTCAATCCGCGAAGCTTTTGAAAACAGCATCATTACCCTTCCTCACATTTTTATCTTCAAATTGCGGATATTCTCACCAAACCTCTCCCTTGCGCTCGGCATCAGTACTTCGTAAACAAATTGATGCTCCTTGATTCTCCAGCATCAATTTGAAGAGGGGTCAACGATATGACCCCTAACTTAGGGATCTAAATTGCTGTAACTGACCCCTAACTTAGGGATCTAGATTGCTGTAACTGACCCCTAACTTAGAGATCTAGATTGTTGTAAATAAGGTATGTAACTGAATCTAGATTACTGTAAATAAAGTATGTAACTGACCCCTAAATTGGGGATCTAGATTGATGTAACTGACCCCTAAATTGGGGAACTAGATTGCTGTAAAGAAGGTAGAAAATCTATATTATGGACGGGAGAGCTCTCAGGAGGGCAGAAAAATTCACCACAAACATTCTTCTTATGTTTGTAGTATTATGTTTTGTGTGTTGTGGTTTTGTCAAATATTACCTATCAAACCTGAAGAACCCATCACTTGAAGGATTTGTTGAATTTGTTCTGGGGAAAGTAGAGTAGGCTGCACTGATGGGGCCATAGATGAAGAGTCAGGCTTCTCAGAAGAGGGAACCAGAAATGCACGTCCACGTCGTTGGTAGTGAGGAGATAGGGGAGGGCGAGTCGGGCAATTGGCTATATCATGTCTTTCTTGTTTGTAGTAGTGACAAAACAGAGTACTTGGTCCAGAGGGTTTCAGATTTGCTTACTTATTGGGACAACGAATAGCCACATGACCAAATCCATTACATTCAAAACATTTAACTTTCGACATGTCTCATGACTTTTCTGAATAATTGCGAGTAATGATGGCAGCATCAAGAACAACCTCTCTCATGGAAGCAAGGGTTTTCAAACGTGTCTCTTCTGCCATCAAATCAGATAGAGCTACCTCAAGAGATAGAAGTTGAGGCCGGTTCATCAGAGCGGCTCCGGTTGGTTCAAACTCTGGACGGAGTTTATACAGAAATTGCATCAATTTACTTGTGTTGCGAAGTATCTTTACTGTTTCTACCGCCGCAGGGGGATTAACTGGATCCATAAGTTGAATCTCATGCCAAAGGGAGGTAAGTTTAGAATAGAAATCTTGCATCCTTAGAGCTCATTGTTCTAATTTTAACAACTCATACTCTACTTGATAGCGACGGGCATGATTTGATTGTTGATAACACATTTTCAAGTAAGCCCATATTTCGGATGCAGTCTTGAATGACGTAAGGTTAATTGCAATGTTGCTCTCAACACTATTAAGGATCCAAGTGACCACCTTCGAATTATTTGTGGTCCAAGATAGGAGTTCCTTTTCATCTTTTGGTTTGCCCATAGAACCATCTACATAGACGTAGAGGCTCTTTCCTGCTAAAAATGTTTGAATTGAAATTGCCATAGGAAAAATTTTTTCCCATCCAACCAAACATGGATAGTTTCGATCTTATCGAAGAGATTTATAGATGGCATAAGAAAGAAAAACCACAAAGAAGAAATGTACCACTGATTTCTGGGTGAGCAAGATCGGATCTGACAAGCAGAGGTAGAGCCGCTGTCGTCGATGGAGAATAATCGACTTGATAGGTTCAACAGATCTCAGATCAATGGATCCAGATGTGAAGACAGAGGTAGCGAGCCAGAGATGGGTTTCGATGGATCTGAGAAATTGGGAGTTGTTTCTGAATCTGCTACAATGGATTTAGAGGGGCCACCGAAATTGATGGGGGCCGTTAGAATCTCGATGGGGGCCAATGGAATCTCGATGGGGGCTACCGAAATCGATGGAGGCCGCTGGAATCTCGATGTGGGAGCATCGGAATCGATGATGGGCCGCTGGAATCAATGGAGGAGCGCCGGTCATGCGGCAGATTCAAAAACCTCGCTCTGATACCATGTAAACTCAAGAATCTGGAGAATGTTTTTCTGTATTTCTTTAACCCAAATGTGGATTTAAATAACCACTCTACAAGACTATATAAGGAAGCTTATTTAGAGCTTCTCTATACATAGTATATTACAGCATTACCCATACACAATCCCATATACACAATATTCTCACACTAGGAACTGTGTAAGAGAGTATAGAACTTGGAAGTAAGAGTTTAGGGAGTACGAGAGAGTAAAAGAGTGTTCAGAGTGATAATGTTGCAAATGGAGGAGGTTTGGGTGCCTTTTTATAGGCAAAAAGTGTTTTTTTGTTTGTTTGTTTGTTTGTTTGTTTTTGTTTTATAAAAAAAGAAAAAAAAAGAAAAGAAAAAAGAGTGCCAATGGACATATTTCTGACCATTGGCAGATATGCCATTTCATATGCCATATGCGATCTCATATCTTCGCATATTCTACACTGCGATCGCATATAGCATATGCGATCTGCATGTGTAAAATCACCTATGCGAATATGCGATCACATTTCATTAAAATCATTCCACATTTTAAATGTTTCTTTAAGGAGAACCTAAAAAAGAACAAAACCACAAGCGGGGCAGAGAGGCTCCCTCAATAACAGAGGGAAGGGAGCACCCTTTCTTAGCAAAATCGTCAGCCACCCCATTCACATCTCTTTTGACATGATTAAAAGAAGCCGAGCTAGTTTCTCTCAATTCCCAAATTTCCTCCAACCAACCGGCCAACCGCCATGGGTGAGTCTTCTCTTCTTCTTTTGTTATTTGGGTAAAGGTAATAGGTCTGGGTCCCATATTCACTCGACACCCACAATATCGATGTTTAACTTTTTATTATTAACTTGTTCTTCTAAATATCATTTTATTATTGTTTAGTATAGTTCTATAGTTTTAAATTATTATAAAATAACATATTCGGGTATGGTCAAGCTATATCCAACACGGATGCCATCCCACATCCATACCCATGTCTGGTCACGCATGAGTTCGCTAAGGGATTTGAAGGATCTAGGCATCATACCCTTTCTCCCCATATTTCCAGAAAGATGCTATGAAATGAGTTTTCCGAGGAGAAGAACAAAAGATTTCCATTGGAGAACTTAATGAACTGTTATTATTGACAACAGCAAAAGCAAAAAAGAATTTGAGTGTACATGAACTAATGGGCTCTCATATGAGCACATCTTGTGAGACCTATATTGTAATTATAGAACACATGACTCCAGAGTAAATCAAGCCATATTTGCCAGATAGTACTGCATAGCCAAAACCTGATCTTTGTAAAAGAAATCGATCTTGAGATTCCATTAACTACCATAATGGTATCAACAGTGACTAACTATATCGTCTTTATTTACAGTTTGAAGAGATCTCCTTTTTAAAAAAAAAAAAACAAAAACAAAAAACAAAAAGAAGTGGGTACTGGGATGACGTTGATTCTGTTTTTCTACACTTTGGCGTTACATTGGTAGTTCAGTAGACAAAGCCTGCAATGGAATGAACAAAGAAACTTACACACACACACACACACACACACAACACACACACACACACACATATATATACATATATATAAATGAGAAATCTCTTTTTATTTATTTATTTATTTATTTATTTATAACTTCAAAGGAATTATTTTTATCCTCAGCATGAGGATATGGATCATGGTTAAAAGACTCGGTGACTTGGACTGACTCTATCAGTTCTAATTTGTGTTGGGACTTGCCCAAGCCAGGTGGCTTGGGAGGTGACTTGTGGTATCGAACTGGATCGGGTCTGACTGAGTCCGGTTTGACTTGGATGGGTCACATTTGACTCATCCAAGTAAAACCATGGTTGGGGCTCGGTGAATTCTCTTAGTGTGGCATTATTGGGATCAGCCCTTGTGAGAATCCATCCCAGCCAGGTGGCAGCCTGGGATTAGGATCTCACATTATGATGGTGCTATGTTTGGTCTGTTGGCCAGATCATGGCAAAACAAAAGGGATATACGCTTGTTATGAAAACCTTTTTCCATCTATAAAACCTAGAGTTATGGGTGAGTCAGAACACAAGAAAATGGAGGTAAATCTCAGCCCTTGATCTCACCTAGCCTGCCACTCAGATTGTTATATTATTTTGATTACTTCATGGGTTCTGTAAGGGTATCGCACTTAGCTCATGCAAATGCACTAACCCATCAAAGCTATAGGGTTGTGAATGTATCACATGAGTCAGAAGAGACTTCACTATATATGAAATTTTACTGCCCAAATCATTTCAAGGAAGCAATGGATAGTTGTCTCTGTACATTCGCATTTTCACTACTATCCATGCATGCATACACATGCACATACATAATAAATGCCACTCATACATGCATTCACTTAGGCATGCAAGCAAAACATAAAGAGGCAGGCTTTGGTGGCACTTGGCATATGTTGGTCCATGTGATGCACGCAGGCCATCCAATCCGTCCATCAGAAGCGTCATCTCATACCCAGGTGCTAAAAGTCAGCCTGATCAGATGTTCAGGTGGGCCACAACACGGAACAATGTGAGAGAGAATACCCACCCTTAGGTCACCTGAATTGCGAAACAGCTTGAGTTTTGTCCTTACCTTCATCCAGGCCCAATGAAGGATTGGAACAGCCTAGATTCTGTATACACAGCATGGTGGGCCCTCCACAGTTCACACAAATCAAGGGTGGGCATTCCCTCCTAAATTTTACCCATGGTGTGGCCGACCTTATTTATGACTCATCCTTTGGGATCTGGGATAATGAGAGAATGCCCACCCTTGCTTTAAAAAGGGGTCCACCTGAATTGCAAAACAGCATGAGTTTTGTTGAGATGAAGGATCAGAATGGCCTAGATTCCATATACATGGCATGCGGGGGCTCTCCAACAAATCGAGGGTGTGCGTTCCCTTCCAAAATTTACCCCATGGAATGGCCAACCTGATTCACAGATCATACTCCTTTTCAGGATCTCGGGGTAGGGTAACATTCACTGATGCATCTCATGGAGCGGTTAGATTTCATTATGCATCAGGTGGGCCACACAAATGCCTGTTACTACAGTAGCTCACAGTGGGTACCGATACCACTGCAGCACTCCCATAAAAACAATGCATGCGTTATGCAACTAGTCATGCATGTGCACGTGCAAACACAAACGTACACTCATAAAAAAAAAAAAAAAAAAAAAAGGAAAAGAAAAAGAAGAAGAAACAGAGAATTTACAGGAAGGATTTACTACAGGAAGAGGCGGAACGACAGGAGAGGGAGAACAAGGCAGCAGCCAGAGCAGTAATGAAAAGACAGAGAATGCTGGAGAGCGAGAAGGAAGGCATTGAGCGGAAGCCCTTCATGGAGATACAAAGCGAGACGAAGAGATTCAGGCAGGATGTTTTCAAGCGAAGGCACAGAGCCAGAGTCCTTAAAAACAACATGCACAAATCTGAAGCGCCAACGACGGTTTGAAATAATTTGTAGTAGTAACAACAGTAATGCAATCCTTATACATGTGACCAAAACTACCCATCATTTTAAAATGTGTAAAAAAAAAAAAAAAAACAAAAAAAAACTCTGTTTCACCCAAATCTCAGCTTTTTGCTTCTAATGACAATTGAGTTGATTTAGGTGGATGGAATGCTAAATTCCCATTTGATCAATACCTGTCGTTTCGAAGTGCTGTTGTGAGTGTTTACTGTTTTTTTTTTTTTTTCAAAATAACCAATATCAACCATGATCCTAGTAAACAAACTCTACACAATCATATTGATTGAGGTTTTGGTCATAGAGGGGATTTAAGGCCCGCTGTGATGACGGTGATGATGATGGGACCATGACCTTGATGATTAAATTAATGATCAACCATGTCTTGCATAGGTAGAATTGGTGTGTTATGTTGGTCCATGATGTACAATACATAGTTGATTTTGGTGTGGAAATTTGGAATGTTGGCCATGATTTTACTTGAGAGGATATACATGTTTTACTTTGATTTTCAGTTTGTACCCATGGGTCCGTTAGTTCAGTAAACCGGATCAGTGGTTTTTTTTTTTCTTTTTTCTTTTTGTGGGTAGTTCCTTGAGCAGAGTTTCTTGGATCAGTGGTTATTTGCGTCCCACCATGGATGGATCATTCCCCAATATCTGCTGCATGCTACAGTCATAGCTAGCTCAGTTAGTAACTTAAAAAGTGGTCCAGGATACAGTAATGGTCCACATTCAACTGAAAGAAAGAAAATATAAAAAGGCTGAAGATTGGTGGCTAGATTCTTGCGGTAGTTCCAATGGGGGTGAGCATGGCTGTAATGCCTGTCCAACATGGGGACTGTGGAGCCCAGCTTGCAATGGTCTCAATTACTGAACCTTGGCCCGACTAGTACAGAGTGGAAATACAAAGCATATGGCACAGCTGTCAACGGGCTGGGCCGAGCGTCATGTTGCCCAAGCCCAACCTTCAATCCTCGAGGCTTGCCCAAGCCCGTATCATGTCCACTTGTATTACATTTACATAACAACATGAAGGTATAAAAATGCAAAAGGGCAAATATCCAAACACACTCTAATATAGAACATAAGAGCCATAAAAATGCAAAAGGAGAGTTGCATACATCCAAACACACCTTACATGAGAATTTCAGGTAATTTCATATAAAAGTAAAATGAAAACATTGTAATTGCAATTCAAATGGGATTTATACATCTCACTTGGGCAATTTAAGTTGTTGCAAGTCTAAAAACCAAGTCACGTGAAAAGAAGTAAGGTTCAATCCATGCACATCTCACCAAAAAATCAAAAGAAATAGGGACATTCAACAATGGAATAGTAAAATAGACACCTGATAGATGGCTTTGATCTTGGACTTTGTATGTTTTTGCTAACACAAGTTCAGTGGACGACTGTATCATCTTATTGCCTGAGGAAAAAGGCATTTTGTTCATGAGAATGAAAATTTTTGCCTAATTTATCAACTAGCATGTGAAAGTAAATATTGTAAAAGTTACTGTTGCTCGGGTGGTAGACTCTCATGAGTTTTAACACCCGGTCAAGGGTTCGAGTACCCATAGGTGGTGAAATTCCACTAGCGTGGGTGTGTGTGCGTGTAAAAAATTTAAATAAATAAATAATTGCTAGGTTGAGGTCTTTCAAAGTGGGGTTGTCCCCTTCCCTTTGACCCTACCAAAGATCTGTGGCGTTTACCCACTTGCATGTAATGGGGCATCATGACCCGTTCAACACATTACCATCCTATAATTCCTCAATGTGACAGGCTATTTGCAAGGTTAGGACTATTCCATCATGAAGTTTGTGGAAATGGTTCATCAGCAGTGGGGCCTATGAGATGAAAATGATCTGTACCATTCAACGACCAGGTCCACTTTTTGCGAGCCTATGTTTAAAAAGAAAAATTGTTATTATTTGTGCCCTAAAAAACCAATGTCTATGCTCTCTTCTATTGATTTATTTACACTATGTTATTTAAATAATGCGAATATTTTACCATTTTGAGTATGCATGAATCATTGTGATTGATGAACGTTTGCATAGTCTATATAGGTGGCCGTAATTCATGGATATTGTATTGGACTTCGTGCATGTGGTTTACAGGGCTTAAAGTTTCTTATTTATGAGAGTTATGTTTACAACCGATCATGTGCTTGGGCAAGCACATTTACAAGGTTGTTATGATACTCTATGATTGTACATATAGTGTAGACCTTGTCTAGCATAAATTTGGTTGGGTGTTTACTTCAGTTCATGAGTGTACATGACATTGGCAATGTTGGAGAATTGATGCGCTTTCCATCTGTGTGTGAATCAAACAAAAATATAAAGCCTATTCATAGGCGTCGAAAATTTAATATTATAAAATAGAAAAAGTGTAAACCACACCATCAAATAATTTATGAAAGAAGGACCAACGACGATCCTATCCTAAAGGAGAAGGAGGAGTAGGAGGAGTCAGTCTTCTTTGAATTTAAGATCGAGGAAAAAATAGGACAATGATGCCATTCGGAAGAAGTCTTCTACAGAGGGAAACCCTGTTACGAGTAAGCGGAGAGGAAAGATCTCCAGAGATTCCTATCTCATTCCATTCCAGTGGCTCGACCAGTAACCAATGGCGAAAACTCCGTGGACCACGATGACTGAAACGATTTGACAAATCAAGACCCCGGAAAGCCCATCAAGGCCCCACATCCCATGGGTTAGGACCTCCGCCAAACCCTCCTCGTGGGCCCCACATCACATGGGTACCGCCTCACACGAGCTACCCGCTTCACACAGGCCGCCCACCTCAAGTGTAACCCAGCATCCCATAACCTACCCCACTCAAGCGCGGTGTGAAAATGCCCTTGCATTAAAAGTTCTTTGTCAAATGTTATGATTCTCATACCAACAATGGTATGCATAAATTCGAGTATCTGAGCAGAGTAACCCAGACTCGAATCCCAAGCCCGTGAGGTACAAGATTCAATTTATTTAAGTTTATATAACTATTCTCATTCCCAATATACCAAGATTTCTTATAACATCATTTACATCAACTAAGCACAAATAAAAATCTCATGTCACTATGTCAAAATAACTAAATAAAGTTAACTCGACTTTAATGCATCATTCTTTCATTAAAATAAAACTGAGTAAAAGAAAATACATAATCCATTAAGTCTAGACTAAACAAAAACAATATAAATCCCTAAAGATGAGTATGACTTTGGCTCATCAATAACAACATGCCTCCTCGAAGTATTAGTATCCTGTACCTAAAATAGTTTAAACACCCTGAGTACAACAACTCAATAGAATCATTTCCATCCCAACCGAAATTTGTACGTTAGTACCATAACACACTTTCATAATAATAAATAATTTTAAAAAAAAATAACATTTAAGGAGACAATAATTATTCACAAAAAGATTTTAAATTTTAAGAAGATAATTTTATAAATGATTGAATTAAAGATGCACTCATCTGCAATTAACTTGAAAATATATTTACCATGACAATCTTTTAGAAAATGACCTTCGGCAGAGCACCACATAATATCTTTTAGGGAACGACTATGGGCAAAGCACCATGTGATTTCTTTTAGGAGTTAATTCAAGGCAGCGCACCCATGTGTATCTTTTAGGGAATTACCGAGGGCAGGGCATACATGCTGATCTTTCGGGAGTGACCCAAGGTAGAGCACCTGTGTGTGTATCTTTTAGGGAATTACCTAGGGCAGAGCACCTGTGTGTGTATCTTTTAGGGAATTACCTATGGCAGAGCACCTGTGTGTGTATCTTTTAGGGAATTACCTAGGGCAGAGCACCCGTGCCGATCTTTCGGGAATGATCCCGTGCATAGCACCCTTTTAACGATATTTTATCCATACACTCTACAATTTCACAATCTCTATATACCAAATATAACTAATTACAGATACATTATATCAACAACGTATTCTCCCAAAAATTGACACACCACGTATATAACAATTCATATTTTTATGGAGAAACAACTACAACAACAATATCATGAAATTTTGAATAAAATAATAACCCATTAATGGTAACTCAAAGAAGGCATACACTATAAGCAAAAAACAGACATAATATATTTGTGTATAAATAATCATCAATCCAATATGTACCTTATTTAATAACACAAAAAAATTTATGAATTTATAAATAAAATTAATAATTATTTGATGGTAATTCAAGAAGACATATACTAGGATGGAAAAACAAATATAATATATTCAAGATTTTTACGGTGTGCGATGTGAGTTAGATCACCTACCTGATGTGTGACCTATGTCCAGAGACGGCTATCACACAACTCAACGGTTGGTGGTCTTGCCGAGGAAGGTGGTACATTCTTTAATGGTGACTTGTTGATAGATGATTTTTCGATGATTTCACTTCTTCAGGATAATGGAGTTTTATGTAGGAAACTTGAGAGGTGAGGGATTAAGGCTTTAATGAAGATTCGACAGTGGTTTCAGAGGTTCATGGCTTCGTGGTTGAGGCTGCGTGCGTGCATAAGCCACGTCGTTGATTTTTATCATCATTATCAACATTATTTGTTTTCCTTTTTTTATTTTAAGAGGAATGGTTTAGATAGCTCAGTTGGGTGCGGATTTGTTCCGTTGTCGAGCAAATGTTTAACATTATGTGTTTTTCATTTCTCTCTTTTTAAAGATAAGTTAAATGACAAAATCCACCGAAAAAAAAAAAAAAAAAAAAAAAACGGTTCAGATCAAAACCCTGGCCCACTTTCCCAGTGGTTTGGAGGTAATATATGTCTGAGAGCCTTTTGTCGTGAGCGGAAAAAACGGAAAATGAGAGAAAAACTTGGGAAGATTGGTAACCCACGTCACTTGAAATATATTTTGCTTATTTTTATTTTTATTTTCATCCAATGGGTACCAAAGTGGCATTGCAGGGAATCCATTTCATTTATATGTTTTGCCTAGTCATGTTAGGGCATGGTTTCAAAAGTGAAGGCGATATAAAGTTGTGGTGGGCCAAACCAAAGGGGTCAGTAGGATTTGGAATAACCACCATTTTTAAAAAATGAAATGTTACAGCATATGTGATTGGTTCACTCAAAGGAGAAGAAGCATACTGTCCCATGGGAGCCCGATAAAGAATTCACGATATCAATATTTTAGTTTGGCTATTTCACTAATGAAGATTACTTGAATCTACTGTCCCAGATGGTCATATGCAAATGCAGTTTTTTTTTTTTTTTTTTTTTTTTAAATTAAAAAAGTCCTAAAAATGGTTTTAGTGAAGAAAACACTTGATTTTATTATTTTTAGTAAATTGGTTTTCTGTTAGTCAATGGTGAATTTTGAAGATCATCAATTGGGGTTCATGTTTAGGGCCCAAGTGATGGCTTGAATTTCCCATATGCAAGTAGTCAGTAATAGCCCATGGGAACTCTCAATACATGGCCCATTTCTCTCTCTTAGGTTTAAGAATATAAAAGGGTTTATTACCAAAGGGTGTAGACCACCAGTGATTAAAAACTTGTTTTTATAGAACATGTAATGTTACTCGATTTTCGTTAAAGGTTAAAATAGAAGGGCCCATTTTATAGGACGTTCCCTTGTGCTTTTAGATGCATCCATGGTCAAATATCTGGCCATCTATTAGGTTGACCCGACTTATCATGGCCGTCCGAAAAGAAAAAAATCACATCAGTCTAGAGAAACTTTTCCATCCGATCAATCCCATACAAGTATGAACGGTTTACATTAAAGGACATTGATTATTGGGCAATGTTTGAAAGGTTAGAATCCTCTGCTCGATACATGTGTTTTACGGTGGCCAAACAAAACTGAGGTAGGGAGCGCATCAGGTGAGACCCCGGATGCACTGAGGTGGGTGGGACCCCTGACTGTGGGGCCCACTGTCATGTATGTGACTATATCCACACCGTCCATCCATATTGGAAGCTTATTTTAGGGCATGATACAAAAAATGAAGCAGATCCAAATCTCAGGTGGACCATAATAATAGTGGTAATAGACCATTAAAAACTTCTCATAGGCCACAAAAGTTTTGGATCAAGCTGAATTTGTGTGGTCTCTTCATCAAGATATTTGTGACCTTATCAACAGGTTGGATGGAAAATAAACATTCCGGTGGCGTCATAAAGTTTTTAATGATGAGGATTAAATCACTACTGTTTCCTGTGGTATGGTTCACATAACCTTTGGATCTGCTTCATTTCTTGGACCATGCCCTAAAATGAGCTTTTTAAACGGTTGGACGGTGTGGATTTAAGGCACATAAGTCAATGTAAGCCCCACAGTCAGGGGCCCCACAGTCAGGGGCCCCACCCACCTCAGTGGATCCGGGGTCTCACCTAATCCGCTCCCGGCCGCACATGGGCTTTCCTCATTTTTGGACCACCCAAGATTAAAAATCCCTTCTTTTTAAAAGGTCAAATCCTATTTTTAGGGGTCTTTCTTACCCGTCTTCTCTCCCAAGGCTAGGTTTTGACCTTTCGGTATTGAGGGTTTTTTTTTTTTTTTTTAATTATTATTTTATTTTTAATACTCTGGCGGAGGACAATGCTTGATACACAGGCGTTTGCAAATTGGACGCCTGTCACACTATTCAAACTGGACCGACTAAACTGCCACTGTCCCAAAATTTGATTGGTCAAGCAATCCTAACCTATGATTCGAGGACAATTGTTCGTTGGAATTGTTTTTAACCGTCCAATAAATGTCCACCTATACAAAATTTAGAAAATCGAATATGCTTAATTTTTAGTCTATGGTACATCTAAAGCGGGACCCATTATTTGGGATAGGGGAGCTTGAATTACTTGAGTGCTACGTATACAATTTCTAAGTAGTTTCTGCATGCCTGACTCTCATCCAACCATGCAATATAGGGGTCCTACATTACATATATCATACCAAAAATTTTACATTGAATCGATATTCCTAGGCTGATCGGTGGATATCCAACGGACGCACCAACCGAAGTCAGAATTGTACGATCAATCTGATTTCAGGAGTATAAGGTGTCTACAGTGGGACCCACGGAAGGACGGATTATTTGTATTACACGTATGCCGAGACTACAACTAGAGTGAGTGAATGAGTACCAGAGTACCAAATAATTCCAAATCCTCTACTATTTACTAATTATTTATTTATAGGGTTAACATTGTAGACGTTTTCGTTAGGGCTGAAAGTCAGCGGGTTAGGTCTGATTTGGTGCTCAACATTAGCCCAACCCAAGGATCCTATGCCTCAACTCTAATCCAACCTAACCCAACCTCACCTTGAAAATTCTCAACCCAAGCTCAACCTAAACGGTCAGGTGGATGCGTGCTAATATTTTTGTTATTATATTAGTTTATTACATTTCAATACATGTCTTAATTTTGTACCTATAATTTTATTAATTATATATATATATAGTTATTTATCATAAGAAACTTCATTTTTTTTTTCTAACAAACAAGTTAAAATTTATATTTGGAAGAGAGGAATCCGGTGTATCTTATTAGCTTGAGTTATCAGAAATGGCATGGACCAGTGAGACCCAATGGTATTAGAATTTTCTATGCCTTCAACTCAAGCTATCCACACTCAATTATAATCTGACTTGTTTATCCATCGGGTTGAGATTAGGTCATACAACCGAAGTCCTCAACCTAAGCCTGACCCAATTTTTATTAGGTTAGTGTTTATATAACCCAAGCTCAAAACCAAACCTGATACATTCTACTAGAGCCCAACCTAATGTCGGGTCGGTCATGAGTTGGTTGGGTTGAACCCGCCGGCCTTTCAACCCTAGTTTTCATGGCCCAAAAAAAAAAAGAGCTTAAATTCGAGAGTATTTTCTCCTTTTTTTTCTTTTTTTTTTTCTGAAATATTTATTTTCTTAGGGTTGATCCAGTGCTCCTCTTGGACACTATAGTGATCCTATCTGCATTGGAACATTTGGATGGTCCAATTGATCAATCTAGACCGTTCATTAGACCCACCACACAATTTTATTGGCTACCATTAAAAACTTGACACGAAGAAAATGGTTGAATCCATCTGTACGTTGGCTTTCTCATCTTTAGCCACCCAGGATGGTTAGGATTGCCTAATAAATGGGATGCTTCCACAATAATAAATGATCCATGATGGTTCAAACTGTTGATTGTAACTATCTTATACAAACAATCCTGACCGTCCATATTTCATGGGCCATCAATCAGACGAATTGAATCACCCCATCGATGTGATTTTTGCGTTATTGCCTATGACATGCGTGCCAGACCTAATGAGCAGGTCGGATTGATAGATTGGTCTGTTAAAGTGCCCTGGTCCACCAAGTCTTCTGAGAGCAATGGACCATTTCTCTTTTTTCTACTTTATCACTAATTAGATGGAATAGTATGGTACATCTCAATGCACTGAACAGGATATAAAGGTACTTTAGCAGTTGGACCACGGTTCTTTTCAGTGACCCAGACCATTTGTATGATGGTCCTCATGCAAGGTGAGACCCATCTTATCAACGGTTTAGATGGTTGAAAGATGACCACAGGTCCAAATGCTGATGGTCCTATGTAGCATATAGCAATAGGCCGAGATGTATCCAACAAACCACTGAAATTATACGGACTAGGGGCATCAATTGGCCAGGCCTGGCCCTATCTGAAAGTTTGAATGATCATGGCTGATAGCCCCGCCCGAGGACCACCTAGGTTCTGCCCATTGACAGCCCTTGTCTAGGGTGCTGCGGTCTGCAGACATACGGTGGTTTGTGCAGGACACTGATATAACGTACTGATCAGTAATTAAACTTTTTGGCCTCACCATGATGCATGAGTCTTATCCACGCCATCCATCCATTTTCCAGCTCATTCTAGGGCATGAGCCCAAAATTGAATTATATCCAAAGCTCAAGTAGACCACACTACAGGAAATAGGAAATAGTGGGAATTGAATACCCACCATTGAAAAGGCCATAAAATTTTTGTATGAAGCTGATATTTGTGTTTTTCCTTCCTGAAGGATCTTATGAATAGGTTGGATAATATATAAACATCACTGTAGGTTTCAACGGTGGACGTGGGCTCATGCCTTATTATTATTATTATTATTATTATTATTATTTTTTGGCTTGTTATCACACCTCACTGTCAGTCCACACTACACTATTAGCCACCCCCACTAGGGATCGATGTCAAGACCTCAGTGTCGAAACGAGAGATCTTTCACTGGGTCTACCACTTGAGCTATGGATTAGGGTGTATTTTGGGCTCATGCCTGAAATTAGCTGATAAAATGGATGGACGAGCCTGGATAAGACACATACATCACGCTCCCATAGAGTTTACTCAGTAAGCTGATTAGGCAGTCGTGTCCATTTGTGAATTAGCTGACTTATACGCAAGTGTGGACTTAGCAAAGCTCAAAACTTTGAATATTTTGGCAGTGTGATGGATGATATTGGTACATTTAGAAATTACTTAGAAATTAAACAGGTAGCATTCAAGTATTTCAAATTAGCCAATTAAAATTTAAATTAATTTGATTACCTGATAGATGGTTAAAAAATAAAAAATTTTCAGTGATCTTATTTCAACAAACAAGTGTCCACAAATCTGGGTTGTCCAACCATTATGGATTTTTATTGCAACTCAGCGAAAATAGTTTCCACAATTTAGTTCATATCACTGTTTCTAGTCTTTCACCACATGCATTTCTAGGGTCACGTCAGCTGGAGTATGAAGTAACTGCTTTTCTAATTCTACACACCTTGAACAATAAGAAGTTGCTGCCACGTATTATTATGAGAGCAGGTGTTGAAAAGGTCGAACGAGGACATGGATTGACAACCAAGTGGTGGAAATCTTACTATAGTCATGACATGGACCGATAGAGTATGAAAGATGTGGGCTTGCAGTGAAAAGTAAAAAATTTCTTTTTCTCTTTCACACTGAGATTTACATCTAACAAGTACATAAAATGCTGGTAGTAGAGAATCTACGTCTCAATTTCACATTCGCTAAGCAAAAAGTTTGAGAAAATTGTGGGTTTGATAATGTAAGAGTTGAATGTAGGCACTTAGAAATTACATGCTTGAAATATAAATTGAATTAAAACGTTTAAATTATGGATAGCAGAGGAATGTAGAGTGGATCATGGATGTATCCCTGGCATAAATTGACTGAAAAAAGCCCGAACGGAAACGGACGTAGTTCATTAGATATAAGCTTAGTCCTATGTCAGGTGTGATGTAATTTGGGCCCAAGCGTATTCCTATTGAAGAAATTCATTCCAGATAGGGAGAAAATATAATTCGAAGTTTGGACCGTATATTAGCCATAAATTTTATTTCATGTATCGTCACAGAATGTACAACCCATCGATCCTTATATAACAGGCCATCCAGATTCAAACAACTTCCGTAGTGAGTTACATCTGTCCGTTTTCATACCATTCCGGTTCAAAATTGTGGTTTTAAGATAAATTACTATTTTTAGTAAATTTTAATTTTATCGCATTTCTTTCGGTAAGGTTAATTTAAGATTTTTTATTTATGTAAATTTTATTATTTTGGGTAATTTTGGTTCTAATCGAATTAACTCTTTTATTAGAATTTGAGTCTTCCGTGTAGTGGTATGATCATGTATTCTAGATTATTATTCAATAATATAATTTTAAAATTTTGTTTTCTTCTTATATCTTATAGATTTAAGATTTTACCAACTCCAAGAAGACAGTAATTATCTTCTCGCTCTCATTGTTTGACACTCTTCCTGTTAGTGTTGATGTATTACAGGCCAACCATTACCATTTTTGGTTATCTGCACATCAGATAGGCATATATCTACTGGACAGTAAAATAAAAATCAAAAGATGATATTTAAATGAAAAAGCATCCCTGGATCTTGAGGATAGGATCATTCAAACGGTATGATTTTTATCCAGTGACCCAGTGAAAGTGGGATCTACAGTTTAGTCCGTTTATTATGTGTTAACATACACGTGTCTAACCCATAGTTCATCTTGTTTCTGTCATGATTATTAACATTTAAGGTAGTGATAGCAAGTAGACAAATTATTATTATTTTTTAAAAAAATAAAAAATTAGCTTAACTCACAAAATGAATGGTCTCGATCATTGGGAAATTCAGGACGTGGGCCCCAATGTACACGCGACGGACGCTAGACCTAAGTCAGGAGGACCGTTGGAATTGGAATTATCCATGATTGTGTAACACACGAGATCTATGGGGCCCACCGTGAAAACGACGGTGATGATCAACTGTCTTAAAATTCTGCCGATCAACTCGTTAGATGGGCCATACCTGTGTGTCTAAGTGGTGGATAAACTTTGATACTCTGAGGCAGTGTGACGAACGATACGCATGCACTTAGAAAGTGGATACCTAAATTTAAATACAAGTAATTAAAATTAAATTGTTTAAATATTGGGTACTAATTTAGGTATATCACGACCTTAAAATAACATGCTCGTCGGATTGGTGGACAAATATTGGACGGTTGAAAATGAAAAATACTCAACGATCTCACTTCAACAAACAAATATCCGTGTATCAGAGGCTTAGAATAGTTCCTCAAAACTGGTTTTGAGATTCTGATTTCATAACATTGAGTTGCAGAATTTCCTCGGTTAGTTTAATTTAATTTTTGCCACGTATATAATTTCGGAGTGCCCGCTTATCAAGCTCCGTAGGCAGTCAGAGTATTTAAAAAAAAAAAAACTCGAAGAAAGAATTCGTTTTGTCTCTTCCGTGACTTAGAATCCAGCCAGTGACCCCACCCAGTAGGGCCCATGTGATGAGATAGTCCGATGGTTTTATCCGTCTATTTTCTCCTTGTTACCGTAAATAAGGTTTTTTTTCTACCTCATCATTTCTCTTTAGTGATGATTTTATTCTTTGATTTTTAAATTAGATGAATGCAAACCATTAAAATTTTCTTTTCACTGTTTCGATTTCGTCAACAGATAACGATGGCCATACAATCATCTTTCCAGCATAAGTTGTGTGAGAATAATATTTTCCACAGGATGGATGGTTTGGATCATCGACCACTCATTATGTGGGCTCAGTGCCGGCCTCACACGCTGGCAACTTACCTCTCCGAAGTTTCCTGTTATAAGTGGGAGGGGATTCAGTCAGGCCGTGACATGGGACCAACTTGATATATGTGTTCTATATCCACACCGTCTTACAGATCATTTTAGAACTTGGTCCCAAAGATGAAGTAGATCCAAATCTCATGTGGACCACACCACAAGAAATAGTGGTGGCTGACCATTTAAACTTCCTGTGGGCCACAAAAGTTTTCATTCAAGCTGATATTTGTGTTTTCCCTTCATCGATGTACTCGTAACTTTATCAACAAGTTGGATGGAATGTAAACATTACGTTGGGCCTTAAGAGGTTTTTAATGGTAGGCATTCAATCACGATTATTTCGTGTGGTGTGGTCCACCTGGATTTTTTATATGCTTCATTTCTAGACCCTTCACCTAAAATGAATGGTTAAAAAGTTAAAAAGGATGGACTACATTGATATATAACCCATATGTCAAGGTGAGCCCACGGGCACGCTCGAACTCGGTGTTATTAGAGGTGTACACAAACCGAGCTAGCTCGGTTGGCTTGCTCGACTTGACTCGAAAAAGCTCGATTCAACTCGATTCAAAGTTGAGTTCGAGCTGAGTTGAATTGATTTTTTGAGCTCGAAAATGAATTCAAGCTAAGTTTGAGCTGGCCCCAGCTTGACTCGACTCAGATCAAACCCAACTTGAATTGAACTTGGATCGAACTAGTTCAACGACTCGGTTACTTTGATATTGATGTTTCTCACCAAGTGTTTGATGAAATGACTCAAAGAAGTGTGGCTGGTAGTAAAGAAGGTATGTATATGAAACCTAGGGGTGCACACGGGTCGGTTCGATCGTCCATGGTTCTCTTGGTGAAACCCGACATTTTTTCGTGGACAACCGACCATACCTAAATCTGATTCTAGACTTTTGGAACAAGATCCAAATCAATGCTCCGAAGACCCTAGAACCGAACCGAACCTTCTTGATGTCCCATCGGATAACGCCCCTTCGGCCGGATTTTTGCCAACCTGGGATTAGACGTTCTTAGGCAATGGGTCGATCCTAATACCTCATTAACTTGTCGAACCGAATCCCGTGGAAAGTCTAAAGCCGCCAATTTGAACTCATTTCCTTCACAAATCTCACCCTTCATCACCTTGATCTTCCAATTTTTCTAAGAACTTTCACCCTCGAGACACTATCTTAAACTAGCTAAGTAGTATAACTTGGATAATCTTTGCCTTTTTCCCGATATACAAACTACAAAGGCCCAGAAAATACCACCTCACTAGAAATCACTTTCTAGACTAAATCCTTTAGAAATGAGACAAAAAAAAATTAGGTGTGAAACCAGATTAGCTACGAAAAAATCAAAAGGCCAAAAACATTAGTTTGAATCGCTTTAAATACGATCCGCAAGACCCAAAACTTGTAAAATCATTGACGCTAGGTTACCCTAAAATCTAGATCAATCTCATTACTCATGGCCGCTTCCTGGTGGGAGATGCACATCGAAACTCCAGAATGTCGTGACATCCTGGGACCGCACGTCGGAAGTCCGAATAACTCGAAGTTATCACAGTTAAGGAATTAGGACCGCCTCACCGGCCTTACCTGGCCGAATGAACCATCTCTCTTAAAATCAAGTCCAGACAATGTCCCATGGCCATTCGATCGTGTCCGGAGTGAGGGAGTGTGAAAACCACCATTTCCTTTACAAAATAAATATCTTGAATAGTGATCTCGATACAACATCATTTGTTTGCGGATCGATATTAAGCAACTGAATCATGCCGTCGAGAATCGACCAAATTACACCCTCGGATCAGAAAAATTTCATACACATTTACATGTACTCGGAATCTCCGATCGAGATCCGTGAACTATGTCCCCACAATTGAAAGCTAAAGTTAAAAGGTTAGCATCCCGGGTACATTCCATCACGCGTGATCTGGAATCCCGACCGAAATGAAAACTTAATAGAACGTAGATCCAGGCAAAGAAAAAAAGAAAAAAAAAAAGAAGTGAGTTTAAGTCCAACCTTTGGCTCAAGGAGGCCCGCCAAGTCCTCATGATGTGATTTAAAACAAACAGTCCGCTTTGGTTATAACATAAGTATACTTTGACCTCAGTCTGTGTTGGAAAATTCTTAGGCTATATAAGGACCTTAAACCCTCTCTCATGGCAAAGCCATACGAATTTGAGATTGAGAGAGAAAACAAAGAAAGAGAGAGAAAGTGAGGGAGATGTGGGAGGAACTCCCATGGGCAAAAATGACGAGACTTCCGCCGCTCCACTCCACGGGCTACACCGCCTCTTTCAGAGATGCTTTCCTTCGACTGACTCCGACTCCATTTTAAGATAATAAACCCTAACCCTAGACCGTGTTTTGAGGTGTATAGGCTACAGTTTATGAAATAGCTAACCGATTTCACTCTTTAGGCTAGAAAACTCCCGAATACGAGCTCCTCAACCCTTGTCGATCCGTTCACGATTCTACGACAAAAGGTGAGGACTTTAGGTGTATAGGTTACGGTTTTCAACGCTTTCAATGTCGACGATAATGATAGATTCATGATCTCAGCATGCAATCCATAGCTCCATCAAGCCATACAAATGCTTCCCATCCATCAAGGCATCCACACCGCTGTTTCGATTAGAATTGTAGAATTTAGAATTTCACATACTCTCCCATCCATCAAGCCATTATCCATAGCCATCGTATAAAATACCGTATATCGTATTTTTTATGGAAATGTGTTTGACATGTTTAATTGTCGTATGGATATATGATGTATGGATAAAATACTCATTTGGCGAAAGGGTTCGCCAACATAAATACATGTTTACTAATATACACCATGTATGTAGAAATACGGTATTGTAAGAAGTACCATATACGTGTATATTTTAGCGATGTGTTTGTCATGATTAATTATTGTATAAATATATTATGTGCGTATAAATTAATTTCTTGCGCGAAAAGAATCGCCGTAATACATGTTTGCTTGTATACACTATGTATGTTGAAAATACGTATTCTAGAAAATGCGTATACGTATAAATATTGGGAGATGTATTTATCATGATTATTTCTTTCGTAGTAATATATTATACATGGATAAAATACTCACTTGGCTAAAGGATAGCCCTAATACATGTTTTGCTAACATACACCATGTATGTTGTAAGCAGTGTATTTTAAGTGTTTGTGGAAACCCCTCCAAGAGCCGCACTCCGGTCGACAAAGCGGCTCGGCTTCGTAATGATTGAATGAGTCACAATTCTCATTCGTACTTACCATGACTAATTGTCATGGATTCATGATTGTTGTATTCAGGCGATACCCCTTTGTGAAAGGATTTGCCCATTTCCTAAATCACGCCACTAAAAATCCAATATACACCATATATGCTAAAATGTGTGGCCCAAGTGTTTGTGGAAATGAAAAATCCAATGAATATGGAACTTGGATTCAAAAATTCCATAACTCCGATTTTCCAAAAATCCAAAAAAATACCAAGTAACTCTAAAATCGTAGGTGTAGCGTATTAGCGTGTTATGATTAGGGAGGCAACTCCCTAGTGAAAGGATTTGGCCTAATGCCTATGTGAATTTACTAACTTGCGACATATGTCATGTATGTTGATGTATGTTTGTTTAAGTGTTTCTTGAAATGTCCAAAGAGGATGAATGAGTAGTAGTTAGCAAATTGTAATGTATAAGGGTGTTGAGCTATGATTCTCAACCTCTTCTAAATATGTGTATGATCTCCTTGGATAGTTGTGTGATTAGGAATTGAACATGTACAAATTCATGCTTGTGTTGTGCTAAAAAATATGCTCAACTGCTTTATGATTTTAACTATGTAATGCATATGTTTAAATTTATATTTACGTCGTATGATCCGTCATGGGCGATGGGGGAGCGGAGCAACGAAAATCCGCGTGAAGACATTGGTGATCCGTACAGCGCGACCCTAAACGAATAATACCATACCTTGATAGTATGAGTTGAATCTTGATCCATTGGGGTGTCTTGCTTTATCTATTTGCAAGTTATCATGTTTGGGGCTATAAATGTAGTCCTAGGACAATCATCATTCAATCCAAACCATGAAAACCGACCTTTTCTCGAATCATTTTCGTGGCTCAAGCCATGATTCATTTGCCACGTGAGACGTGATTCGACGAACCCAGAGTCGTATCCGGGTTGGCGATAGTGGTTGGCCACGCGAAGTGCTTATGCATTTCATGTCGTTCAACTTGTTGTGCGCTCGAGCTAATAGCCGAGCTCGTCAAAGTAACCCGATCCCTGTTTAATGTATGTTCACCATGTTTGGATGCTTCTCTTGCTTGAACTAAGGAAGCCCCTACCATTATTTCTTGTGGCATCCCTTTGGGTACCAAACTTACCGGTGAAATCCCTTTTAACCATGGTACCTCGATCCGCTAAGACTCATGAGAAAGGGCATGGTGGTATGGGACACCGTGGTCGAGTGAAGGAAGGGAAGGAGCTCCCAAGCCTTGGCCCACACGTGCCTCCTCCCGTTCAGTGACCAGTGAGCAACTAGACTCGTGAGCCGATTATGGTGGTATGGGACACTATATTCCATTTGCATAGCATTCATCATCGATACTTTTCTACGGCGAGCCGACTTGCGTGGTGAGACACGTGCTCGTCTTCCTGACGACGCGACGAGTCCTCTTGTGTTTTTGCATAGTATCTTCCGAGTATACTCCATGCTCTGTGGTCTGTGATTGGCGATGAGTCTTTCACATGGCCAAAGCTCAGAGTATGAGTTGAGTCGAGGCCGTACATGCGGTGAGACCTACACCTACCTCTCGAGGACGGTCGCTAGTGATTGAGTGAGTACGGTGAGACCAGTTTCTCGAGCCGACGGTCGATCTAGCCGACAGCGGAATTGAGCCGCATACGGTGAGATCAACAAGTATCCTTGGGCTTGATTTTCGCGACGGGTGTGTGAGCCCATGATGATCAACTGCCTTAAAATTCGCCTCTCGAACCATAATATCGTATGAGATTTGAACTGAGGACGACGAACGACCACTTAGAATGGATCATGTTTGGGAATGATACAAGGGGTACTACCTTAGTTTCCCAATAACATGCTCGTCGTTTGAAATGAACTAATAATTACTATCCGTAATCATGCTCATCATCGCAACTTGAGTTGCATGTGCTCTAGTAGATGTGGAGCAAGCTCCGAGGGATGGACGCATTCGCGAACGTAAGATGATGTCGCATGAGGGTGGTTTGGCAAGGGCATTCATCATGTCATTTCATACTTGCACCGTAATAAGAGTACTTAGCATTGTTTGATTTTTATTCTTTATTTTTATTAGATTGCTTAAAATTTTCTTTTCACTGTTTCGAGTCGATAACATGTTAACCTATGCTTTATTGTTCCACAGGAGTTGATCACTCACTCAGTGCCACGTTACGGGACGGTGTTTCGAACACCCACCGGACATTGTCGATTGCGATAGGCACGCCACTCCCGACGAAATGGGACTACTACTATGATGTCGAGGAGTTCTCCTACATGTAACTCTCTCACGGTCTCTCGAAGACCTGATGCTCTCGTATGGACGGGGCTATGGGTACATGAGATAGAAGACATTACACTTACACATTGGTATAATTTGAACTTTATCAACAAGTTGGATGGAATGTAAACATTTATTGTACCTTGTAATTTATAACCGATGGTAATGTTATCACGCTCATTTCTAGACTCACCACAATGATTTTATATATTTTATATATCTATCACGAACTCTTAAAGGTGTACACAAACTAATTTAATTTGGCTTGCTTGTCTTGACTCTGGAGTATGATATTAACTCGTTTTGGCTTAATCTCACTCATGTTCAATGCACAAATACGATCAACATTCAATCATCATTCATTTTGTTGCATAAGTGATGTTCTCACCAACTCGGGAGTTGGGTTTATATGTCACCCGATTTTCGGGGCGTTACACCCCCATTTTCTAGATTTTTGAACGGGCGTTACACGGACCATGAAAATTGGTTCAATTTCGGATTGGTTCCACGATTCTGGGCTTTTTAAAACTGAGCCCAATTGATATGAATTGTTAGGGCCCATCATGATGCAAAAATCCATTCCTGTTTACATACCGGAAACAATGGAGGTGTTGTCTAGTGTCTCCTATAGTTGAAACCTTCCTAAGGCCCATCATAATGGAAATATTTCATCCACACCGTATGTACAAAGGACCCCAACACCTAAGACAGTTGAGGTGCTGACATCCAGCATTAAAACCTCCCTGGTCCAGAGGTGCTGACATCCAGCACTAAAACCTTCCAGTTCATTGGGCCATGGACCCACTAGATGTATATGTTTTATCCTTTTTTTGTCCAATGGTAAAATATTCCAATACAGCAACACTTTCGTGACATGACATATCTCAATTGGGTGCTTCAGATCAACGGTTTTGATCAAGTTCAACCGTGAAACATTTTGGTAAAATGACAACGAGCATGACAATAGAAAATTAGCTGGTCCTAAATTGTTTTAAACTATAGTTCGGCTCCATGGTTCGGTTCCTAGTTCGGTTCTAGGTTTGGTTCCACGGTTCGGGTCCATGGTTCAGTTCGGATCTACATGCCCCTAAACCGGATCCGAACCGTATCCAACGGTTTTTTTATTTTTGGAATTGGAACCGGAACTGGTGCACTCTAGAACCGGACCAAATCGGACCATTTGGGTCCGGTTCCACGGTTCTACCGGTTCAATGTGCACCCCTAATGAAACCAACACCATTTTTTCTTGATTTTTATGTTGCTTAGAAGGTGTTTGATAAAATACGTGTAAAACCATTGCTGCTATTTCAAATATAGTAAGATTTTGAAGGTGCAGTCCAGGTGTTTATGGAAATGTTGTGACAGTGAACTCGGCTCGATCTCAGCTCGAATTGGCCGGAGCTGCTGATCAAACCTAGTTCGAGCTGAGGTCAGCTAGTGGCCGAGCTGAGTCGAGCTCAACTCGGTTCGACTCGATGTACACCCTGTAGGTGTTACTCCAACCTGACCGACTCCTGTAATAACTCTTGTAACAATATAAGTACACCTGTTTCACGTAGTAGTTAAAACACTCAGCTCTTTAGGACCATCGTGTTGTGTATGCTAATTTCCTTCGTCCATCAGGTTAACTTCAAGACTCAAGGACATAGGGTAAAAAATAAGCTAGATTTGCAAGTCAGGTGGACCATACCATATAGAACAATTGTAATGGGATACCAACCATGGGTTTGTGTGTGGAGCCACCATGGGGTTTATGTGTGCGCAGCACGCCAACAACGCAGTGAGCCTAGATTCGATCTCAGGCCTCACCCACAAACGATAAACAAGAAGAAATATAAACTAGAAGTAGATCAAAGCAATCCAAAACAAACCACAAGACAAGATATACGTGAAAAACCCCAAACTAAGGTAAAAAAAACCACGGATGCAAACTTTCACTATGAAGAACAAAGATTACAAGGCAATATACTAACCTCTCCCTTGGAAGAACATAGAAAACCCTTTGCCCACACCTTAGAATTATTTTCCAAATATTCCAATACACCTAGAAAATCCCTAGGAACACCTATATATAGTTTAGGCAACTTCCCTTCCGCACCCTTGCGAAAGGCGACACTAAAATCCGCAGTCCACATCAGATTCGAAAACGAATCTGCGTAACCTACGACTAGTCGAAGGGAAGTTACAACTAGTCGAAGCTACGACTGGTCCAACAATTCCTACGACTAGTCGAAAGACCAGGATATGAAAAACAGGATTCGCTAGACTTTGAGTCGAGCCGGTCCACGACCGGTCGAGTAGGCCCCTACTACCAGTCGAACAATTCCTACGACTAGTTGAAGGCGGCTCCAGATGTGGCTCCACATCTCAACATTTTCTTCCAAAGAGCCATTTTCTGGAAGAAGATGACCCACTTCTCTGCCCATTCAAAGGGAGATTTTTCATGGAGATTGAAATCGAACCCTGTGGATTTGAAAGAAGGCCTAACTGAATATTCCAACTAGCTTCTTAAGAAGCTGTCGGGGTTGCATGAAAAGATCCACTTCTGCAATTTCTCCCAAACCCATCTACAGAAGAAACATAGGACAGGCATGGAGCGGTAAAAAGATCGCATCTTTCCGCAATTCGATCGAGTGGCTGAGATGTCTTGATCTGTTTCTAATCTAGGTTTTCGTCGAAATACTACTTTGCGTCAAATATTCTGATTTCAGTGTCGTCAGCTCGATTTCCAATGGCAGGTTTGAGAGATGATTTTGCGACGATTGTAGCAATATCAAGACAGATATGTGAAGAGAAGGAGTTGTCTCTGAAATTGGGTTTGGATTGGAATTTAGTGTAAGGAGGAGATATATCTGTAGTTTGGAAGGTGGACCTTTGGCTGAGGTTGCCATTAAAGGAGGAGATTTGTTATCTTTTAAAAAACAAAAAAAATAAAAAATAAAAATCGTCGTTTTCTAAGGCGGTGCAGTGCAATGAAAGCACTACACATACGCTTGCATGGTAGCAGTGATTTACGAGACGTGTCGTTTCGAGAAACTGGGCTGGCGACGTACTCGGGTCGCCAGCGTACCTCGTGGCGATATTTGGATAACGTCGATTTGAATAATGTATTTTATTGACATATACAGTACATTATATCATGGGCCCGACATCCAAACGTGCCCTAGAGGTACACATGAACTGAGCTAGCTCGGTTAGCTTGCTCGTCTCGACTCAAAAAAGCTCGATTCAACTCGGTTCAAAGTTGAGTTCGAGCTGAGTTGAACTGATTTTTTGAGCTCGAAAATGAGTTTGAGCCGAGTTCAAGCTAGCTCCAGCTCGACTCGACTTAGATCAAACCCAGCTCGAATCGAACTTGGATCAAACTAGTTCGGTGACTTGGTTACTTTGATATTGATGTTGCTCACCAAGTGTTTGATGGAATGACTCAAAGAAGTGTGGCCGGTAGCAAGGAAGGTATGTATATGAAACCAACACCATTTTTTCTATGTTGCTTAGAAGGTGTTTGATAAAATACGTGTAAAACTATTGCTGCTATCTCAAACACAGTAAGATTTTGAAGGTGCAGTTCAGGTGTTTGTAGAAATGCAACGACGGCAAACTCGGCTCGATCTTGACTCGGACTTGGCTCGAAGTGGCCGGAGTTGCTGATCAAACCAAGTCAAGCTGGCCAGTCAGGCTCGAGGACCGAGCTGAGCCTAATTCGAGCTGAGGTCAGCTAGTGGCCTAGCCGAGTTGAGCTCGACTCGGTTCAACTCCATGTACACCCTCTAGGTGTTACTCCAACCTGACGGACTCCGCTCCCGTGATGACTCTTGTAACAATACAACACCTGTTTCACGTAGCGGTAAAAACACTCAACTCTTTATGGCCATTGTGCTGTGTAAGTTAATTAACTCCGTCCATCAGGTTAACTTCAAGACTCAAGGACATAGGGCAAAAAAAATAAGCTAGCTTTGCAAGTCAGGTGGACCATACCATATAGCACAATTGTAATGGGATACCAACCATGGGTTTGTGTGTGGAGCCACCATGGCATTTATATTTCACCAAACCCATTCATTATCTGTGAAGAAAGGAAGGTAGAAAAATACTTATCCAAAACTCAGGTGGGCCACAACACATGAGAGATTTAAAAGCCTGATTTTACATTGTTCCCATTGATGTAACTCATCTTATATTTTTATCAGTTTGATTGTATGTACGGTTAAAATAAGATTCAGCACCTGATGGACGGAGTCGATTTTCACGTGCAGAACAGGGTGGGCCTCGAAGAGCTTGGATGCGTAGGACAGGTGTATACGGACGCGGATTAGCTACTGACAGGTTGAGTAGCGGGGACTCCCTACTGAAGTGACGTCACCAAGTTTTGTGGGGCCTGTATGGTTTACATCCACACCGTCCATACATTTGGAGAGATCATATTAGGGAATCAGCCAAAGAACGAGTCAGAGCCAAAGCTCGAGTCAACCCTACCACAGAAAACCGTCCGGAGAGTGACATCCACCGTTAAAAACTTCTTAGGACCACGAAAGTTTTCAATCAAGCTGATATTTGTGTTTTCCCTTCTTTCATGTCTGCGTTAACACATGAACAGGTTGATCTCAAACAAACATCATGGTGGGTGTCACTCTCTCCACTGTTTGCTGTGGTGGGGTCCGTTCTAGCTTTGGATTTGCCTCATTCTTTGAACCATGCCCTAAAATGCTCTCTCCAAATGGATGGACGGTGTGGATACAACACATACATCATGATGGACCCACAGAACTTGGTGACGTCAGTTCAGTAGCTAATCCGCGTCCGGTGGTATACCATTCCGGTCAAGGTTCCCTCTTCTGTCTCTTCGTATGGTCGAGAAATTGGACGCGGATTTCCTGCGAAGGCTTTCGCAGGAAGTACCTGCGCTGGGAACCCAGGTGGGGCCCACTGTGATGTTTGTGAGAAATCCTCACCTTCCATCCGTTTTGTGAGTTAATTTCAGGATATGATATGAAAAATGAACAGTATCGAAAGCTCATGTGGGCCGTACTAAAGGAAAATGTGGTTAGGGAAATTCCTACCGTTGAAACCTACCTGGGTTCGACAGTGATGTTTACATGACATCCATACCGTTAATAACTTCATTCCTACTGGGATGAACTGAAGTCACAAATATTAGCATGATTCAAAACAGTTATGGCCCATGAATATTTCAACTGTGGACGTTCAATTATCAAGTTTTCAGCTCACTTGAGCTTTGGAAACGGTTCATTTTTGGTATCATGTCTTAAAATGAACTTACAAAACGGATAGACGGGGAGGATTTCTCACAAACATCACAGTGGGCCTCACCTGAGTTCCCAGCGCAGGAACTTCCTCCGAAAGTCTTCCGCAGGAAATCCGTGTCCGAGAAATTACTCAGACGTATTTGCTATAGCAAATATAATCATTCACACACCGTTGAATTTTCAATCCTCAACGTTTGTGGACCATCCAAAATGCAGTCCATGGGTGGACAATAAAGCATCTAATGGTGAGTGCTTTAGGTTAAGATCCATTTTAAATGGGACCCATCTATTGGATGGTCCACGTAGATACGCAGATAGTTTATACATCAATATTCAATGCATAACGTCACCTAAATGCTCAGTCGAACCGCTCGAGTGAGTTTCGTGACACACGTGGCAACATGACACACGTGTACGAGATCTGAGTGATTCATGTCATGATACGTTGGTCTGAACGAAAAATTAGAACGGTTCACTAATTAAGTGGGGCTCACTTTAGATGATAACAACGGATGGGTAGGGAAAGAGTGACCAATGGTATCTGCTCATTACAGACACGTGTGGCTCACTTGTTGAATTAGACAGCTTCAATTTTTTTATTTAGGAGGATTTCATGTGGGCCACTTCTGATGAATGGACTGGATCATATACAAGTGTGCCATGTTGGCACGTAAGCCGTCAATTGCCTCTTCAATCTCTCCACGCGTGACTTGCGCTGCGCCGGTTAAGTACATTGTCAGAGGAGCTTTATGAGAGAATGTCTCCAGTCCAATCAGTTGGACCATAAGTTCCTCTACACCTAAAGATAACTTCCAACCTTTTGTACTTGTATGAAATCCAACCTGTCTAATAGATTTTCTCCACTATGATGACTACTTTGGAAAAAATCGGTCACATTTACTCATCATATGGACCACATTTGTATTTACGTCATTTATCAGTGTATACACATTGTTTTCTATGATATACCGCATGTGATGTGTGGATAGGGCTGCTTACCCAAGGTGATCCTCATTTTTCGGCTAACCTATTGGAAGGGTTGGATGTGATACACACGTGATAGATTAGAAGTGATTCACTGAGTGGACGGTAACTAATCGTCCAACTGGTTGGACTTGAAAACATTTCAGCAAATGGTTTTATTCGCTAAATCAATGATTTTCCAAGTGGACAAGAAATATGTACAACTAAGACGGCTAAAATGGGATATTCAAATAGACCATGATCATGCCATTACTGATTCATTCTACTAAGGAAATTGCTTGATTTCTAAGACATTAATGGCTGGGTCAAATCAGTTGATGGGTTTGATGGAGACCGGAGATGGACTATCTAAGGGGTGGGATTTCTTGAATATATTACTAGAGGGATGTGCTTGTTCAAAGCACTAGCCGGAAAATTGGTATTATATATATATATATATATATATATATATATATATATATATATATATATATATATATATATAGAAAGGTATAAGAAATTGATGAAGGGTACACTTAGGAAATATTTTTTTTATACTTAAGTAAGTCTAGTAAAATATTTTTTAACATTAATCTTAATTATCTAAATAATTTTGTAATTTAAGATTTTAGAATGATATATCAACCACAATGGACCATTATTTCAGACAATGTCTTCAAATACTTTACCCTCTTACCATAACAGCTTATATGTTTGTTACAAGTCAATAATAATGCACGGCAGAAATAGAGTGGCATTGTCAAGAGTAGCTTGTAATATTTTTTAATTTGCTAAATATTTACATATTATATCATTATCATCATTAGGCAAGTTTTATCTTGATTAAGTGAGGTTAGCTACACATATCTTAATCCACCATTTCACCGATCATATGTAGAGAGGAACCTCTAGGGTTAGGGTTTCAATCCTTTCATTTTTCTCTTTTTATAAACTACAGAAGGGTATGATACTTCGAGGACTACTACAAAATATATATACGAACACCCTACTAGCACCCCCATCTCTTGAACTGGAGCATAGATGTCAACCATGCTCAACTTAGAAATAATGTTAGTGAATGACGTAGAGCAGGTCGTGGACAACTTCATGACTAAGATG